>CM024521.1:23474134-23857365 GCA_014182375.1 Eucalyptus virginea | reverse complement strand
CTTTTGATTTGAATTTATTTTCCTTATATATATAGTTATAAGATAAGAATAACGAAAATGATAAGTGCGATGAACTTTATGTCTGAAATTAACTTGCTTGGCTTAAAAAAAGAAAAAGTGAATGATGTTATTCGAAATTAAGTGGCTTCTTTTTGGCTTCTTTTTTTTTTTTTTTCATTTCCTATGCATTGAAAAATGACATTTGGCGGCGAGCTTCTCCCTAACGTAAGGGGAGAAGTTCGATTCCCGACGTCAGCAGCGGACTTACCGGTGGCGCGTGTGTGGTGCGGCGTGCACGTGTCGCGCTTTAGGGTTTATCCCCCGTTACCCTGGGCCTTTCGGGTTGTTCGTGTTAGTACGGTGTGCAGGTTCCCTAGATCACAAAAAAAAAAAAAAAAAAAAATGACATTTGCAATATAGGGGGAGGATTTACTATGACAAAGCAAAATGGAGGTCATGGAGCCCAGCGCCGCAGATTAAGGCATACTTGTTTAGAGGCATATTTTGCATAAGTACTTTTCCACCTAAATTTGGGGTGATTGGTTGTTTTGCATTAATCGGTGCTCTCACCCTTTTATAAGGACAGGTGTAAGATTGTTGAATGGTCGAAAATAAAGAGGGTCATTGTTCAATGTCTTTTTATTTATTTTTCTCTTGGGTCTGAACAAACAGTTTCCATTTTCATTATATTATATTATTATTTGTTATTTATTATTATTTACCAATTTTTTTTATTAAAGATGGGCTCGGTCCGCATAGAAATTGCATTGGGACTTCGCGACTCTAGCAGTGGACATTAATGGGCTTATCATATCCAGCCCCTTTCAATCTTAATCTCACGAAGCTCAATCTCAAATATAACCATAAGCGCACACTAAGTCCATTTTTCAACTATACATATACACGCACGCATATATATTATATCTTTTTCTCCTTTTGTTACTCACAGAATCGAACAAACTTACTTGTAAATAAATGCAAGCAAGATCAATGTTGAAGCCTTCAGCCAGAAGCATCCGTACGTTGTCATCTACTACCTTTGGCCGTCGCCGGAGTGCCTCCGTCGGCCACTATCTCGACTACCACTGATTCAGAACTCACGCACGGCCGCAGCATGACCCAAACAAACAAAACCAAAAAAGGAACGCGATGAACAAACCGGTGCCAATGAGTTTAGAGATTAACACGGAGGCCGTCGTTTTCCGGTTACTTCCTCTTCGGCGACCACCAACGAACGCAGTGGTCAGATTCAATCTCGGCAACTACTGTATCCGACTGAAATCGTGCTCAGCAATCAATACGCGCCCAAAATAATCCACACGAATTTAGTTTTAAGAATTTCGCCGAACGTATGGTGCGCAGTTGATTGAGGATGAGATCTTTAACCATTTCAAGTTCAGATTCCTACCTAGGTTCGAGCTTACCAACGCTAGATGCTCGCAATCAGAGAAAAACTCAAATGGATCGCGTCAACAGAGGATTCAATATCTGAGCTGCAGTACGGGTCGAGAATCGGAATCGGAGCCTGCGGAAGAGCTTCACAACTGGAAGGTCTCGGCGCCTTGGTAATCCCGGTTGGCTTCGGAACGGGCGGGAGACGGCGGTGTCGGCGAAGACGGCGGAAGGCATCGGGAGGGCGATGGGGGAAGTCCTCTGGAGTGAAGACACGAGGCGGTGAGGAAAAACGACTGCCAACTCTTTCGTTAACCGCGATTGAGAAGAGAGGCGAAAGAAGCCGCGACGGCGACGGCGGCGGCGGCGGTAGAGATGACCTTGCAGAGACGATGGGCCGCGTCGACGGGCGAAAGAGGAAGAAAGAAGGAGGTTTCTCGGATCGCTTGGCTAGAAAAGATCTCCGTTTTTCTCTCTCGTTTTCTCAGCTTTGAACGAAGGGAGTCGGTTACAGGAGAGAGAAAGATGAGGAGAGAGAACGACGTCTTTCTCAATTGGGCACATTCTACTCAAATAAAGTTTTCTAATTCAAAAAAATCGCATAATATATCGTGATACATTTTAAGCTCCTTCCCTATGTAGATAGCCACGTTAGCAATTATTGACGGCCACTAATCAGAGGATTGCATTAGAATTCTACACAAAATGGCAAAATAAAAAATCACATAATATGTATAAGACTTGATAATTCTCTCCTAATAAATAAAAAAGATTTGATTTTATATGATTCACGACTTATCACTTCCATTAACAGAAGATTAGCACTTAAATAGAAACAAGAGAAAAAACGTATGAAAGATCGAAACGATATGATAATAAGTGAAAGGGTGAGATTACGAGTCATGACCTTACAAAACCCAATTTTGTAGAATTTTATGAAATCATTATCAACTATTCTAAAAAAATGAAGCGTTTGATAAAAGTATTCTAGTATTTCAATTATGTAACAAGTTTAGTTTAAAGTTAATTGCGAGAAATTTTTGTTCAAATACCATATGTGCTATAGGTCTTGAGGGCATGCAAGTGATTGGTTTTCTTGTCTTCTTTATGAATTTTGATATGCTTTTGGGTTCTTTTTTAAATAAAAAAATTTGACTTGTTTTATGACCTGGCGTTCACTTATCATATTTTCTTAATTCCTATTAAAAAAATCACGTTAGATTTACAGCATACCACATTAGCAATAATGGTAGATATCTCGTCGAAAGGATTAAATTGCACATTTTTCAAAATATATAGAACCTGCTTGTACTTCTTTCTAATTTTTTAGGAATTGATTGTATTTTGGACCAATCATTATGACGTTTAGTGTAATTTTCCCATTCATATCAATACTACTATATCAATGTTTTCAATGCAATATCGGGCAACCGCGCAAGTCCATATATAAAGGAGAAGAACTTGATTGAAATAATATATATACACACACATAAATAATGTCAACATAATGCACAAGCACATGAATAATGAAGTCCATAAACTTGAAAGGTGGAGCAACACATAAGTCACTGCTGAAGATTGTGGTCCACAGGAACAAAATGTGGGAGAATTGGATTTTATAAGATGTCAGCAATTTCTGGATCGGTTTCCTGTTTTGATCTGTTATTATTTCAAAATTTAATCATCAAAAAGAAAGAAAATTACTTTTCAAAAGCATTGAGAAATTATCCAAATTAGAATCCATGATCTCAACGTGTCTATAAAAAAGCTCCATATGATAGCGATTCATTGATTATGCTCAATACTCTAGTATATTTCCCGTTAGCATATATGAACATGAAAAGTGTGCGCTAAACCTTTTGGTAGGCTTACATATGGCCGAATATACGTAATCATCATCGTTGAAAAGCACCATGTAGATGACTAATGTGAAACCTGTAAGATTAAACAAAATAATTTTTTTAAAAAAATGACAAGGAGATATATATGTAAAAATGGTTGCGAAGCTTTGCCATTAGCTGTGCTTGCCAAGTACGTAAAAAAAAAGGCAGCAAATATGGAAAACAGTTCCCAGGTGACTGAGGTCTCAATGGACATAAAATTGGAAAATCTGAAATTAATTACATGCAACCCAAATTAAAATTCCAAGACATCAGATACAATTGTAGCCAAGCACAACTGTCATTGTTCGAAATATTCTTTAACTTAGATCAGAACATTGAAACATTCCCAAAGATGGCATATCAAAGTAGAATATATCTCATGTCGAGACTATTCCAAGGAAGTGCTAATGCCGCTGAAATTAGTAAATGATATGTAACAAAACATGCTGTGCAGAATGTGACACTTATGAATGAGATCACTATCCGATTGACAAGAAAATATGGAAAAACAAACCCACTTGCGATGAATGTTGTGTGCAAAGTCACCCTCTATCGATTTGCATATATTTGAATCTCACACGAGATATTGAACTGAATGCCATCCGTTACTTCAACAAGGACACAGATATCCTAGGGTATCAGGAAACATGTGCCATCCCGAATTTGTTTTGCTGGCTTAACGATTGCTTCCTTAACATCTGCAAGCCAACTCATATTGCACTCGCCTCTTCCCATTTACTCTGTTTCACTCTTACTGGCTTCCTGTTTCTCTCTACTGAATCTGTGTATGAAGTTTCCTACGGTTACACATGGAGGTCCATCGCCATCCTCGTAAAGTACAGGTGGATCCACTAATTGATTGTCTTCAAGCATTACCTTTAAATCATCCTCTAGTCGTGTGCAATGGAGCACATATCCCAACCTTTTCACTGTTCCACCCGATAGACTAAGTTTAACGCTAAATCGTAAATATCTCTCGTTAAATTGCCCAAAATCAACTTCTCCCTCCAACACTCCCCACAGTGTATTTGGCATGAGATGCTGAATCCACACTTGATCCGAATCAAATGAACCAAGAGTACCCGATAGCCCATTCCGCCTTTGACCGTGAATATGTGACACGATGTCAAAAGATATTTCCTTTTCTCCACCTTCTACACCGACAACAACACAGAGAGCCAATCCTCGGAACTTGTAATACAAGTCCTGTGAAGCCATGAAAGATATGGTACCATCTTCAACAAGGATAAACTCCTCCGGTGTCTCTCCTCCAGGGCTAACATGTTCGTCATCAAGATCAAGTAAGAGATACCTAAACCTCTGTTAAACGAGTAAATTGTTAGAAATACCCAAGTTTTGATAGTTAAAGTAAAAGAGTTTGATTTGAGTATATTCTTTTTAATTCAACCGAAGTTGTTCTACAGTAACTAGACATTGATCCTTGCTTACATTATAAAAATTGCTCATGGGATATCAAATCATTCCCTTGCAGGTGTTGTAGCCACCCCTATTACATATACATGCAGAATCACTCTCAATTAGATTTGTTTATCTGTCTAGAATTTTCAGCTTTTATATTATACCCACAAAGTGTGCCCACCTTTCAGTATCAACATGCGCGCACAAAGAGAGAGAGATAGAGAGAGGTCAACCATGTTCATTCCTTATGTGGAGTAATTTGTTGAACTATCTTCCCATGTGGTCATTTTACTATTTTGCAAATCTTTTGCTTCATTTGAACTGTCTTCCTCTTTGCCTGTTTGATCATGTTCATGCGTGCAGAATCACCCTATATTAATTGTTCATCTAGCATTTTCAGCGTTTGCAATATACACACAAACACCCAACATAGACTCTGTATCAATCACGCAGAGAGAGAGAGAGAGAGAGAGAGAGAGAGAGAGACCTCAACTTGTTCATCTAGCATTTTCAGCGTTTGCAATATACACACAAACACTCAACATAGACTGTGTATCAATCACGCAGAGAGAGAGAGAGAGACCTCAACTGTGGATGTGTCCTGCGGAGGTAGGTCTGGTTTGGCAAAATTAGCTTCCTCTAAACTTGTTTGACAATCTTCATTCCGAATCTCGTAAACTAAAGCTGGATCTAGCAATTGATCATCTTTAAGCAAAATCTCCAAATCCTCCTCTAGTGGCTTGCATATTAGGCGGAATCCACACTTTGTCACAATTGCACCGGTCCCTCTTGCTGTAATCATAACTTGGAATTGGCTCCTGTCATTTGCGCCAAAGGCATCTTCTAGTCCTCCCCACAGCTCGCACGGTTCCCAACGGTCAAGCCACACATGGTCCAAACATGACACTGGATAGCCATAATCAACATGATCATAATACGTCATCTCTTTGCCATTAACGAATGATTCAAGATCAAAATAATGAGAGCCCGTGCGTTCTTTGCGGAATACAATACTAACAACTAATGCCACAATCTTCTTATACAAGTCCTTTGAAGCCGTGAAAGATAAATAACCCTCTTTATTAGGGAGCAACCACCATGGCATCTCTCCTCCAGGTAGAAGAAAATGGCCTCTGGGATTAAAATGCTGTCATACATGTAAGCCGTCAGATAGTTTTTCCAAATTGGCACATAAAAAGAGAAGTTTCAATCAGTTAAGTTGGTAGTACTAAAAAAAAATTGGTAGTCCTAGAGTTAAGCTATAGTTAGCAATAGCATTACAAAGATGTTTTGTAATTAATTGGTGAAAATAGTTAATTTATCGTTGAAGATTTTGTAATTGGATGAACATGTATTATTGAAGTTTTCCATTGGATGATCCTTATAATTCCATAGCAACTAGAGTTCCATAAATAGAGAGAATATCATTTATGCACAAATCACTTTCCATATATTTGCTTTTCTTAATTAGCCGGCCGATTCTAGATTTTCAGCCTTTAGAGAGAGAGAGAGAGAGAGAGAGAGAGAGAGTCTAACCTCAAGGTTGACCAAATCATTCATGGTCGATCCATTGTTGACCAGTTTAGGACATAAAGGTAAGTAAGCATACTGGACATGATGTATGTCGGAGGGAATTTTACTCAGAGATTTGCAATCATTTGCTTCCAGAGTGTGCAATTTCCTTGGAATCTTGAGAATCTCTTTTAGTTGGTGACAACCCGAAACATTCAACCAATTTAAGTGAGGAAAACATGAAGGATTCTCTAGAAACTCTACTTCTGATAGATTGCATTTAATAAGTAGTAAATAAAATAACTGAGGAAATCCCGTCTTCGCATGGGGATCACTTGAATCCTCCTCCTTCTTTGGAAACTTCATTAGTTTTGAGCAATTTGAAAGGTTAAGAGCCTTAAGATTTTCTAATTTATAAATGCTAGGTGGAAGGATTGCCAGTTTCTTACAATGGGATAAATCTATATTTTCCAAAGAGACAAGATTTTCTATGGATGCAGGAAGTTCCTCAATTGAAGTTTTGGTTAAAGAAAGTCTATGCAAGCCTTTGATTTTATCTGAATATCAGGGAATCTTTGCAATTTTGAGCAACAATCAAGATCGAGAAATAAAAGATTCTTGGTTCGGAGTACATCGGGGAAATGATGAAGTTTGGAGCAAGAATACAAATTCAAAAATTGTAAATTGCCATGATATGCAACTGATTCGTGGACACGCTCCAAGTTTTTGCACCAACTGAGATGCAATTCCTTGAGATTTGGAGTACCATCGACGTTCGGCGTACAAACCAGTGATTGGCATGAACTAAAATTAATGAACTTCAAATTTTGAAGGTCCTGCAAGAAATATTCAGCAAAAAAGAAAAGAAAAAAGAGATATATATTCAATTAGAAGATCTGACTTTGATTTTTCACACATCATAAATCATAAGCATGATCACAAAACTTTGATGAACAAGTGTTGGTTGTTTATTTGTAAAACAAACAAAGATGCTTTTTCTTGTCCCACATAGGAATGGAGGAGATGAGCCAATTTATAAGTATGACCCTTTTATAGTGCGTTCAAAGAAAAGGTTCGGATGTGAGCTAGACTTTACAATACCCGTGTGCGGGTGTACAATTATTAGGTGCACTTAGCACTTAGCACGTTTGTGCGCCCGCGATTTAATTAACACTAACCCATTTATTTTTATTTTCTGTTGTACAGTTATCTTATTAACATTTATTAGTTGAAAGGTTTTTTTTAATTAAGTAATTTAGGAAATTATGAAGTCCCATTGTATTTTTAATGTTGTACAGTTATCTTATTAACATTGATTAGTATAAAGGTTTTTTTTTTTTGTTTATTAAGGAATTTAGGAAATTCTGAAATTCTGAATTTTATTTTTTTTTAAAATTACTATTTTTTTATTATTATTCTGAATTTTACGTGTCTCTTCAGGACAACCTTAGAGGTTATACTTGTTCAATTCACAATCTTTCACGAAAGGTTGCATTTATTCATTTTGCAATCTTTCCTGAATGGTTGCGTTTGTTTACTTGCAACCTTTCGTGAAGAGTCGCTTATATACGTTAAGACCTATTTTTATGTATATGTTAGTTTTTGGCATGAATGAGAATTGAGTCATTTTCAAGTTTTTTTTTTTTTTCAAAACTACAGTCATCTTTTCAATTGTTTTCTAGATAGATCATGGAGAAATATTAGAATTGTTATTGCGTATTTTCATTTGAAACTTTGTTGTATCTTGAGGATATTTGTCGATGACCATTAGCAATTTTGTAGCGTAAATAAATCCTTAAAAAAAGTAATATCACGCCTCAAAGTCCGACTTGATTACTCTATCCGATTCAAAGCCGTATTTTCCAACAACAAGTACCTTCTTCTATTTTTTTGTGGTCAATGTGTATGTACATATGCATATATGTATGTACGTACGTACGTACGTATGCATGCATGTATATTTGAATATGTATACTCTTTTCCTAAATAAATTACTTATGAACAATTTTGCTGTCCAGTAGGGCACAAATCAAAATATTGTCCCGTGCTAGTAAAAGGTGAAATAATATGTATAAAAAAATATAGTAATTGGAGACGTTTTCCTAAGAACAATAACAAACATCATCGAGATTTAATATAAGTAATGAAAAAGCACCGAGCAAATACGTACCTTAAAGTGTCTGGGCGCTCCCTTGATCTTGCTATTCCGCATATCAAGTCCGACTAATTTCTTTGGACCATGGCTAAATTCTAGAGTCAAACCACAATTAGGCCATTCAAACCACCTTAACCCATTAGGGAGATGAATGGGACCTTGAATAGAATTATCTACATTAAGCAAGATGAGCAACTTCAAGTTTTTCATCTTTGTGAAAGCATCAGGGCCAATATACATATCTTCTGGCTTTGGTAGCTGCAAGACTATGGCTTTTATTGCTTTGGTTTCCTGTATAATTTTTTCGAACATATTTAGGTTTATTTGTAACTATAGTAAAAAAAGTCGAAGATAAGAATTGATTATGAATAAATACACCAACAAGTCTTACCTTATCTTCTGATAGAACATCAAGAACATCATCACGAAGCCATAACCTACTACGGTTTATGGGATCATCGCGATCTTCATCTTTAACAATATCCATACCCATTAATTGTATTAAGTCATGCATTTGTATTGTCTCTTCCTCTTCACTAATCAAGCAGCGCTCAATGAGAACTTTTATCCCAATAGTCGTGTGAAAATCACAACTATCAAGAACTTTCTTAATGTATTTCGTACTCCTCCTCTTGAAGAAACAGGCTATGTGCAGAAAAATCTCCTTTGCATAAAGCTCCAATCCATCATAACTTACTTTTAACACATCATTGATCTCCCCATCAGGAGATTCAGCAAGTTTTTGCAAGCTACTTTCCCATTCATCTTCTCCTCTACCACATAAGAAAGCACCCAATACCTGAAGAGCCAAAGGAAGGCCTCTCGCATAATGCAAAACTTGATGAACAAGATTGCTGCTTATTTTTATCTTTTGATTTCCTCGAAAAGCATGCTTTCTTAAAAGTTCAAGAGCTTCACCCTCCTTAAGAGCTTTAACTTCATAAATATGATCTGGATTTATCCCATGAGAAGTTAGCAGATGCTTATTTCTTGTTGTGATAATTATCCTACTTCCTTCACCGAACCACTCTTGCTCTTTGGCTAAAGCATTTAACTGGCGTGCATTATCAACATCGTCAAGAATAATGAGAACTTTCTTATTACAAAGTCTTTGTTTAATTAACTGGCTTCCTCCACCGATATTGTAGATTGGTAATTCCTTCCCTGGTAATAATTGCGAAAGCAAGTTTTTTTGCAGAAGAACCAAATCATTGGAATTTATGGAATTTTCTCGAAGGCGTTCCAAGAAACTAGCACCTTGAAAGTCTCTAAAGATAGCGTTATGAATGGCTTCAGCAAGGGTTGTCTTCCCTACACCTCCTTGTCCCCATAATCCCACCATAAGAACATCATCCTTGGACTGTAGATTTAAGATTGTTTTAAGCTCTTGTACTCGGGAATCTATCCCCACCAGATCCTTGGCTACATATAATGGCGTTTGACTTAGTTGAGTTGAGATCTCCTGTACGATATGTTGGATAAGCCTCGCTTCATATCTGATAAGGAAAAGATAGTTGAAATTGCTTATAGAGTAATCCAAAGAAATGAATAAGTAATTATAGAGAATTGTTGAGTAAGAAACTAGTCCGCAATGTATTTGGAGATGATTGTCTCGAATATGTTCAACTAGCAAGATGCCTGTGTCTCTATAGGTCTGTGACTATATTTTTGTCATCTTATTCTTCATGTTATGTGTTAATTTATTATTGCATTTATTAAAAATTCAAGTTAATTATTGGATATGCAAAATGCCGATAGGCATTGTCTTGATCTCTTTACAAAGTTCATTGAAATATCTTGTTTTTCCTTAGATTTTCCGAATGCCTACCTTTTTATCTGGTATTTCTCTCAGCAAAGTAGTAGCTGTGATGGAAACCAACAACGTGAAGTCTGAGTTAGCATTACCATGAGGTAAATCCTAATAAAAATCAAATATCCTTTGGGATGGCTTGAGTCCCACTTTTCAAAGTGGACAAACAAAGACACGGACGCCCGCCGTTGGGACAAAGAAAACTATCTTTTAATTACCTTTTGCTCTTTAAAGCTTCAAGTACTTACAAGAATGTCATTAGGGGCTGCATTTCCTTTCAAAAACCTAGTTTTTCATTCTTTCTTCTTATAAAAAAATAAAACAAACATTTCTAATAAATAAGAAAAAGGTTGACAGAACACAAAATTTATCTTCTCCTATGTATGATGGGACACATGATGAGGTAAATACTCTCTTGACACAATATTTTGCTCGAGAAAATGACTGTGGATACAAGGATGGGAGAGATGCTCTTGCGAGAGAGGTGCCCATATTGATCACCGAAAGGCTTGATGTAATTGAAATAGAGACTAATTTAAAGAAGCCTGAGGGACAAGCAAGATACTTGTTATTTTCGTCTTTAAAAAAAAAAAAAAAATCAGATCAGCTGAAATAAAAGATTCAATTTAAGTTGATAATTTTACTATCTTGAGTTTTTCTAAAACAAAAAATATTTTTTACGCATGTATTTTAAGATATATGACAAATCACTAAACTAATGCTAATTAATCATATTATAAGCCATATGACACAATTATGCTATATGTCTTGCCCTACCATGTGCTGCCACGTGGCAATGACATAGCAAAGTTCCCTGCCACATGGTGTACAAATGAGTGAAAACTCTCCCTGCTTCAACTATATATAGTAGATATAAGATGTCAATATAGATTAGTATAGGTTAGTTTTTTCTGTATTATGCACTGTTTTTATATCAGAGAAACTTGTTATATTGGACAATTGTGCAATTTTCCTTTTTAAAGGATATATCAATTTGCAAATTCAAAATTTTGGGTTTCGTGAAAAAAAATTCATATTTGTCTAGCATTTTAATATTTATAATCTACTTAAAAGAACGAAAAAGGGAAAGGGCGAGCCGTGCCCGGGCCCTCAACAGGGGAAAATCCTGTGCCTGGCCTTCGCCCCTGCCTAGCAGCCGCACGTCCCGGCGATCGTGACATGCCCCTCAACGTCGGCCGTCCTCTCCGTTTCCCTGCTGTCTTTCTCTGTGACAGAAGAAAGTCTTAGCCGTTGTAGCCAGCCTCCGGCGACCATTGTCGAAGGCTACCCAGTCCCCGATCTGGGTTCGATGCCCCAGATCTGGGGTCGCGAGTCGTCGCCTAAGCCCCTTTATACAGAGAGATGGAGAGGGGCTGAGGTGACGCGGTTGGGGCTGCGTGGGGACGTAGCAATCGGGCGGCGGCGTGGCCATCGGGGGCTTTGAGAGGACGAACGGGGTGCTCTGTTTCGCTCGCACATGGTGCTCTGTTTCGTGTGCTGGCTAGGCGTGATCCGTGCTGTGAGTGTGTGTTTGCTTGAGAGTGAGGGGCAAAATTACCCGACTTTATAGGATCCCAAACGAAAATCAAGCATCAAAAGATCCAGACTAATTGAAGTAGTAGAGTTGTTCGCACATACCCATCAGTAAAATGCTCCCCGGACAAGTTGCCAGCATCACAAAGAGCTTTCTTCCATCTCTTTACTTTCTCCGAATCCTTCCCGAACTTGACCTCATGCTTAGCCATAGCTTCTCCATAGCTCTGTCTCTGCCATCTCACCTCTCTTGGTTCTACTTTGTAAAACACTGGAAAGACCATGAGGCCTTTTTGCTCCTTGCACTCCATGATTTTCGTCACCTCTTCCAAACACCATGTCGAAGAGGCGTACTTCTCAGAGAAAACAACGATCGCGATTTGCGATTCCTCGATCGCTTTCGTAAGTGCAGGTGATATTTGTTCTCCCATCCTCAGCTCTTCACTGTCAATGTAAGTGAATATCCCTGCTTGATCTATAGCTGCGTAGAGATGACCGAGAAAGTGATTGCGGACATCTGGACCTCTGAAACTCAGGAAGACATCATAACTCCTTCTGGGCTTCTTGGAGGAAGAAGAAGCCATTACATCGTAACTCCTTTTGGGCTCCTTGGAGGAAGAAGAAGCCATTACATCGTGACTCCTTTTCCGCTCCTTGGAGGAAAAAGAACCCATCAGAATCAAGGAAGAGAGAAGGTTAACAATGAGCAATGAGTTGCCTAAGCTTTGGTCCTTTGTTTGCACCGTTTGATCTTCTCCTCATTTTCTTTATATCCCCCGGGGGGGGGCGGGGAGACTTTCTTTTTCAAAGGTCAACAAAGAATATTATTAGGCCTTTCAATTATACTAGAATTTCAGAAAATGAAGGTTCTTAAGGATGAGCCGAATCTTAGCGTGGGATTGTGCTTTAGGTACCTATATTATTAATAGTAAGACTTTTTTTTCATTGAAGATTACATTTTGACCGAGATGTCTTATCAGCACAAATCTTTATGTAAGTTGAATTTATTGTTACTTAGATTGTTAATGAATTTGATTGGTCGATATGAAAAAGAAAAATTCTATGTACGTATTTCATGCGCCCCTCGTTGGCGGCCAGTTTTCTGATTATTAATCAGATGCACATGATGATGGACCCGTGACTAATGTACTAGCTTCGGGGAAAATTCGGGGAAAATGCGCGTGATAATGGACCCGTGACTAATGAGCTGGCTTCGGGGAAAACGCGTGTGATAATGGACCCCTGACAAATGTGCACATGATGATGGACCCGTGACTAATGAGATAGCTTCAGGGAAAATGGATTCCATATCTTTATTCTTTTGTTTTCCTTTTTCTTTTGCGGAAAGTACACGATGATGGACCCATGTACTAGCTTCGGGGAAAACGCGCGTGATAATGGACCCGTATCTTTAGTCCTTGGGTTAATTCCAAAAAAAAGCATCAACTTTAGGTCGATGGACAAATCTGGCCTAAACTTTTTTTCTCAAAAGATCAACTTTTAGTTGATGACAAATTTGGCGAACTTTTTTTGTCTCGTAAAAAGACAAACTTTAGGTCGAGTGACAATTTTGGCCCAAATTTTTTTGTTTGGAAAAAAAATCATGAACTTTCACTTAAATCCTAAATCTGGCCACCCTTAACTTATATTCATTGATTGTCCTTAATCCATGTGCACTTGTTGGCTAACACCATCCATTTTTTTCTTGTTTGAGCCATAGCTTGAAGAATAAAAGTGAAACTATGCCATTTCCTATACTTCACTAGCAAGTAAAAAATCTCCCGATTGAATTTCTCTCGCTAGACTTTATTGTTTTGTCGTAATATGAAACTGTAGATCACCGCCTTGTCAAGAGAAACCATGGATGAGATCCACCAACCTCACAGCTAGAACCTTTTATCTTGAAATAAGGTTAACTTCAAATAGAAAGTTAATGGTAAGGGTTAGATTTTGAATATGAGTGAAAGTTTGTTATTTTTTATAAGACAACAAAAATGGGGCCATAATTGTCACTTAATCTAAAGTTTGTGCTTTTTTACGAGACAAAAAGTTCGCCGCATTTGTCCCTCGACCTAAAGTTTGTGCTTTTCAGAGACAAAAGTTTTAGGCCAGATTTGTCCATCGACCTAAAGTTGGTGCTTTTTTTTGAAATTAGCCCTTAGTCCTTTGTTTTCCTTTTTCTTCCGCGGAAAGTAGTGTCATCCCATCTCTTTTAAAAAGGTCAGCTACTCCATTGGCTCCCCTAAAAGTTACTTCAGTCCTTTCTCTTTCTTTTTCTTGTATGGAAAGTAGAGCATCTCATTTCTTTTCAAAAAGGTTAGCTACTGCATTGGCTTCCAGGAAATGACATTCGCAACCAATGCATCTTTCTTTTATTTCTCTTCTTTTGCAAATTATAAATAACCAGTCTCCTCGAAAGATATATCATTTTGAGTTTGTTTTTGTTTTTTTTTTTTTCTTATGTGCAAATAACGGTGTACTACCCCTCATGCACGCACTCTTGCTTCAAAAGTTGGTAAACCATACTTTTATTTTTTTTAAAGTGACTAAAAAATGAAATCCTTTAATGCAGGTTGAAGAATTGAATTTAATGTCACCTAAATCTATGCCTGATTTGGCAAATGAAAAATTACAATTTGTCATACCAGCTTTGGGTTCAAACTGTAGCCACTACAGAAAATGGGATAAAAAGCATCTAAGTAAATTAAATAGGACTAATTATACTACACTTGCATTAGCTCGATCCTTATGATATTTTTTCTTTTTTCTTTTTTCTTTTTGGGCTTAGTCAAAAACCCAAGTGAATATTTGCTTGTCACTTTCAGAAAAATATAATGAAATAAGGCACCCCGCTCTACAAAAATGATTAAACTTTGATAGCCAATTGACCCCCACCATTTATGTTTCCTACCAGCTACGTTTCTTTTAGAACAGCACACGCTCATCTCTAGAGCGAATCCAAGGCGAGACTCTCAACCCATTCCCATCTGTCGTCCATGCTACGGCGCTGGGGAGGACCGTAAAGTAAACGAGAAAACTATGCACATGTGATAGAACTGTGCGTTCTTGCCGCAGAGTAACGCATTCCACTCAGTGCATATGACCAAAGTTAATTCTTATCTCCACAATTCATATTCTCTTCCACAAAGTCGATGGATTTATTAGAGACCTATTGCACTTTAATAATCATAAATATCTACCTCGTTAAATCTATGGAATCAAGAGAAAGCATGGTGAAAACATGCTTGCAAATACGATGATTTCGTGCTGAAAGTTATTCAATTAGATCCACAATGTACTTGTCAAATGGGACAGCATATTAAAAGGAGTTGTTACGAACTTTTAGGAACGGAAGACCCTATTGTAATAGTTAAAATTAGCATTATTTTTGCTATGCCTTTTATGCAAAAGGATGGTGCTTCCATTTTGTTTTCTTTATTGTTTGTCAAAATGAGTGTATCATGATGCACATGCCAAGGAAAAATTGTCCAAAACATTTTAAATCTATTGCGCTTTTGTCAATTTAGTCATAAATTTTTCAATTATACTAATTGAATTCTAAACATTTTCACGGATTCATTCACTTTTGCTGACATGAATTGCCAACGCTAATGTGGCATTTTTTTTTTCCAATTTTTGGAGCTAGGTGAGGGTCGGGCGCAACCCTTGCTGGCTCTAGCTCCAAAAACTAGAAAAAAGGCAAAGAAAAGTATAAAAAAAGGAAAAAATCATAAAAATTCAAATAATAATAAATTATTATTTTAAAAATACCACGTCAACTCCGACCATTTATGTTAGTAATTTCCAGTCAAAATTAGTCGGATAGACTCAATTGGCAAAATGTGAAAAAGGTTTATGATTCAATAGGCAACATTGAAAAGTTTAGAACTAAATTTATAAAAGTATAATAGGTTTAGGATTTTTTGAAAATTTTCCCCACATACCATAGACAAATCAATATATAATGGGAGCGAAGAAATCTAAAATAAAATAGAGGCCTATTGGATAAATTCGAGAGGATAGCTTTGACATGTAAAACAATTCTAATGTCCTACACAAGATGTAGTCATGCGAGTATGTAGATACTTGTGCTGATCTAGTGAAAGCGTTTTGATTTGAGACGATCTTCACCAACAATTGGTATATTTTAATTTGTAGCTCGGCCACAAAAAATTAGATCAAGCCTCTTTTTCTGAGTTGATTACTTCGTACGCCAATGGCTTACTTCCCATCACTTTGAAGAGAAGGATTTCTCGCTCCAGTAGGGCATTTGGCCCTCACTACAGGGCATTTCCCATTGGATGCTTTTTGTGGAATTCATTTGCTTAGTAATTTCACTTCCTGTCAAATCAAAGTGTAAGTCATTATCAAAATAATAAGATATTTCTAATGAAAATTCGTAAGGAAGACTTCGTCTAGGTGTGAACCGAGACATTGCATTCAGATTATGTTGTCCAAAAGGATTTACGCATTTGGACTTCAAAAAAGAATGGCACTTCAATAGGGTAAAGTGTCCATAGACCAAAAAGAAAGGAGGTAAAAATGTCCACTAAGGTTGGATGTGACAGGCATTGCGTCTAGAATTTAGCTTATTCTACTACGGTCTCCATTGATGTCATAGACGGGGTTAAAAATATCACTAATGGTAATCAAACCTACTAATTACTCCGATCATTATGAATTCCATGTGATTTGATCATAAGTCTCATTGATAGGAAAATTGGTAAGTAACTGGATATAAATCAATCTTACCAAGCCTTGCTCAGCCACGTATCGATGACTTCATATATCTAAAGAATTTCTTAGTTTTTTAGCCTGCCTGGTAGGATTGAAGATTCATTAAAAAAAAAAAAAAGTGCATTTGGAGAAAGTTGATGAATTAATGAGTTTCGAGTTTTTCTAGTTGAACTATATTAGAAAATATATTTAACTTTCTTTGTAAAGTGTAGCAAAAAATGAGAAACTTCAGTACACACTACATTTGCTTAGTAATTTCATTCCCTATCAAATCAAAGTGTAAGTCATTATCAAAATAATCGGATACTTCTAACGAAATTTAGCAAGGAAGACTTCGTTTAAGTGTGAACTGAGATATTGCATTCAGATTATGTTGTCGAAAAGGATTTACGCATTTTGACTTTGATAAAGAATGACACTTCAAATTGGTAAAGCGTCCACAAACCAAAAGAAAGAAAGCGGCGGGGGGGGGGGGCATTGCATCTAGAATTTAGCTTATTCTACTACTGTCTTCAGTGACATCACAAATGAGGTTAAGAATATCACTAATGCTAATCAAGCCTACTAATTACTTCGATTATTACGAATTCCATGTGACTTCATCATAAGTCTTATTGATAGGAAAATTAGTAAGAAATTGAATTTAAATCAATCTTATCAAGCGTTGCTCAGCCATGTATCGACGACTTCATATATCTAAAGAATTTCTTAGTTTTTTAGCCTGCTTGGTAGGATTGAAGATTGATTAAAAAAAGAGCGCATTTGGAGAAATTTGATGAATTAATGAGTTTTGAGTTTTTCTAGTTAAATTATCTTACAAAGTATATTTAAATTTCTTCATAAAGTCTAGTAAAAAACAAGTAACTCCTATAAGCACTACATTTGCTTAGTAATTTCATTCCTATCAAATCAAAGCGTAAGTGATTATCAAAATAATTAGATATTTCTAACGAAAATTCGTAAGGAAGACTTCATCTAAGTGTGAACTAAGATATTGCATTCAGATTATGTTGTCCAAAAGGATTTATGCATTTGGACTTCAAAAAGGAATGGCGCTTCAAAAGGAGCGTCCACAGAGAAAGGGGGAAAAGTGTCCACTAAGGTTGGATGCGAGGTGACCTTTGAGTAATGGTGAAGATACCAACATTAGAGAAGATTGAGGGCTCAAGATCAAAGTAATTGGGATGGTCCGCGAATCTGGCCAGAGAAAGTAGCTGAATTAATCAACAAGGAAGAATCCAGATGGAAGGAAACCGTTGTACAGATTTTGTTTGATGAGCTGATTATTAATGAAAGTTTTAGCAATTCCCTTGCAGATGAAGATGAGAAAGAGAAACTTATTAGTTGGGAACCTATTCTTGGAAGCACTTCCAACCATCTCAGACACAAAAACATTCAGCAGCAAACAGATCAAGCATCATCATCATCATACCAGACCCCTAAATATCTATGGCATTTGAGACGGTAGTTGATTACCACTCCAAAAATCAGGTTTTTCATTTAGAGTTTGTGCCAAAAGGCATTTCCCACATAAAAAAAGAATTTTGTTCACTAAAAGAAAAATTTACCTGCCATCTTGCCTTCTGTGCGAACAAAGCCTAGAAACAGTTGAAAAGCTCTTCCTTCACTGCGGACGGATGAAAGAAGTCTGGTCGAATCCTGCAATAAAGCTGCAGATCTCGTTCAGGGGTCTCAAAGGAATGGAAGGGTGGTTCTTAAACTACCAAAAGATTTGCAAAAATTATGAGTGTCTTTGGCTGCACAGCGGGACATCTTAGCATATGCGGAAGCCATGAAACTCTTCAGTAGACGAACAGAAACTAGTTATGGAATTCAATAATTGGGCTTTGAGAAGTGCACTTACTGATTGCGATCCGCTAGCATGGGACGTGGAACCTCTCATCACCGAATGCAAGAGTCCGATGGCCCAATCCTCTTAACTTGTACCCTTCTTTTCAATTTCATCATCCTTTTTCTCTAGCAATTGATTCCACTAAGTAGCTTGATTTCTGAGTTTGCTCCTTTTGTGACCAACCACTACCACTACTTGCTCCTTTAAATGTTGAGTGGCCATGCTAATTGGACTCACTTATTTGATGTGACCAAACACATATGATAAAGTGAAGTCTATTTTTTCCGCTTTCACATAAGAAGTAATTAAACACGTAAATCTTATCATTTAAATATACTCAATTGGTAAAATAGAAAACTTTAAAATGATGAGAAAAGAGAAATAAAAATACCAGCAATGCCACACGAATGGTATAGTAGGCAGCTGATACCTGGGTAGAGTGCCCTCTCTTGCTTTTCCACATCAGCTCTTAACTTTTAATATGGAAGATTGCCGTATTGCAATTAACATTCAACGAAGCAAGTAACAGTAGGTGATGAAACGATCGAATTGCACATAAAAAGATCAAGCGAGTTGAGATACTCAATTTAAAGAAAAGTTCAAAAGATAATCAAAATTTGACTGAGCCCACAATATAAATTATGAATGAAGAATTTCCCTTCCAACGAAGTTTTTAAAAGTATAAAGGTAGAATGTGTGGATTAAATAGATAACAAAAGCTCAATTCCAACACAACTAGTTGCAAACAATTCAATCGTAGAACTTCTATCCATGATTTCACTCGATCTTATCAATTCTAGAATATAATGGTGATCTTCTCTTTTGACAGATAAAAGAAAATCACCTATAGGGCACCAATGGGGTGCCAACCCATGTGCAAAAAGAGCCCAAAATTTTAAAGTTATTTACAAATAGCTCTCAAAATCAAAAGAGAGCTCAAATACGAGATGACCATGGATTGTGTCAACCAAGATACTTACATCCATATGCAAGTCTCCACTACACCAAACACAGACAATTTCAATAAAGTAGAAATGAAAGATTCCTCTCCATTAGAATCTCTCTTGTTCCATCCATTGAAATCAACACAAAGAATTGAAAAATTTATGTCTCAAGTTTGAGCCATCTATGTGACCCGACCCTCCTTGCTTTTTAGTGAGGGCATTGAACAGTCCTTTTTTTTTTTTTTTAAGAACTCTCCTTATTTTGTAGGAACCTCCTTAATTTGTAAAACAATTCTCCCCATTTGTAGGGACCCTATTTATTTTTGGTGATTCAACAATCCTCCATCCGCCCTTATAAAGGTGAGAGCACTTTGGTTGATTCAGAGCAACCGATCACCCCAAATTCAATTGTTCACCCCAAATTCAAGTGGAAAAGCAGCTATGCAATACATACCTCTAAACACGTGCACCTTAACCAGCAGCTTCGTGGGCTCCATGACCTCCATTTTGCTCAGTTATAATGAATTATATTGCAAACGTCATTTTTTTATGCATCGAAATGAATGAAAAAAAAAAAAAAAAAAAAAAAGCTAAGAACATTACTTAATTTCGGATGACATCTTCCACTTTTTCCATTATTTTTTAAAGCCAAGCAAGTTAATTTCAAATACAAAGTCCATCACACTTATTATTTCTTGTCATTCTTATCTAATAATCATATATATTTAGAAAATAAATTCAAATTAAAAGGGAGAAAAATAAGGCATATAATATATATATATTATTTTTTCAATTTCTTGTATGTGATTATGAATTACATGGAAACATTGCAATGATAAACAAGATTTTTTTTTTTTTTTTTGAATTTTGGCGAAATAGGTGTGTTAAGTGAAAGGGTGATAATCCCGATATGAATCCTCAACGTGTTATCGCTCCTCTGGTTGTCAATGGCATGGCAAGCCTTCGATTGAATTGGCCGCCGCTGCGCGATGGTGTTGGCGAGGCCAATTCAGTCAGAAGTTTGTCCCACCATCAATAACCCTTGAAGCAATAACACGTTAAGGATGCGTGTTAGGATCTTTAGCTCCTTTATGTGTATTACCACTTCACTCATCACTCCTATATTTGCCAAAGTTTCAAAAAAAAAAAAAAAAATCTTATCTATCACTACAATATTCCCATGTAATCGTAATAAAAAACAAAAAATAAGATTATGTGCCCTATTTTTCTCCCTTTTGATTTGAATTTATTTTCCTTATATATATAATTATAGGATAAGAATAACGAAAAATAATAAGTGTGATATACTTTATGTCTGAAATTAACTTGTTGACTTAAAAAAGAAAAAAGAAAAAAAGTGAATGATGTTATTCAAATTAAAGTAACTTAGTGAATGATGTTATTCAAATTAAAGTAACTTCTTTTTGGCATTTTTTTTTTCCATTTCCTATGTATTGAAAAGATTGACGTTTGGAGAGAGGATTTGTTAAGACTGAGCAAAATGAAGATCATGGAGCCCAGGGCGCCGCGGATTAAGGCATACTTTTTTAGAGGCATGTTTTGCATCAATACTTTTCCACCTAAATTTGGGGCGATTGGTTGTTTTGCATTAATCGGTGCTCTCACCCTTTTATAAGGACAGATGGAGGATTGCTAAATGGTCGAAAATAAAGAGGGTCATTGTTCAATGTCTTCTTATTTATTTTTCTCTTATGTCTGAACAATCAGTTTCCATTTTCATTATATTATTTTATTATTATTTACTTTTTTTTTTTTTTTTTAAAGATGGGCTCAGTTCGCATAGAAATTGCATTGGGACTTTGCGAATCTAGCCGTGGGCACAAATGGGCTTATCATATCCAGCCCATTTCAATCTTAACCTCACCAAGTTCAATTCCAAATATAACCATAAGCGCGCACTAAGTCCATTTTCAACTATACATATACACACTCGCATATATACTATATCTTTTTTCTTTTTTTGTGACCCAAGGAATCCATGTTCGACAGGTGGCGAAGATTCCTTGGGAGCAAACCCTGGAGGCTGATTTGTAGGGCCCACTACCACATAATAGAACAAGCTTACTTGTAAATAAATGCAAGCAAGATCAATGTTCAAGCCTTTAGCTTAGAAGTTTGTTAAACGGGTGGGTCGGGTCGGGTTTGGGTTGAGTCACAATGGTCCGACCCAAATCACCCATTAACCCATTTATGACCCATTTATGTTTAATGTAAATTTTTCGACCTGAACCCGACCCGACCCATACCCAACCCATACCCGACCCGACCCAACTCATATTAATAAAATATTTTCATATTTAACAAATTTAGAAAAACTTATTCCTATGTTTTTTTTTTTAAGATTATATTATTAAAATACTTCCAAGCTTTTATATATATATTATTTTTTAAAAATTGTATTGCTAAAATAGTTTTATACAATATAAATTTAATGGACAATTTTTATAAATTTTAAAATAATTATTTAAAAAAATCGAAATTTAATTATTTTTTAAAAATTAAATTTTTAATTATTTTTTAAAAATTAAATTTTTAATTATTTTTAAAAAATTAAATTTTTAATTATTTTTATTTTATTTTTAGAATATAATTTTCTTTTTTTTTTTCTTTTTCTTTTTCTTTTTCTTTTTTTCTCCTTCTTCTTTGGCCGGCCGCCGGCCACGACGACGGCCGGCGACCGGCCACAGGCGAGCCTCGAGCTCGAGCCTCGCCCGACGCCGGGAGCTCGAGTCTCGCTAGATCGGCGAGGCCTCCGCCTTGCCAGATCCGGCGAGCTCGAGGCTCGCCGGTGTCGGGCGAGCTTGAGCTCGCCCCTCGCCGGAACTGGCGAGGCTCGAGGCTCGCCCGACGCCGGCGAGCTCGAGGCTCGCCAGATCGGCGAGGCTCGAGCCTCGCCCGACGCCGGCGAGCTCGAGTCTCGCCAGATCTGGCGAGCCTCGAGCTCGCCGACGCCGGCGAGGCCTCCGCCTCGCCAGATCCGACGAGCTCGAGGCTCGCCGGTGTCGGGCGTGCTCGAGCTCGCCCCTCGCCGGAACTGGCGAGGCTCGAGCACGCCCGACACCGGCGAGCCTCGAGCTCGCCGGGCGTCGGCGAGGCCTTCGCCTCACCAGATCTGGCGAGCTCGAGCTCACCCGACTTCGGCAAGCTTGAGGCTCGCCTGGCTGGTCGTCGGCCATCGCCGTGCCGGCCAACGGAAGGAGGAAGGAGAAATAAAAAAAGAAAGAAAAAAAAAGAAGAAAGAAAAAAAGGAAGAAAAAGAAAGAGAAAATAAAAATAAAAAAATTATAATTTCGATTTTTATAAAAGTGAAGAGAGAAGAGAGAAATTATAATGTTTTTGTTAAAGATGAGTTTTTAACCCAACTCATTTAAAAACCCACTTAAAACTCACCTATCTTAAACTTTTAATTGTGAAACCCATTTAACTATATTTTTGTTATAAACAAGTGATCCATTTTAACACCTCTACTTTAGCTAGAAGCATCCATACGTTGTCACCTACTCCCTTTGAGTCTTGGCCATCGCCGGAGTGCCTCCGTCGGCCACCATCTCGACTACCACTGATTCAGAACTCACGCACGGCCACAGCATGACCCAAACAAACAAAATGAAAAAAAGGAACGCGATGAACAAACCGGTGCCAATGAGTTTAGAAGATTAACACGGAGGCCGTCGTTTTCCGGTTACTTCTCTTCGGCGACCACCAACAAACGCAGTGGTCAGATTCAATCTCGGCAACAACTGTATCCGACTGAAATCGTGCTCAGCAATCAATAGGCAGTCAAAATAATCCACACGAATTTAGTTTTAAGAATTTCGCCGAACGAATGGTGCGCAGTTGATTGAGGAGCACATCTTTAACCATTTCAAGTTCAGATTCCAACCCAGGTTCAAGCTAAACCAACGCTAGATGCTCGTAATCGGAGGAAGAAACTCAAATGGATCGCGTCAGCGGAGGATTCAATATCTGAGCTGCAGTACGGGTCGAGAATCGGAATTGGACCTGCGGAAGAGCTTCAAGACTGGAAGATCTCGACGCTCGGAAACAAAGGGTACGCGCGGCTTTGGAACGGGCGGGAGACGGCGGCGCCGGCGAAGACGGCGGAAGGCGTCGGGAGTGCGATGGGGGGAAGTCCTCTGTGGCGATGACCGAGGCGGTGAGGAAAAACGACTCCCAACTCTTTCGGTAACCACGATCGAGAAAAGAGGCGAAAGAAGCCGCCGCCGCCGCCGCCGCGGCGGAGATGACCTTGCGGCGACGATGGGTCGCGTCCGACGGGCGAAAGAGGAAGAAAGAAGGAAGGTTCTCGGATCGCTTTTCTAGAAAAGATCTCCGTTTCTCTCTCGCTTTCTCACCTTTGAACGAAGGGAGTCAGTTATAGGAGAGAGAAAGAGGAAGAGAGGACGACACGTCAGCAATCACCGGCGGCCACTGATCCGAGGATCGCACGAGAATTCTGCGCAAAATGGAGAAATTAAAAATCTTACGATATGATCAAGACTGATTTGATAATTTTCTCTTGATATATGTGAAAAATTTGATCTCATGTGATCACTATTCAAATTCACGGCATGTCATTACTATTAATGGCAGACTTGCACTCAGAAGGAAACAAAGAGAGAAAACATATTGAAGACATGAAAGGATAAGATCACAAGTGATGACCTTATAAAACCTATTTTTATAGAATTTGGGAAATTATTATCGACCATTCTAAAAAATTTAAAGTGTCAGATGAAAGTATTGTCTAGTATTTCAATAAAGGTTAATACTCAAAAATTCCAAACCTGACACTTCATGACAAATTTACCCCAAACTATTTTTTTGACCATGAAAACTCCAAACCTAAGACACCCGTGACAAATTTACCCCAAACTAATTTATTCGACCGCAAAAAACCCTAAACTGATAAATTTGTAACAAATATACCCTTCTTAAATTGGATTAATACCACAAAAAAATCATAAAAATTGTAAATTCTGACAAACGGATCATAAAATCCCAAATTGGTATACTAGTCAATTGTCACGTGTTATTTAACTTAATAATTTGTTAATAAAATTTAACGAAAATTAACAAAGGGTAAATTTGTCACAAATGTACCAGTTTGGGATAAATTTGTCAAAGGTATATCGGTTGGGGTTTTTGGTGGTCAAAAAATAGTTTGGGATAAATTTGTCACATGTGTACTAGTTTGGGGTTTTTCAGGGTATTAACCCTTTCAATAATGTAACAAGTTTAGTTTAAAGTTAATTAGAAAACTTTTGTTCAAATACCGTATGTGCTATATAGGTTTGGACGGCATAAGCGTTTGGCCCAAAGTGGCAGTGGTGGCGCAACCCCTAAATCTTTAGCAGTAACCTCCAGGGGCCATTGGTTTTCTTCTCTTCATTACGAATTTGGATATGCTTTTGGTTTCTTTCGTAAATAAAAAAAAAAATTGACTTATTTTGTGACGTGGCATTCACTTAACACCATATCTTCTCAGTTTCTATTAAAAAATATCGCGTTAAATTTTCGTCATACCACATCAATACAATTGGTAGATATCCCGTCAAAAGGATAAAATTGCACCTTTTTTTAACATACATAAAACCTGCTCGTACTTTTTTCTAATATTTAGAAATTGATTGTATTTCGGACCAAACATCGCGACTTTTAGTGTAATTTTCCCAATCATATTAATACTACGACATTAATGTTTTCGTTGCAATATCTAGCAACCACACAAGTCCATATATAAAGGAGAAGAACTTGATAGAAAAAACATATATATGTGTGTGTGTAAATAATGTCAATGGAATGCACAAGCGCATGAATAATGGTGTCCATAAACTTACACGGTGCAGCAACATAGAAGTCACTGCTGAAGATTGTGGTCCACAGGAACAAAATGAGGGAGAATTGGATTTTGTAAGATGTCACCAATATATGGATCGGTTTCCTGTTGTTCATTTGTAATTATTAAAAAAATTAATTAACAAAAAGAAAGAAAATAACTTTTGAAAAGCATTGAGAAAATATCCAAATTGGAAACCATGATCCCAACGTGTCTATAGAAAACCTCCATATGATAGTGATTCATTGATTGTGCTCAATACTCTAGTATATTTTCCGTCAGCATATATGCACATGAAAAGTTGCGTGCGCTAAAGCTTTTGGTTGGCTTGGACAAAAATACATAATCATTGTTGAGAAGCACTATGTAGATGAATAATGTGAAACCCGTAAGATGAAACAAAATATATATATTTTTTTTAAATATGACAAGGAGATACATACGTAAAAGCGGTTGCGAAGCTTTGCCATTAGCTCTACTTGCCAAGCAATTAGGCTGCGGATTGGATTGTCAAGACCCACCGAGCTAACTTTCTCCCTTCGAATTGGGTCACTAATCCCCCTTACTCTCTATGTTTAATTTTATGTTTGGACTATGATCCTTCTACAGCCCATTTAGTGGCTTAGTAATGAAAATTTACCACTTTCTGACCAAAGAAAAAAAAGTACGTAAAAAAAAGGCGCAGATGTTCCGGGGTATCACGAAACATGAGCCACCCGAAATTTGTTGATTGCTTCCTCGAGATCTGCAAGCCAACCCATGCTGCACTCGCCTCTTCCTATTTAATGCGCTTCACTCTCATTGGATTCCTGTTTTTCTCTCGGTATGTGAATCTGCGTACGAATTGTGCTGCGATTTCATCTGGATATCCATCATAATCCTCGTAAAGTACAGCTGGATTCACTAATTGATTGTCTTCAAGCAATACCTTTAAATCATTCTTCAATGGTGTGCATCTTAGCACATATCCCAACCTTTTCATGGTTCCACCCGATACTGTAAGTTTAATGCTAAATCGTACATGACTCTCATTAAATTGTCCAAAATCAACTCCTCCCTCCAACACTCCCCATAGCACATTTGGTTTGAGATATTGAATCCACACATGATCCGAATCAAATAAACCGAGAGTACCTGATAGCACATTCCGCCTTTGGCCATGAACATGTGGCACAATGTCAAAAGATATTTCATTTTCTCCACCTTCTACACCAACAACAACACAGAGAACCAATCCTCGAAACTTGTCATAGAAGTCCTGTGAAGCCCTGAAAGATATGATAGTCTTCGACAAGGACGAACTCCTCTGGCATCTCTCCTCCAGGGCGAACAATTCGGAAATTAGGAAGAATTAAGGAATAACGCCACTTCTGTTAAATGAGTAAACTATTAGAAACACCCCAGCTATGATAGTTAAAGTAAAAGAGTTTGATTGGAGTATATTCCTTTTAATTCAATCAAAGCTATTCTACAGTAATTAGACATATTGATCCTTGCTTATATATTAAAAATTACTCACGAGATAGTAAATCATTCCCTTGCAAGTGTTGTAGCCACCCCTATTACATATACATGTAGAATCACTCTAAATTAGATTTATTTGTTTGTCTAGAATTTTCAGCTTTTGCATTATACCAACACAGTGCGCCCAACTTTCAGTATCACCATGCACGTGTGAAGAGAAAGAGATGGGGAGAGGTCAACCATGTTCATTCCTTATGTGGAGTAATTTGTTGAACTGTCATAGGAGAGAGAGAGAGAGAGAGAGAGAGAGAGAGAGAGAGAGAGAGAGAGAGAGAGAGATACCTCAACTGTGAATTCATCCTCCCATTCTACTTCGGTTATTTCATTCTCCTCTTCTTCTTTGCTTATTTGATAATCTTCATTTTGAATCTCGTAAACTATATATGGATCTATCAATTGATCATCTTCAAAGAAAACCTCCAAATCATTCTCTAGTGGCTTGCACATTAGGCGGAATCCACAATTTTTCACAATTGTACCAACCGTTGCTGCTCTAATCATAAGATGGAATTGACTCCCGTCATCTACACCAAAGGCATCTTCTAGTCCTCCCCACAGCTGCGGTACCTCATAAATCCGAAGGCACACATGATCCAATAATGATGAAGTGACAGAAGTCATGAAAGCTTTTTTCCTTTTGCCATTAACGAGTGCATGGAGCCACAAATCGAAACACTCTATTCGTTCTTCTTTGCGGAATACAACACAAATAGCTAATGCTATGAACATCTTATAGAAGTCCTTTGAAGCCGTGAAAGATATATAACCCTCTTTATTAGGGAGCAACCACCGTGGCATCTCTCCTCCGGGTAGAAGAAATTCGCTACTCCGCTGGGTCTAAAATGCTCTCTGGGATTAAAATGCTGTCATAGATGTAAGCTATTAGATAGTTTTTCTAAATTAGCACATAAAAAGAGGAGTTTCAATGAGTTAAGTGGGTGGTCCTAGAGTTTAGCTCTAGTTAGCAATAGCATTACAAAGATGTTTGGCAATTAATTGGTGGAAATGGGATACTTATTGTAGAAGATTTTGTAATTGGATGAACCTGTATTGTTGACATTGTTGAAGCTTCTCATTGGATGATCCTTGTAATTCCATAGCAAACTAGAGTTCTATAAATAGAGATAATATTGTTCGGGTTGCCCTATAGTCACCTCCACTACATAAACACACGAAATCACTTTATATATATGTTTTTCCTAATTAGCCGGTCGATCTTGGATTTTCAGCCTTTTATGTGTGGGTGTGAGGAGAGAGAGAGAGAGAGAGAGAGAGAGAGTCTAACCTCAAGGTTGAATAGTTCATGACTAACCTCAAGGTTGAATAGTTCATGACTTGAATTTAAGTAAACATATTGAACATGAGATTTGTTGGAGGGAATTTGACTTAGGCATTTGCAACTTTCTGCCAACAGTTGAATCAATTGCCGTGGAATCTTGTGGATCTCTTTTAGTTTTTGGCTATACGAAACATGTAATGAGTGTAACTCAGGAAAACATGAAGAATTCTCTAGGAACTCTACTTCTGATATACCGCATCCACTAAGGTATAGGCTCCATAACTTACTAAATCCCGTCTTCATGTGGGGATCACTCAACTCCTCCTCCATATTTGGAAACTTGGTTAGTTTTGAGCAACCACTGAGGCTCAAAATTTGAAGTTTGTTCAACCTGTAAATGCTAGACGGAAGGATTGCCAATTTCTTGCAATTTCTTAAATATACTTTTTCCAATGAGACAAGATTTTCTATGGATGAAGGAAGTTCCTCAATTGAAGTCCCACTTAAAATAAGTCGATGCAAGCCTTTGATTTTATCTGGAATATCAGGGAATCTTTGCAATTTTGAGCAATAATGGAGATCAAGACATAGAAGATTCTTGGATTGGAGTACATCGGGGAAATGATGAAGTTTAGAGCACCAACTCAAATTCAACAATTGCAAATTTTCATGATATCCAGTTGATTCATGGACACGCTCCAAGTTGTTGCACTCCCTGAGATCCAATTCCTCAAGATTTGGAGTACAGCTGATGTCTGGCATACAAACTAGTGACTGGCATTTATGGAAGTTGATGTGCTTTAATTTTTTAAATTCCTGCAAGAAATATCCCGTAGAAAAAAAAAACCGAGTTAAATATTCATTTAAAATATCTGGCTCTGACTTTTCCCACGTCATAATTCATAAGCATTATCGCAAAACTTTGGTGAGCAAGTAACTACTTCTATTTTATCGCAGTATGTATGTATGTATGTATGTATGTATGTATGGACAATTCTACTGTTCAGTAGGGCAAAAATCATAACATTGTTTTGTGCTGGGAAAAGGTGAAATAATATGTATAAAAGAATATGGTAATTGGAGATGTTTTCCTAAGAACAATAACAACCATCATCAGATTCAATATATAGCCATAAGTAATGAAAAAACACCAAGTAAATACGTACCTTAAATTGTTCGGGCACTACCGTCATCTTGCTATTATGCACATCAAGGCTGACTAATTTCTTTGGACCATGGCTAAATTTTAGAGTTGAACCACAATGAGGCCATTCAACCCACCTTAACTCATTAGGGAGATAAATGGGACCTTGAAAAGAATTATCTACATTAAGCAAGATGAGCAACCTCAACTTTCTCATCTTTGTGAAAGCATCAGAACCAATATACATCTCTTCTGGCTTTGGTAGTTGCAAGACTACGGCTTTTATCGCATTTGTTTCCTGTATATTTTTTCGAACATATTTAGGTTTATTTGTTACTATAGTAAAAAAAGTCAAAGATAAGAATAGATTATGAATATATATACACCAACAAGTCTTACCTTATCTTCTGATAGAACATCAAGAACATCATCATGAAGCCATACTCTACTGCGGTTTCTGGGATCATAACGATCTTCATCTTGAACAATATCCATACCCATTAATTGTATTAAGTCATGCATTTGTATTTTCTTTGCCTCTTCACTAATCAAGCAACGCTCAATGAGAATTTGTATCCCAATAGTCGTGTCAAAATCACAGCAGCTATCAAGAACTTTCTTAATGTATTCCATAGTACTCCCCTTGAAGAAACAGGCAATGTGCAGAAAAATCTCCTTTGCATAGTGCTCCAGTCCATCATAACTTACCTTTAACACATTGTTGATGTCTTCATTAGGAATTTTGGCAAGTGTTTGCAAGGTACTTTTCCATTCATGCTCTCCTCTACAACACAATAAAGCACCCAACACCTTAAGAGCCAAAGGAAGGCCTCTCGCATAATGCAAAACTTGATCAACAAGATTGCTACTTATTGCTATCTCTTGATTTCCTAGAAAAGCATGCTTTCTTAAAAGATCAAGAGCTTCACCATCCCCAAGAGCTTTAACTTCATATATATAATCCTGATCTATCCCATGAGAAGTTAGTAGATGCTTATTTCTTGTTGTGATAATTATCCTACTTCCTTCACCGAACCACTTCGGCTTTTCGGCTAAAGCATTTAACTGGTATGCATTATCAACATCGTCAAGAATAATGAGAACTTTCTTATTATAAAGTCTATCTTGAACTAATCGACTTCCTCCATCGACACTGTAGATTGTTACTTCCTTCCCGGGTAATAATTGTGATAGCAAATTTTTTTGCAAAGAAACCAAATCAACGGAATTTTTGGAATTTTCTCTAACGCTTGCCAAGAAACTAGCACCTTGAAACTGTCTAAAGATAGTGTTATAAACGGCTTTAGCAAGGGTCGTCTTCCCAACACCTCCTTGTCCCCATAATCCTACCATAAGAACATCATCTTTGGACCGTAGATTTAAGATTGTTTTAAGCTTTTGTACTCGGGAATCTATCCCCACTGGATACTTGGCTACATTTAATGGCATTTGATTCAGTTGAGTTGAGATCTCCTGTACGATTTGTTGTATAAACCCCGCTTCATATCTGACAAGTAAAAATTAGTTGAAATTGCTTATAGAGTAATCCAAAGAAATGAATAAGTAATTAAAGAGAATTGTTGAGGAAGAAACTAGTCCGCAATATATCTAGAGATGATCGTCCGAATATGTTCAACTAGTAAGATGCTCATGTCTAAATTGGTTTATGACTATATTTTTCATCTTATTCTTCATGTTATGTGTTAATTTATTATTGCGTTTATTAAAAATTCAAGTTAATTATTGGATATGCTAAATGCTGATAGGCATTGTCTTGATCTCTTTACAAAGTTCGTCGAATTTTTTTTTCTTAGATTTTCCGAATGCCTTCCCTTTTATCTGGTATTTTTCTTAGCAAAGTAGTAGCTGTGATTGAAACCAACAACGTGAAGTCCAAGTTAGCATTACCATGGGGGTAAATCCTAATAAAAATCAAAGTATTTTATCCCTTGGGATGACTTGAGTCCCACTTTTCAAAGTGGACTAACAAAGACACGTACGCCCGCTGTTGGGACAAAAAAAAAAAACTATCTTTTTGATTACCTTCTTGCCTTTTAAAGCTTCAAGTATTTACAAGAATGTCATTAAGGGCTGCATTTCCTTTCAAAAACCTAGTTTTTCATTCTTTGTTCTTATAAAAAAATAAAATAAACATTTCTAAAAAATAAATAAAAAGGTTAATAGAACACAAAATTTATCTTCTCCTATGTATGGTGGGATATATAATGAGGTAAATACTCTCTTGACACAATATTTTGCCCGAGAAAATGACTATGTGGATACAAAGGATGGGAGAGATGCTCTTGCGAGAAAGTTGCCCATCTTGGTCAATGAAAGGCTTGATGTAATTGAAATAGAGACTAATTTAAAGAAGCCTGAGGGACAAGCTTCAACTCAAGTCCTCGAAGTCCAAAACATGCAGCAAGATAAATTTGTTTCAAGATATTAGTCAAAAATTTGTTTCAGGATATTTCTTATTTTCGTCTTTTTTTTTTTTTTTAAATTCAGATCAGCTGAAATAAAATATTCAATTTAAGTTGATAATTTTACTATCATGAGTTTTTTTTTTAAACAAAAAATATTAGTTACAAATGTATTTTAAGATTTATGAAAAATCACTAAATTAACGCTAATTAATCATATATGAGCCATATGACACAATTATGCTATGTGTCTTGCCCTACCATGTGTTGTCACGTGACAATGACATAGCAAAGTTCCCTGCCACATGGCGTACAAATGAGTGAAAACTCTCCCAGCTTTACTATATATAGTAGATATAAGATGCCAATATAGATTAGTATGCGTTAGTTTTTTTATGTATTATGTACGGTCTTTATATCAGAGACACTTGTTATATTGGACAATTGGGAAATTTTCCTTTTAAAGGATTATCAATTTGCAAATTCAAAATTTGGGGTTTCGTTAAAAAAAAAAAAAAATTCATATTTGTCTGGATTTTTAATATTTAAAATCTACTTATAAAGGGAATGGGCGAGCCGTGCCCCGGCCCTCAACAGGGGATATTCCCGTGCCTGGCCTTCGCCCCTGCCTCGCAACCTCGCAACCGAACGTCCCCGCGATCACGACATGCCCCTCAACGTCGCCCGTCCTCGCTGTTGTCGCCCCTGTCTTTCTCTGTGACAGAAGAAAGTCTTAGCCGTCGTAGCCAGTCTCCAGCAACCATCGCCGAAGGCTACCCAACCCCCGATCTGGGATCTGGGTTCCACGCCCCAAATCTGGGGTCGTGAGTCGTCGCCTAAGCCCCTTGATACAGAGAGACGGAGAGGGGCTGAAGTGACGCAGTTGGGACTGCGTGGGGACGTAGCAATCGGGCGGTGGCGTGGCCATCGGGGGGCTTTGAGAGGACGAACGGGCTGCTCTGTCTCTGTCGCACATTGTGCTCTGTTTCGTGTGCTAGATAACGCGTGATCTGTGTTGTGTGAGTGTGTTTGCTTGAGAGTGAGGGGTAAAATTACCAGACTTTATAGGATCCCAAACCTTGGAAAAATCGAGCATCAAAAGATCTAGACTAATTGAAGTAGTAGAGTTGTTCTCACATACCCATCAGTAAAATGCCACCCGGACAAGCAGCCAGTGTCATAGAGAGCTTTCTCCCATCTCTTTACTTGCTCCGAATTCTTCCCGAACTTGACCACATGCTCACCCATAGCTTTTCCATAGCTCTGTATCTGCCCTCTCACTTCTCTTGGTTCTACTTTGTAAAACACTAGAAGGACCATGAGGCCTTTTTTCTCCTTGCACTCCATGATTTTTGTTATCTCTTCCAAACACCACGTTGAAGAGGCGTAGTTCTTAGAGAAAACCACAACTGCAATTTGCGATTCCTCGATCGCTTTCATAAGCGCAGGTGATATTTGTTCTCCTTCCTCAACTCTTCATTGTCGATGTAAGTGAATATACCTACTTGATCTAGAGCTGCGTAGAGATGACCGAGAAAGTGATTGCGGACATCTGGACCTCTAAAACTCAAGAAGACATCATAACTCCTTCTGGGCTTTATGGAGGAAGAAGAAGCCATTACATCGTAACTCCTTTTGTGTTCCTTGGAGGAAAAGAACCCATCAGAATCAAGGAAGAGAGAAGGTTAAAAATGAGCAATGAGTTGCCTAAGATTTGGTCCTTTGTGTTGCACCATTTGATCTTCTCCTCATTTTCTTTATCTATATGGGGGCTGAATTTCTTTTTCAAAGGTCAACAAAGAATACTATTAAGCCTTTCAATTATATTAGAATTTCAGAAAATGAAGGTGCTTAAGGATGAGCCGAATCTTAGCGTGAGATTTTATCGTGTGCTTTAGGCACCTATAGTATTAATAGTAAGACTTTTTTTTCAATTGAAGATTACATTTGATCGAGATGTCTTATCAGCACAAATCTTTATGTAAGTTGAATTGATTATTACTTAGATTGTTAATGAATTTTATTGGGTTGATATGAAAAAGAAAAATTCTATGAACGTACTTCATGCGCCCCTCGTTGGAGGTCAGTTTTCCGATTATTAATCAGATGCACATGATGATGCACTCGTGACTAATGTGCTGGCTTCTGGGAAAACGCACGTGATGAAGGACCCGTGACAAATGTGCACATGATGATGGACCCATGACGTCGGCCACCAAAGTCGAAAAGAGCATCGAGAGCAACGTGGTGGCGTGCATGGCCACCACAACCAGACACACGCCCTTCCCCCGTCTGCTTCTATTGTTTGTTTTTTTTCTTCTCTTTGACAGAATTCTTTTTATTTTGAGATTAATATTATTAAATTTACTTTTTTTACATAAATGAAAAGTGCCACGTCAACTTCCATGGAAGCGGCGTTTGCCACGTCCGTTGGCACGTAGGTTCATTTGGATGGTAAAAATAACAGTAGGCCATCTCTGCCCTTAATTAAGAGGAAGTGGTTTTTTAAAATTGGGATCATCTTTCCCCCTTTGATGTTATACAAAATTTACAGATTCAGAATTTTCATCTAAGGAACCTTTTTCGTTCCATAAACCGAAAATAAATTTTTTGATTTTTTCTTGTGAAATATTCCTTTTTAATTTAAAAAAATGGAGTGCCTTACTTTTAAAGTTGACGAATCAATATGAATGCGTGTAAATTACCGAATTGATGTACATTTGGACTTATCAAATACTTGTTGACAGCATTTTTGTAGGAAGAGAAATAGGAAAAATTGTATTTACGGTTCCTAAAAGTTGACAAATCTATTGCGATCAAATGTGGAAAAAATCATAATTTTGCGAAACATTTCGAAAATATATGAGGCACCAGCCCTCGATGGATTGGATATAACTTTCATCAAGAAAGGAGCCATAAGGCATAACCAAGCGAAAACATAAGCGTAAGGGCCCAAGTAATTATATCATCATCGCCATATACTTTTCCTTACACCACTGTCCACAATAAAATAATTTCATTAACTAGTTGCTCTATGTTTGAAAATATCTAGTGACAGCTCATAGTTTGGTGGTCACCCCCCCAAGGCTTGAGAGTCAGCAATACAAAACAATCTATAGCCCAATGAAGACTTGTTTTTTTTTGTCTTTGGGATTAGTATATACACGTTGAAGCGTTCCTCTATTAAGTGCACGTGCGAGGTGAAAAAAAGTGTCACGTCAAACATTTGGGATAAAAACAGTATTTAATAATTCTCAAAAGAGTAGGTGATGTATCAACTTGCAATGGTTACGCAAGATTGAGAATATCTAGAATACATGCGGGATGAGGGAAAAAAAATCCCACACAAAATATATGAAGTGAAAAAGGTCAGAGTAATTGAAAATATGTTATTAATCAATAAATTGTCAAAACGAGGTATGTATTTATTAGGAGGAAATAGAGTCAACCAAAAGAGTCGATTATGGGCACTAGCCAAAATTCAATAGCATGATGACATCCTTAATAGTTAGGGGTTATCAATCTCGACTCCTCATAATCAAGTTCTATATTTCAAAAAATGCAGCATATTAATGTCTAATTTAAAATCTCATTATTGGTTATTTTAAGAAAAAAGGATATGCGCCTTTTGTATTCATAAAAATTGGTGAAAGCTATAGGTTCTAGAAACCTAATTTTATCAACAGAATTTTGTATGATGGTCATATCCTCGGTCCTCTTCTTTTTATTTTTTCAAGCATCATTACTCATTAGTGAAGATGAAGCTCACACAAAGCCACCACAAAAACCTCGATCGTTTCCTGATGTTTTATTTTAGCATACTAGATTCTTTTTACCCCATTTATGGAGTAGAATAGACTGTCAAAAAGTTACATTTATCACAATTTTCAACATTTGTTCCATCATCACTCATTACGTCAGGTAGATAAAGCCGCAACAAGTTGAGCCCTATTTGGTTAGACAATGTAGTCATGTGCAAATTCACGTGACATAATAAAATACAATCATCAAGTCAGGATAACATAAAAGATGATACACTAGATTTGTTCATTGAGAAAGTTTAGGCTGCGCATAATAAAATTTCTTTTCTTGATTTCTCTGTTTCTCTATTCCCTAGAACGAGTTTGGAATAAAAATCCGTTTGGTAAAACAATTTAATTTCTCTATATCTGAAACAGATTTTTATTCCAAAAATGGATTTGAAGAAAAAATCAGAAGCTAAAATTTTGAACTTCTCAGTTTTTGAAATAGAAATTGAGAAATCAATTTCTGTTCTAGAAATTTTGTCATGCGCACCCTTAGTTAGCATCTCTCTCTCTCTAACGTTTATTTCTTGTGAAACCTCTTGCTTATTAAAAGGACGATTAAACATATTTTATGCAATAAAAATATGAACCAAAGTTGAAGGCCCTTGATTAAATATTATTATCCACCTTTCAAGAAAAAAACAAATCATTTTTAGTCAATCGTTCCGGAATCTCATTATAGGTAATGTTTTTGTTTATTAATATAAATATCATAAGCTAAAGTTTTACTTAATGGAAATCATCATAATATTTGTAAAGAATAAAATGGTACAAAAAAAAAAAGTAATAAAAAGATCATATATATTTTTATTCATTCAGGAGAAGGATTGAAAGACAAAATATTCTAAAATCAGGACAGTAGTGTAATTATGAAAACTTATAATTAGTACTAAAAGACTGATTTGACTTTGTTGGAAAGTTGAGAGACTAGATTGAGCAAATTAAAAATTGAGGGATCATATTAAACCTTTAGGAATAATTCAAGGATCACATTGAGCGAATTAAAAATCCAATGATAACATTACAAGTTGGATCAAAGATTATGGACTACTATTATTTTCACATGTAATAATTTTATGCTTTAAAGGATTTTTGGTGTTCTGCAATTAGTAAATATCAATTTTTTTTCCCTATCAATTGTAATAGGCTAGATCATCTAAATGCCTGTAAGTAGAGACTTGCTATTTTTCCAAGTTCACCCTATCATTTCCAAATCACAAATTACACCAGCAACAAGATGATGGTGCCTCTGCAATGAGTTTATGTCGCAATTATCTGACCCATTTTTTTTCTTCTTCCTTTTCCTCCTGATTTGCTTTTATGCTTTTTAGGGTTCGATCAATAGAACCAGATTACAAAACAAAGGGTGAAAATGAAACGAGCGCTAATAGCACACAAAAAGTAGATGTATAATAACACACATACCAGGCCACTGACTTGTCTGCAGAGATGGATGAAGAGGAAGGCAGTCCAAGACCAGTCCTGATAACGTCAGAATATAGGTGGAAAAATTAGCAAAACGCAAAAACAAGTGGACAGTGGTGGGGAAGAAAACAGCAGGGAACTGAAAATTCGTTGACGAGAAAGTGTAACCGAGGAAGATGTTTCAATACCTTTAGCTTCGACTTAGAACGACTAGAGGATCAAGGATTGAGGACTATTTGCTGAGTTCTTGCAATGGGCATGCAGTTGGTTGGCCATTTATATAATGGGCACTCATGACTACTTTTTGAATCGAGCGAAGTTCATTGTTCATTAATGAAAAATTAATCAATTATTTACAACTTGCAATTAAATAATTGATTAGTTGAGAAATGCAAAATGTCAAAGGGAACTGATGAGGACAGTATTCATCACTGGGGCTTTGTTCCAACTTGCCTAGATAAATAATCGCAAATGACCATTGGACAAAGACAAAGAAAACGAGGGCAATGACCTCAACGTCTTTCTTTATTCTCGTCAATGGCGTGGAAAAACACGGCATTTATTGTTCTTGTTTTTTTGTTTTTATCGATCACGATCCTAGACGTAGGAAGTTGGTAAGAATGAGCGCTGGGCCCAATATGAACAAATTAATTATGTTAAACTCGAGAAAATAATTCTTATCAAACAGGTAAATAACCAATGTAACAGAATCTTGAAGCAAAAGCAAATGTCGCATTTTCCTCCTCTTTCTTCCATTCAATTTGCAGAGAGATTACAAGCACAAGCAAAATCACAGTAAAAAGGAGGAAAGACTGAAGAGGAAACAAAAAAAATTATGAATCGGATGTCATACTTGGGACAGACAGCCTTGATTAGACAATTTTAGAGATACAAAGGAGCAACTGCCGATGCACTTCAGATTTGAAATACAAGATTAGGTTAGGGTCGGCGACATAAGGGGCACGAGCACGAGCTTGATGTCATCATTGTCGGGGTCATAATTGGGATTGAGAGATCAGTCGATGGCTTCCCCATCCCCGTTGATGCAAGGCTTCACCAATATCATTACCAAATTATGTACATCGGGAGTTCGGGACTTACTATTTTTTGAAAGCATGTTTGTCAAAAGAGAGATAGAAAATTCGTTCTCATAGTCCTAAAAGTTCGACAAATCCTGAGCGTAAGCTATTGAGGATATAATGTTGGAAATAACCTTTAATTCTCGAAACACTTTGAAAAAATATATACAGCACTAGTGCTAGTTAGATTAACGGAATGATTTGAAAGGAGTTAACCTTTGGCGATTGAAAAAAATATGGTCTCTAATTTCTCTTTTGCTATAAATCTTCTTAAATATCTTTAGTTAAAAAAGACGTTTTAATTTAACCAACACTTAGGTCTTTGGCCAAAAAACAGCCGATACTTATGCAGAGAACTTTAAAATTTTGATGAGAAACAAAAACGTGAAATGTTGACATTTTCTCCCATAAGTTTCCTCACCCCCTCAACTCAAATATAGCAAGCCATGGAACTACTTTATTGTACGCAGAATTCTGTTTTGGGCCTCTTTGGTCTTATAAGTTATAGTTAAAATATAATTTAGGGAAAATTACTACAGAAATAATAAATCTATTATACAACAACCAATTCAGTCCTAAAACTTTTGATAATTTGTCAATATATTCCTTCCAAAAATTTTGATTGGAAATTGCTAACATGGATGTTAGCTATCGCTGATGTTGATAATTTTTTTTTTTTAATTTTTTTTAATTTTTCTGCATTTTTTATTCTTTTATTTTCTTTTATTTTTCTCTTCTTTTTACTTTTCATTTCTTTCTTCCTCCTTTCTTCAATTCCGGCTGGCCTAGTCGCTGGCTGACTTTATGTACGTTGCGACTAATTAAATAATTTTTTGAAAGTTTTTATGTAGGAAGAGAAATAGAAAAATTCATGTTGAAATAGAATAATTTACATGAGCAAGCCTTAAGATTCTCCTTTCTCACTTACGATGTGTGGAAAACGACTAATATTTCTTTTTTCTAAGCTATAACTTATAAGTCGTACAAGACAAAAACATAATCGTAAGGGCCTACGTAATGGTTTCCTCGTCCCCATACACATTTTCTTTATGTTTACAGTAGAATAAATTTATTTATTGAAAACATCCTGCTAGTGGACGCCTTGCTGATGGGATCTTCCATTGTTCTTGAAACAACAAGTCGATTTTATTTTACGGTGTGGACTCGTGCGAATATTTTGTTAGTTAATTTGGCCCTTTTCATAAGTAATAAAATTTCACTTAGATCATCTGACTGCTTGGTATTCGGTTAGCAAGGGTAAAAGAATACTGGTTTCTATCTGATAACAGGTCCGCTACCCGGCCGAGTAATAGTTGAATACCTGACTTTGCAGTTCAGATTTAAGTTTCGCCTGCTCAATCTAGCAGGTGTAAAACCATATTTTAGAGGCACCCAAATTCTCGATGGTCAAAAAATTAGCCGTTTGAGGTGTTAGTAATAGTTGGTTGAGTTTTTTTTCCATATAAATAGGGTAACCCCTTGTCATGGGCATGTGTGTACAGAAAAAATACAGAAATCTCTCGTATTCACTTTGTAAATCAACTTCTTGTGAGATAAAATTTGTTAGAGAAATTCTTATAGAAGAGTACACCGTGGGTAGAGGAGTAGTGGTTTCATTAGCCAAGCTTCATAAAGTAAATCAGTCTTAGGAATGGAGTTAGTGCCAGTTTGGGCTGAACCACCATAAATCGGTTGAGCATCTTTCTTCCCTACACTCTTTATATTCACGCACGCCAAATATTTGATATATTGATTGCCATTTAAACAAATTTTCAGATATTTTGAAGATACACCATCTTTAGAAGTGTGGTATTCAAGGAATTTATCTTTTGCTCTTCATACTTACTCAGATAATAAATTGAGTGATTGTAACATCAATAGAAAAGTTACTAACGGCTAAAGCACAAGCACCTGGTTTTTATAATGAGCATTACTGACTCCACTTTTTGACTAGAGCAAAGTTGCCAAAGGACAAGCTTGCATGCTCATTACTCATCAATAACTTGCAATTAAGGAATTTTTTTTTCAATTAGGGAATTGATTAGTCAAGAAATGTGAGATATTAGAGGAAAGTGATGATGAGAGAATTCATTGTCGTGGTTCTCTCGAACTTGCCCGAATATATGATTGCACATGGCCTTCGGACAAAGAGAATTAAAACAAGGCAACAACTATGGTGTGGCGTGATCCCTTCAACTAAGACGTTTTCCTCGAACCCTTCAATCTAATATGGACAAGTTTTGATTAATAAGCAATAATTTACATAAGCACACCATAAGATGCATATTTCTCGCTTACAAATATGTGAAAAGAGACTGGTATTTCTTCTTTTATGCAACGATTAGTACAAGACAAAACATAAACGTAAGGGCCTTTGTAATAATTCATTCATGGCCATACACATTTTCTCATTAGTGTGCACAATAAAATAAATTTATAAATTAGTTACTCTATGATTGAAAATATATAACTAATGGACTGCACGTAGACAGGACCTTCCTCTGTGGCTGTAATTGATAAGAAACCTATTTTATTTGATCATGTGGACTCATGTGAAGTTTATGTTAGTTATTTTGGCCCTTTTCACGATTTATGAATTTCACTTTAACCATCTTGAGTGCTTGGCGAGTGATTCCTTCCCTTAAATCCAAAAACGATGAACAAAACACTTGAAAGTCGGCAATACAAACCAATCTATGGGTAATGAAATCTAAATAAAACAGTGAAGATTTTCCCTTTTCTTTTTTGGACATTAGTAAATACATTTTGTAGCGATCTTTTATCAAGTACGCATATCAAGTGAAAAAAAGAAATACCACATCTGACATTTGGGATGAGAAGTGTTCAATGATTCTTAAAAGAGGATGTCATGCATCAAATGTCAATGGTTGGCCCTGGCTTAATGGACTCCCCATGTGAGAGAGAGTGTCTACTGCACACGTGAGGTAGGAAATAACGAAAATCTCACACTAGACATTTTCGTTTGTAAGGGTCATAGCATTTCTCGACATCGGAGCTCTCGCAGACCATCCTGAACACTACTTTCTCCATCTCATCTATGAACTTGCCATAGTCATGAACAACTTTGCTGCAGCCAAAATAAATAAATAAATAAATAAATAAACAAGAAATTAAATTAGAGAAGTCAACTATAGGACTAACTCTATTTATTTTTCCCGATACCCTATCCCCTAAACTTGATTTGCTAAATTCGGTTGGAGAAACATTTTTGTCATGTGGGATCGTTTAATAAAGTAAGAAAATTTGAAGGTGCACTAGCAAGACATGAAAGTTGGCATATATATCAAATAACATGGTTCAAATTAGATAGGTGTTTCGACAAGTGAGCTTGGAAGTATGACGTAACGAGCTTGTTTATATATTAATATGCACAATCATTAGACTTTGTTACATATACCATTTTTAAAACACCTTCTTGGTAATTGCTAGGGAAATCATAAAACAGTATGAGAAAGATCAAGACATTGAAGTGGGATGGGGAGTCGTTAATAAGTTCAAAAAGTACAGTGAATAGAGATGTGCACATAGACTATTAAGAGTGGAGGAAATAGAAGAAGGCACCTCCCATGTGATGTCCCGGTCTTAAAAAGTTCGAAGGAGTAGATAACATATTCATGAATGCGCTGGAGGTGTAGTTCAAAGCATATACAGTTACTATTATACTAAAAGGGAAAAAAGATCAGAACCAGATTCTAATGCATAGACATACATTGAGGATGACGGTGAGTGAAACAGTCTATGGCAGTGTCAGTCAATAACATAACTAGTGCAACTGTGAAGTGTGGACGGTATTTTGGAAATGGTATGTAACATGAACAGCCACATTACTTGGTAAACCAACAGAACTTACCAAAGATGGTGGAAATGGTGGCAAGACATATTTTATCTCAAGCTGCATCTGATTATAGAAGAGGCAAATCAAATCAATTTCCTCATCCCAAATGAGCTTGTGCTTTCCTCCTGGACAAAGGGTAGTTTGACTTGTTTCAGTTTCATCATGAAGAGCATCACAAGAGCGCTTTTAGAGCAACTAAATATGCAAGAAAGGGTGTTACTTCATTTTCCATAGACCGAGGAAGAATGTACTAACCTCATCAACAATGGAAGAGGAACGGCAGGAATAAACACAGCTCACACATTTTAACTCTGCAAAAGCAAGAGTTGAAAATCTGGGGTTGCTAGCAAAAGGAACAAAATTAGGATAAACATCACGATAGAAACTTAGTTGCAGATGTACTTGCGATTGAATCAGTGGTCTACCATGGTTAATATTTGGTCCAGAAGTTCGATTCCTGCTTCTGAGCAACAGAACTTGAGAACATGAATGGATAATTGGTCAGATACTTTACTCCTAAGCAAATAGACCCAAAAGTAGGTCTGATGTATATCAACTGCTTTTACTAACCATGTTCACCAATTGCACAGTCTCGAGTAATTGGACCAGTTCAAGTTTTTTCTTTTTTTCCTTCCACGAAGCAAAACTTTAGCGAAATAACAATCCTTGAGAGGAAGATGACCGATACCAAGTTATAGAATGGCTATAATATTCCTCACGGACCGAGCTTATCAGTATGTACCTGGGCAAAGGCGCATGTACATGTGCCCGTTAGCGTGCACACATGTTTGCATGCCTTAGAACATAAATCATACAATCACAATATTTCACCTGAAATTTACAGATAAGCAGTGTGGCTGATATTTTAAATAAATTAAATGACAATAGTTCAAATACTCCCAAGGAAAGAAAGCTAAGACATATGCCTAAAAAAATCGAGCAGGGATCCTCATAGTGACTATTGAAGATATTATTAATGCCTTGGATGGTGCTGTTGATGCTGAAAGGTCTCATTTACGTCATCTCTAAATTTCTACACAAATATTATCATACTGAAAATATATATACATAAACATTGATGACCTGAAGTCTGATATCCCGAACAGGGAGAAAAACAGGACATAGCTAGAGACAATATGCTTACCAGTACGCCATTGGCGAGGATGATATTGTTGCTTTTAAGACTACAAGAAATGAAACAAAACTAAAATTTTCAAACAAGGCCAAAGAAGAGAGAACTAGCATCCACTAAGAACATTACCTGAGAACTGACAATGTCTTCCCCAGTGAAGCAAAAACTGCAAGACTGCCATCAAAAGGCGAAATACATAGGTTCCTTTACAGCTTGGATACTGGAAGGGTGTATGATATCTTCAGTTTCATGGGGATATATCAAACTTATCTGCACATTTACTCATAAAATAAAATAAAATGAAGTTGGTATTTATTCTAAACAAGCCCACTTCTCATGCCAAAGTCCAGGAATTTCACCCTTGTGAGCACATCCCTCATTTCTATACTAGATAGCCTTTGTCAAATAACTAACATTTGACTTGAACATGTATATCAGATAGATATGCACCCTCCACTTGCAGCTCAGTTCGTAAAACACCAATGTCAAGGATAATATCCCATCAAAACCATAACTTTTGGAGATGTGGATATATTATATGTTAAAAGTTTCATGCATATACAGCTCAACAAAGCATTGCATTGCCAGTCTGGAACCACAAAACTTGTCTAATGAGTAGTAACAAGACAGAAAAGCAACACAGGCACCATTAGCCATATCAAGCAATTTTAGAGCGAATAGTGAAAAGATGACATAGTCTTCCAAATTTTAAGAATAGTAGAGCTTGAGGGTCGATAGGGACTCAATAGCCCCAGTTATTTAATTCTAGATTAAGTCTAGTCTAGTCCTCTTAATTTGTACCCTTCTTTTCAATTTCATCATCCTTTTTCTCTTGCAATTGTTTCCACTAACTTGCTTGATTTCTGAGTTTGCTCTTTTTTTTTACCTACCACTACCACTACTTGCTCCTTTATATGTTGAGTGACCATGCTAATTGGACTCACTTATTTGATGTGATCAAACACATATGATAGAGTGAAGTCTATTTTTTCAGCTTTCACATAAGAAGTAGTAATTAAACACGTAAATCTTATCATTTAAACATACTCAATCAAAAAAAAAAAACTTTAAAATGAGGAGAAGAGAAAAATAAAATACCTGCAATGGCACACGAATGGTACAGTAGGCAACCGAAATCTGGGTAGAGTGCCATCAGCTACCCCTCCCTCCCTGCCTCCCTCTCCCATGCTTTTCCACATCAGCTCTTAACTCTTAATGTGGAAGAATGCCGGATTGCAATTACAACATTTCAAAGAAACAAGTAACAGCGGGTGACGGAAGGATCAAATTGCACATAAAAAGATCAAGCAAGTTGAGATACTCAATCTAAAGAAAAGTTCGAAAGACAATCAATAATTGACTAAGCCCACATTATGAATTATGAATGAAGAATTTCCCATCCAGCAAAGTTTTTTAAAGTATTCAAAAGCAGAATGTGTAGATTAGATAGATAAAAAAAGCTCAATCCCAACACAACCAAGTTCAAACAATTCAATCGTAGAACTCCTATGCATGATCTCACTCGATCTTATCAATTCTAGAATATAATGGTGGTATTCTCTTCTTGACAAATAAAAAGAAAAACAACTACAGGGCACCAAGGGGGTGCAAACCCATGTGCAAAAAGAGCCCAAAAAGTTAAAGCCATATACAAATAGCTCTCAAAATCAAAAGGGAGCTCAAATACGAGATGATCATGGACTATGTCAACCAAGACATTTACATCCATATGCAAATCTCCACTACACAAAACGCAGATAATTTCAATAAAACCAAAAAAGAAATATTGCTCACCATCAAAATCTCTCTTGTTCCATCCATTGAAATCAACACAGAGAACTATAAAATTTATGTCTCAAGTTTGAGCCATCTATGTGACCCGACCCTCCTTACTTTGTAGTGAGGCCACTGAACAATCCTCCTTTTTTAAAGAACTCTCCTCATTTTGTAGGGAACCTCCTTAATTTGTAAAACAAATCTCCTTATTTGTAGGGACCCTATTTATTTTTGGTCATTCGACAATCCTCCATCCACCCTTATAAAAGGTGAGAGCACTGGTTGATTTAGAACAACCAATCACCCCAAATTCAATTGTTCACCCCAAATTCAAGTGGAAAAGCAGCTATGCAATACATGCCTCTAAACACGTACACCCTAACCAGCGGCTTTGTGGGCTCCATGACCTCCATTTTGCTTTGTTATAATAAATTATATTGCAAACGTCATTTTTTAATGCATCAGAAATGGAAAAAAAAAAAGTAAAAAATGTTACTTAATTTCGGATGACATCATCCACTTTTTCCAATTTTTTTTTTTTCTAAGCCAAGCAAGTTGATTTCAGATACAAAGTGCATCACACTTATTATTTCTTGTCATTCTTATCTAATAATCGTATATATTTAGAAAATAAATTCAAATCAAAAAGGAGAAAAATAAGGCACATAATAAATACATTGTTTTCAATTTCTTGTATATGATTATGATTTACATAAAAACATTGTAATGATAAATAAGATTTTTTTTTTTTTTTTTTTTTTTGGTAATTTTGGCGAAGATAGGTGTGTTGAGTGAAGTGGTAATAATCTTGATGTGAATTTTCAACGTGTTATCGCTCCTCGGGTTGTCAATGGCACGGCAAACCTTCAATTGAATAGGCTGCCACTACGCGATCGTGTTGGCAGAGCCAATAAAGTTTGCCCCACCATAAATAACCGTAGAAGCAATGACATGTTAAGGATGCACGTTAGGATCTTTAGCTCCTTTATGTGTATTACCACTTCACTGATCACTTCTATATCTGCCAAAATTTCAAAAAAAAAAAAAAAAAAATCTTATCTATCACTACAATATTCCCATGTAATCGTAATAAGAAACAAAAATAACATTATGGGCCCTATTTTTCTGCCCTTCTAATTTGAATTTATTTTCCTTATATATAAATTTATAAGATAAGAATAACGAAAAATGATAAGTGTGATGTACTTTATGTCTGAAATTAACTTGCTTGACTTAAAAAAAAAAGAAAAAAAAAGTGAATGATGTTATTCGAAATAAAGTAACTTTTTTTTGGCAATTTTTTTTTTTTTCATTTCCTATGTATTGAAAAAAATTGATGTTTGGCAATATAGAGAGAGGATTTACTATGACTGAGCAAAATGGAGATCATGGAGCCCAGGGCACCACGGATTAAGGCATACTTTTTTAGAGGCATGTTTTGCATCAATACTTTTCCACCTAAATTTGGGGTGATTGGTTGTTTTGCATTAATCGGTGCTCTCACCCTCTTATAAGGACAGATGGAGGATTGTTGAATTGTCGAAAATAAAGAGGGTCATTGTTCAATGTCTTTTTATTATTTTTCTCTTGTGTCTGAACAATCAGTTTCCATTTTCATTATATTATTATTATTATTATTATTATTATTATTATTATTATTATTATTATTATTATTATTATTATTTCTTTATTGTTATTTAATATTTTTTTATTAAAGATGGGCTCGGTCCGCATATGAATTGCATTGGGACTTCGCGAATCTAGCCGTGGACATAAATGGGCTAATTATATCCAGCCCCTTTCAATCTTAACCTCACCAAGCTCAATCTCAAATATAACCATACTAAGCCCTTCTTTTACTATAGTCGCACCAAGCCTATTTTCCACTATAATAACAATAAGCACACACTAAGTCCATTTTCAATACACACACACACACCTTCTTCTCCTTCTTTTGTTATTCACAGGATCGAACAAACTTTACTTGTAACTAAATGCAAGCAAGATCAATGTTCAAGCGTTTAGCCATGAGCATCCGTACGTTATCATCTACCACGTGTGGCCGTCGGCCACCATCTCGACTACCACTGATTCAGAACTCACACGCACGGCCGCAGCATATGACCCAAACAAACACAATAAAAAAGGAACGCGATGAACAAACCTGTGCCAATGAGCTTAGAGATTAACACGGAGGGCCGCGTTTTCCAGTTACTTCCTTTCCGGCGATCACCAACGAGCGCAGCAGGAAGAAGACGCGCCAACATAGGGTGGAAACAAAACAAAAAGATAATGGTCAGACTCAATCTCGGGAACTACTGTATCCGACTGAAATCGGGCTCATCAATCAATACGCGCTCAAAATAATCCACACGAATTTAGTCTAAGAATTTCGCCGAACGTATGGTGCGCAGTTGATTGAGGAGCACATTTTTAACCATTTCAAGTTCAGTTTCCTACCTAGGTTCAAGCTAAACCAACGCTAGATGCTCGCAATCGGAGAAACAAACTCAAATGGATCGCGTCAGCAGAGGATTCAATATCTGAGCTGCAGTACGGGTCGAGAATCGGAATCGGAGCCTGCGGAAGAGCTTCACAACTGGAAGGTCTCGGCGCCTCGGGATCCCGGTCGGCTTCGGAACGGGCGGGAGACGGCGGCGCCAGCGAAGACGGCGGGAGGCGTCGGGAGGGCGATGGGGAAGTCCTCTGTGGCGATGACACGAGGCGGTGAGGAAAAACGACTCCCAACTCTTTCGGTAACCGCGATCGAGAAGAGAGGGGAAAGAAGCCACGACGGCGACGGCGACGGCGACGGCGACGGCGGCGGCGGTAGAGATGACCTTGCAGCGACGATGGGCCGCGTCGACGGGCGAAAGAGGAAGAAAGAAGAAGGTTTCTCGGATGGCTTTGCTAGAAAAGATCTCCGTTTTTCTCTCTCGTTTTCTCAGCTTTGAACGAAGGGAGTCGGTTACAGGAGAGAGAGATGAGGAGAGAGAACGATGATCTTGCCCAATTGGGCACATTCTACTCAAATAAAGTTTCTAATTCAAAAAATTTGACTTGTTTTATGATCTGGCATTCACTTAATATCATATCTTCTCAATTCCTATTAAAAAATATCACGTTAGATTTCGAACACACCACATCAATACAATTGGTAGATATCTCGTTGAAAGGATTAAATTGCACCTTTTTCAAAATATATAGGACATGCTTGTATTTTTTTCTAATATTTTAGGAATTGATTGTATTTTGGACCAACTATAATGACTTTTAGGCTCTGTTCATTTCGCGAAAAATAATTTTCGAGAAAATATTTTCTGATTTTAAATGTTCATTTTACGAAAAATGAATTCCTTGGGAAAATGTAAAGTCTTAAAAGTAAGAGAAAATGTTTTTTTACTTTTGAAAAGTGGAAAACATTTTCAATCACTGATCTTTCTTATCTCACACCTTTATAAATCATCACTTCCTCTTCCCATTTCTTCTTCTTCTTTTCTTTTCTATTCGAATTTTTTAAAATTTTCTTTTTCTTTTTTAATTAGAATTATTTTTAATTTCCTTTTTCTTTTCTATTTCTTTTCTTTGTTTTTTTTTTTTCTCTATTTCCCATATTTTTCTTTCTTGACTAGTCGTCGGCCATTCTTAAGTGAACCTTGAGCTCATCGATCTCAAGCTCGTGCTTTGCACTCTGCACTCTTGCTTATCCTTTTCTTTATTTACTCTTACCATGTAGTTGTACAGTACTTAAGCAAATGGCTCTACATGCTTTACTTCTTTTTTCTTACCTTTACCGGAAAAAAAAAAAAAAAAAAAACAGAACACTCAACTGGAAAATTTTCATTAGAGTTGTACATGCTTTGCTTCTTTTTAAAATTCATATGAACATTTTTTAGAGTAGATGAGCGTTTTGCAACAATGAGGGAACAAAAATATGAAGCAAGTTTGGCCGGATTTAAAAACAAGTTCATATTTGATGGATTTATAAATCGATAAGTGATGCATGCCTAAGTGGTGAAATCTTAGAAAATATTTTCCGTCTGAGCATTGGAAAATATTTTCCAAACATTTTCAGGTTTTAGCCGAACACCGGAAAATATTGTCATTTTCCTGAAAAATGACTTATCGAAAAATATTTTCTAGAAATGGCCATTTTTCCGCGAAACGAACGGACCCTAAGTCCATATATAGAGGAGACAAACTTAATTGAAAAAAAAAAAATGTGCGTGTAAATAATGTCAACAGAATGTATAAGCACATGAATAATGAGGTCCAAACGGTGCAGCAACACATAAGTCACTGCTGAAGATTGTGGTCCGCAGGAACAAAATGTGGGAGAATTGGATTTTATAAGATGTCAGCAATTTATGGATCGTTTTCCCGTTGTTGATAAGTAATTATTTCAAAATTTAATCATCAAAAAGAAAGAAACTAACTTTTCAAAAGCATCAAGAAATTATCCAAATTAGAAAACATGATCCCAACGTGTCTATAGAAAACCACCATGTGATAGTGATTCATTGATTATGCTCAATACTCTGGTATATTTCCCATTAGCATATGCACACGAAAATTTGTGTGCACTAAACCTTTTGGTAGGCTTATACATGGACAGAAGTACATAATCACCATTGTTGAAAAGCACCATGTAGATGAATAATGTGAAACCCTTAAGATTAAACCAAATAATTTTTTAAAAAATGACAAGGAGATCCATATGTAAAAATGCTTGCGAAGCCTTGCCATTAGCTCTACTTGCCAAGTGTGTAAAACAAAACAAGGCAGTAAATTTGGAAGACTGATCCCGAATGACTGAGGTCTCGATAGAAATAAAACTGGAAAATCTGAAATTAATTACATGCAACCCAAATTAAAAATCCAAGACATCATATACAATTGTAGCCAAGCACAACTGTCTTTGTTCAAAATATAAAATTAAACTTACATCAAAACATTAAAACATTCCCAAAGATGACATTTCGAAGTAGAACATGTCTCGAGTCGAGACTATTCCAAGGATGCACTAACGCCACTGAATTTAGTAAATGATATGTAAAACTAAACATACTGTGCAGAATATGACACTTATCAATGAGATCACGATCTGACTGACAAGAAAATATGAAAAAATGAACACACTTGCTATGAATGTTGTATCCAAAGTCATCCTCTATCTATTTGCATATATTTGAATCTCACATGAGAGATTGAACTGAATGCCCATCCGGTACTTCAACAAGGACACAGATGTCCTGGCATATCAGAAAAAAATGTGCCACCCCTAATTTGTTTTGCTGGCTTAAAGATTGCTTCCTTAAGATCTGCCAGCCAATCCTTACTGCACCCACCTTTTCCCATTTAAATCCGTTTCACTCTCACTGGCTTACTCTCTCTCTCTCTCTCTCTCTCTCTCTCTCTACTGACAATTTACTTACGATTTTTTCTGCCATTAGATCTGTAAATTCATTGTAATCCTCCCAAAGTGCAGCTGGATTCATTAATTGATTATCTGCAAGGATCGCCTTTAAATCATCCTCTAGTCGTGTGCATCTGAGCACATATCCCAACCTTTTCACTATTCCACCCGATCGGCTAAGTTTAACGCTAAATCGTAAATAACTCTCGTTAAATTGCCCAAAATCAACTTCTCCCTCCAACACTCCCATAGCACATTTGGTTGGAGATACTGAATCCACACTTGATCTGAATCAAATGAACCAAGAGTACCTGATAACCCATTCCGCCTTTGGCCGTGAATATCCGGCATGATGTCAAAAGATATTTCCTTTTCTCCACCTTCTACACCAACAACAACACAGAGAACCAATCCTAGGAAATTGTGATACAAGTCCTGTGAAGCCATGAAAGATATGGTACTATCTTCAACAAGGATGAACTCCTCCGGCATCTCTCCTCTAGGGCTAACATGTTGGTGATAAGGAGGACAAAAGGAATACCTACACCTCTGTTAAACAAGTAAATTGTTAGAAATACCCAAGTTTTGATAGTTCAAGTAAAAGAGTTTGATTTGAGTATATTTTTTTTAATTCAACCAAAATTGTTCTACAGTAATTAGACATTGATCCTTGCTTACATTATAAAAATTACTCATGGGATATCAAATCATTCCCTTGCAGGTGTTGTAGCCACCCTTATTACATATAAATGCAGAATCACTCTCAATTAGATTTGTTTGTCTGTCTAGAATTTTCAGCTTTTACATTATACCCACAAAGTGTGCCCACCTTTCAGTATCAACATGCACGCGCAAAGAGAGATAGAGAGAGGTCAACCATGTTTATTCCTTATATGGAGTAATTTGTTGAACTATCTTCCCGTGTGGTCATTTTACTATTTTGCTAATCTTCTGTTTCATTTGAACTGTCTTCCTCTTTGCCTGTTTGATCATGTTCATGCGTGCAGAATCACCTTATATTAGAGAGAGAGAGAGACCTCAACTGTGAATACCTCCTTCATAGCTAGGCCTGGTTTGGCTAAATCAGCTTCCTCTATACTTGTTTGACAATCTTCATTACGAGAAACTGTGAATACGTCCTTCGTAGCTAGGCCTGGTTTGGTTAAATCAGCTTCCTTTATACTTGTTTGACAATCTTCATTCCGAATCTCATAAACTAAAGCTGGATCCAGCAATTGATCATCTTTAAGCAAAATCTCCAAATTGTCCTCTAGTGGCTTGCATATTAGGCGGAATCCACACCTTTTCACAATTGCACCGGTTTGTCTTGCTGTAATCTTAAGGTGGAATTGGCTCCTGTCATTTGCACCAAAGGCATCTTCTAGTCCTCCCCACAATTCGCATGGTTCCCAACGCTTAAGCCAAACATGATCCAAACATGATCCTCGATAGATATCATAATTGGGAGTCCTCGTGTTGGAAGCCATCGTGTATTTGCCATTAACGAATGCTTCAAGATAAAATTCACGAAAGTTCGGGCGTTCTTTATGGAATACAACACTAACAACCAATGCCACAATCTTCTTATACAAGTCCTTTGAAGCCGTGAAAGATAAATAACCCTCTTTATTAGGGAGCAACCACCATGGCATCTCTCCTCCAGGTAGAAGAGAATTGCCTTTGGGATTAAAATGCTGTCATACATGTAAGCCGTCAAATAGTTTTTCCAAATTGGCACATAAAAAGAGGAGTTTCAATTAGTTAAGTTGGTAGTTATAGAGTTAGGCTATAGTTAGCAATAGCATTACAAAGATGTTTTGTAATTAATTGGTGAAAACGGTTATCGTTGAAGATTTTGTAATTGGATGAACATGTATTGTTGAAGTTTTCCATTGGATGATCTTTATAATTCCATAGCAAACTAGAGTTCCATAAATAAAGAGAATATCATTTATGTACAAATCACTTACCATATATTTATTTGCTTTTCTTAATTAGCCGGCCGATCCTAGATTTTTAGCCTTTAGTGTGTGTCCATATGGAGAGAGAGAGAGAGAGAGAGAGAGAGAGAGAGAGAGAGAGAGAGTCAACCTTGAGAGAGAGAGAGAAAGAGAGAGTCTAACCTCAAGGTTGACCAAATCATTCATGGTCAATCCATTATTGACCAGTTCATGACATGAAGATAAGTAAGCATGCTGGACATAATATATGTCGGAGGGAATTTTACTCAAAGATTTGCAATCAATTGCCATCAGATACTGCAATTTCCTTGGAATCTTGAGAATCTCTTTTAGTTGGTGGCAACCCGAAACATTCAACCATTTTAACTGAGGAAAACATGAAGGATTCTCCAGAAACTCTACTTTTGATAGATTGCATCTACGAAGGATTAGAGAAAATAATTGAGGAAATCCCGTCTTCACATGGGGATCACTTGAATCCTTCTCCTTCTTTGGAAACTTCATTAGTTTTGAGCAATTTGAAAGGCTCAGAGTTTCAAGATTTTCCAATTTATAAATGCTAGGTGGAAGGATTGCCAATTTCTTACAATGGGCTAAAGTTATATCTTTCAAAGAGACAAGATTTTCTATGGAGGCAGGAAGTTCCTCAATTGAAGTTTCGACTAAAGAAAGTCCATGCAAGCCTTTGATTTTATCTGGAATATCAGGGAATCTTTGCAATTTTGAGCAATAATAAAGCTTGAGAAGTAGAAGATTCTTGGTTCGGTATACATCGGAAAGATGATGAAGTTTAGAGCAAGAATGCAAATTCAACAATTGTAAATTGCCGTGATTTGCAACTGATTCGTGGACATGCTCCAAGTTTTTGCACAGACTGAGATCCAATTCCTTGAGATTTGGAGTACCATCGAGGTTTGGCATACAAACTAGTGACTGGCATGAACTGAAATTAATGAACTTCAAATTTTCAAGGTCCTACAAGAAATATTCCGCAGAAAGAAGAGAGATAAATATTCAATTAGAAGATCTGACTTTGATTTTTCACACATCATAAGTCATAAGCATGATCACAAAACTTTGATGAACAAGTGTTGGTTATTTATTTGTAAAACAAATAAAAGATGCTTTTTCTTGTCCCACATAAGAATGGAGGAGATGGGCCAATTTATAAGTATGACCTTTTATAGTGTGTTCAAAGAAAAGGTTGGGGTGTTGGCTAGACTTCACAATACCTACGTGCGGGTGTACAATAATTAGGCGCACTTAGTACTTGACACGTTTGTGCGCCCGCGATTTAATTATTACTAACCCATTTACTTTTATATTTTATGTTGTACAGTAGTTATCTTATTAACATTGATTAGTTGAAAGTTTTTTTTTATTAAGGAATTTAGGAAATTCTGAAATTATAAATTTTATTTTTTAAAAAAATTACTATTTTTTAAATTTTATTATTCCGAATTTTACGTGTCTCTTCAAGACAACCTTTGAAGTTATACTTGTTCAGTTCACAATCTTTCCCGAAAGGTTGCGTTTATTCATTTTGCAATTTTTCCTGAATGATTGCGCTTGTTCACTTGCAACCTTTCGTGAAGAGTTGCTTACATACGTTAAGACCTATTTTTATTTATATGTCAGTTTTTGGTATGAATGAGAATTGAGTCATTTTCAAGTTTTTTTTTTTTTTCCAAAACTACAGTCATCTATTCAATTGTTTTCTAGAGAGACCCTAGAGAAATATTAGAATTGCTATTGCGTATTTTCACTTGAGACTTTGTTGTCTCTTAAGGACATTTGTCGGTGACCATTAACAATTTTGTAGGGTAAATATATCCTTAAAGAAAGTAATATCACGCCTCAAAGTCCGATTTAATTACACTATCCGATTTGAAGCCGTGTTTTCCAACAAGTACCTTCTATTTTTTTGTGGTCAATGTGCATGTATGTATGAATATGTATACTCTTTTCCTAAACAAATTACATATGAACAATTCTGTTGTCTAGTAGGGCACAAATCAAAACGTTGTCCCGTGCTGGTAAAAGGTGAAATAATATGTATAAAAAATATAGTAATTGGAGACGTTTTCCTAAGAACAATAACAAACATCATCATATTTAACATATAGCTATAAGTAATGAAAAAGCACCGAGTAAATACGTACCTTAAAGTGTCTGGGCACTACCTTGATCTTGCTATTCCGCATATCAAGTCCGACTAATTTCTTTGAACCATAGCTAAATTCTAGAGTTGAACCACAATTAGGCCATTCAAACCACCTTAACCCATTAGGGAGATGAATGGGACCTTGAATAGAATTATCTACATTAAGCAAGATGAGCAACTTCAAGTTTTTCATCTTTGTGAAAGCATCAAGACCAATACGGATATCTTCTAGCTTCGATAGCTGCAAGACTATGGCTTTTATTGCTTTTGTTTCCTGTATATTTTTTCGAACATATTTAGGTTTATTTGTAACTATAGTAAAAAAAAATCAAAGATAAGAATTGATTATGAATAAATATACCAACAAGTCTTACCTTATCTTCTGATAGAACATCAAGAACATCATCACGAAGCCATAATTTACTGCGGTTTATGGGATCATCACGATCTTCATCTTTAACAATACCCATACCCATTAATTGTATTAAGTCATGCATTTGTATTTCCATTGCCTCTTCACTAATCAAGCAGTGCTCAATGAGAATTTTTATTCCAATGGTTGTGTGAAATTCACAACTATCAAGAACTTTCTTAATGTATTCCTTACTCCTCCCCTTGAAGAAACAAGCAATGTGCAGAAAAATCTCCTTTGCATAAGGCTCCAACCCATCATAACTTACCTTTAACACATTGTTGATCTTTTTATCAGGACTTTTGGCAAGTTTTTGTAGGGTACTTTCCCATTTAGGTTCTCTTCTACCACCCAAGAAAGCACCCAACACCTCAAGAGCCAAAGGAAGGCCTCTTGCATAACATAATACCTGATTAACAAGATTCTTGCTTATTTCTATTTCTTGATTTCCTCAAAAAGCATGCTTTCTAAAAAGTTCAAAAGCGTCACCATCCTCAAGAGCTGTAACTTTATATATATGATCCCGATTTATCCCATGAGAAGTTAGTAGATGCTTATTTCTTGTTGTTATAATTATCCTACTTCCTTTACCAAACCACTCACAATCTCCGGCTAAAACATTTAACCGGAATGCATCATCAACATCATCGAGAATGATAAGAACTTTCTTATTACAAATTTTATCTTGAATTAACTGACTTCCTCCACCAACACTGTAGACTATTAATTTCTTCCCTAGTAATACTTGCGATAGTAATTTTTCTTGCAAAGGAACCAAATCAATGGAATTTTTGGAATTTTCTCGAATGCGTTCCAAGAAACTAGCACCTTGAAACTCCCTAAAAATAGCATTATAAATGGCTTTGGCAAGAGTTGTCTTCCCCACACCTCCTTGTCCCCATAATCCTACCATAAGAACATCATCCTTGGACTGTAGATTTAAGATTGTTTTAAGCTTTTGTTCTCAGGAATCTATCCCCACCAGAAACATGGCTACATTTAATGGCGTTCGATCCAGTTGAGTTGAGATCTCCTGTACGATATGTTGTATAAACCCCGCTTCATTTCTATCAAGGAAAAATTAATTGAAATTGCTTATGGAGTAATTCAAAGAAATGAATAAGTAATTAAAGAGAATTGTTGAGAAAGAAACTAGTCCACAATATATCTAGAGATGATTGTCCGATTATGTTCAACTAGTAAGATGCCCATGTCTACACTGGTCTATGACTATTTTTCATCTTATTCTTCATGTTATGTGTTAATTTATTATTGCAGTTATTAAAAATACAAGTTAATTATTGGATATGCTAAATGCTGATAGGCATTGTCTTGATCTCTTTACAAAGTTCATCAATTCTTTTTTTTTTTCCTTCGATTTTTCGAATACCTTCCGTTTAATCTAGTATTTCTCTTAGCAAAGTAGTAGATGTGATGGAAACCAACAACGTGAAGTCCAAGTTAGCATTACCATGGGGTAAATCCTAATAAAAATCAAAGTGTTTTATCCTTTGGGATGACTTGAGTCCCACTTTTCAAAGTGGACAAAGAAAGACACGTACGCCCATCGTTGGGACAAAGAAAATGATCTTTTTAATTACCTTCTTGCTCTTTAGAGCTTCAAGTATTTACAATAATGTCATTAGGGGCCGCATTTCCTTTCGAAAACCTAGTTTTTCATTTTTTCTTCTTATAAAAAATAAAATAAACATTTTTAATAAATAAAAAAGAGGTTGATAGAAGACAAAATTTATCTTCTGCTATGTATGATGGGATACGTAATGAGGTCAATACTCTCTTGACACAATATTTCTGCTATGTATGATGGGATACATAATGAGGTCAATACTCTTTTGACATAGTATTTCGCTCGAGAAAATGACTATGTGGATACGAAGGATGGGGGAGATGCTCCTGCGAGAGAGGTGCCCATATTGGTCAATGAAAGGCTTAATGTAATTGAAACAGAGACTAATTTAAAGAAGCCTGAGGGACAAGCTTCGACTCAAGTCCTCGAAGTCCAGAAAATGCAGCAAGATAAATTTGTTCCAAGATATTAGTCGAAAATTTGTTTCAGGATAGTTCTTATTTTCTTCTTCTTCTTCTTCTTCTTCTTTTTTTTAAATCTAGATCTGCCAAAATAAAAGAATCAATTTACGTTGGTAATTTTACTATCATGAGTTTTTTTAAAACAAAAATATTTTTTCACAAATGTATTTTAAGATATATGACAAATCACTAAACTGATGCTAATTAATCATATATGCGCCATATGACACAATTACACTATGTGTCTTGCTGTACCATGTGTTGCCATGTGGCAATGACATAGCAAAGTTCCCTGCCACATGATGTACAAATGAGTGAAAACTTTCCCAGCTTTAACTATATATAGTAGATAGAATATGTCAATATAGATCAGTATACGTTAGTTTTTTTTTTTTTTTTTTTTATATAGATTAGTAAAAGTTAGTTTTTTTATGTATTATGTACTGTCTTTATATCAGAGACACTTGTTATATTGGACAATTGTGCAATTTTCCTTTTAAAGGATTATCAATTTGCAAATTCAAAATTTTGGGTTTCGTTAAAAAAAAAAAAAAAAACATTTCATATTTGTCTGAAATTTTAATATTTAAAATCTACTTATAAAGGGAATGGGCGAGCCGTGCCCCGGCCCTCAACAGGGGAAAATCACGTGCCTGGCCTTAGCCCCAGCCTCCCAGCCTCGCAGCCCCGCAACCCCATGTCCCTGCGATCGTGACATGCCCCTCAACGTCGCCCATCCTCGCCGTTGTCGCCCCCGTCTTCCTCTGTGACAGAAGAAAGTCTCAGCCGTCGTTGCCGACCTTCGGCGACCATCGCGGAAGGCTACCCACCCCTCGATCTGGGTTCGACGCCCCAGATCTGGGGTCGCAGTCGTCGCCTAAGCCCCTTGATCTGAGAGGACGGAGAGGGGCTGAGGTGACGCGGTTGGGGCTGCGTGGGGACGTAGTAATCGGGTGGTGGCGTGGCCATCGGGGGGCTTTTAGAGGACGAACGGGCTGCTCTGTCTCGCTCGCACATTGTGCTCTGTTTCGTGTGCTATATAAGGCGTGATCTGTGTTGTGTGAGTGTGTTTGCTTGAGAGTGAGGGGTAAAAAAATTACCCGACTTTATAGGATTCCACAAACCTTGGAGAAAATCAAGCATCAAAAGATCTAAGACTAATTGAAGTAGTAGAGTTGTTCTCACATACCCATCAGTAAAATGCCACCCGGACAAGCAGCCAGCGTCATAGAGAGCTTTCTTCCATCTCTTTACTTGCTCCGAATTCTTCCCAAACTTGACCACATGCGCACGCATAGCTTTTCTGTAGCTCTGTTTCTGCCCTCTCACTTCTCTTAGTTCTACTTTGTAAAACACCGGAAGGACCATGAGGCCTTTTTTCTCCTTGCACTCCATGATTTTCGTTATCTCTTCCAAACTGTTGGTAATTTGTTTATAAAACAAATGAAGAGGTACATTGTCCCACATTGAAAAGATGTGAGTGTGCACGTGGACGAGATTTGGCACTAACCAATGATCATTATTTTATTTATTGAAAATTCGGATTTATTTCTATAAAAATTTAATTATAAAGTCTTGTTGAAATAGTACAACTGTTCACGAAAAATTACAATTATTTTTTTATTTAATTCCGAATTTCTTATGTCTTTTCAACGTAACCTTATGAGACATACTTGTTCATTTTACAACATTTCCCGAAAGGTTGTCTTTGCTTTTGCAATCTTTTGAAGAGTTGCATTTATTTGAAAGACATATATAAGTACATTTGTTTTGAGATCAAATATATATCTTCTTCCATTTTTTCGTTTTCTTTCAAGAGAAACTACAGCCATTGTTTCTAATTGTTTCCCATGAGAGACCCTGGAGAAATACTAGAATTGCTATCTAGTATTCTTATTTGAGATTTTGTTGTATCCTAGAGGAAACTTGCCGGTGACCATTAGCAACTTTGTGGGGCAAATAAATCTTTAAAGAAAGTGATATCACGCCTCAAAGTCCGACTTGAGTACTCTAAAGATCCGACTTCATTGTTCTACCCAATTCAAAGCCATATTTTTCCAACAATTTTAAGGATTTATTTCGCAATAATGGAGTCAAGTGGATGAAGCGCACAGAACGGTTTGTCAAAATGCCCTTTAGACATCCCTGCCAAGTAATTTGCGATTTTTGTGTAAATCTGAGGATGGGATGTGGTTTAATATTCTCATTATTGCGTAGACTTAATTTTGCCTATGTTTCTTTGTCGTTAAGATCGAAAATCTGAGCACATTTTTTTTTTTTTTTTGTCATTCGTTGTCTCTTTGTATCTTGGAGTATTCCCACATCCGTCCATGGTGATCGTCTGAGAGAGATGTCCGAGGGGTGTGGATGTGCATACAAAGGAATCGATGGCCAAAAAAAAAAAAAATGAGAGAAATTGATCGGCGACGCTGCCAAGAACCAGGTCGCCATGAATCCCACCAACTCCGTCTCTGATGCAAATTGGTTGTTCGGGAGGAGATTTAGCGATCCTTCGGTCCAGAGTAATATGAGGCACTGCTCGATGTCGATGCTGCGGTCGCAGAACGGCGAAGGAAAAATCTGCGAATCGCCTTTCTCTGGGCGGAGCATGTGAAAGCCATCGTTTTTATATCAAGCGTACGCAGATGCGGAGATGGAAAGATCCGAAGCTCCAATGTTTGAACGAGAAGACAAGGATCATGAAGGGCGATGACCATCTTGAGTATCTCCTCCTAAACCCCAACCATAGTCTCGAGGATGATCTGTTGCTCCTCGATCCGGAATTCAATGAGAAGTCCAATGACAACACTCCTTGGCATGACAATGGGATTCGGAACCCGAACCCATTTGATGATCCCGCCGTTTGGCACATGTTTAAGGGACAAACATGGTAACGGGAACAAAGGTGCCGGTTCATCCCATGCGGGTTTCTCTTGAGTGAGCAATGACGGCGCAGAAGATTGCTTCTATCCATGACCAGAGGATTGGAACTATTTCTTGCCAAGGTTGTTCGCCAATTGGTCACCCTCCACTTCCATACAATTGCAATTGTTCTCTTGTGATTATAGAAATCATTCGTACTCATGGTGCGTTCGATCATTCTTCCAATAGAAAAGAAACTTTTCTTGATGATTATTCTGTGTGAGTAGTTCAAGTTAGGGGTGAGCGGTTCCAGGTTCCGGTTCGGTTCCGTCGGAACTGGAACCTACCCTCAGTACGAGTTCCAAAAATTTGGAACTGGAACCTACCCGTCGAGAACCAAGAACACGGAACCTACCCGGTCACGGGTTCCGGGTCGGTTCCGGGTTCCAACGGGTTCTTTTTTTTTTTTTTCTTCATTTTTAAATTTGAATTATCGGATATGCTGGCTGTCACCGATCTTTCTTCTCAAACCATATGTTTTTATCAAAACATGGAAATCCTTTTGTAAGTCCATGAAGCGAGGTTCATATTAGGAGTAAATCTACCAAAAATCATGCTGGTGCATATTTCTGTTTTCAAGCACTTAAATATCCCTATGAACACAAAAAAACCTAATCCAATCCTTAGAACAAAAGAAAACAACAAACTCAGAAAAACATAGATTGGAGCGGTAGAATGATGTAAGCACAATCTTTGTCTCCTTTGACATGCAAAGGCGCTGAATAACATCTTCTCAAACACGGTTAGTAGCGTGCTTGATCAAAGCCATTGGTGTCAAATTTCAAGAACTTCATCTTAGAGGTGCTTTGAAGTTCTCTCTTAACACGATAGTTTCTGAAATGTGAAAAAACTTCAGTCGGGAAAGAATCCTTACCATAAACTTCAACCGGGATAATTAACATGCAAAGCTGAACCAATGGTCAAAGTCATGGTAAATAACCGAGCAACGGTAAGAATAAAGGATGTGAAACCCCAATCGCTCTCTCTAGCGGTGAAAATGTGTTACGTCTCTGCAAGATGAACGGGAGTTTAGTGGTTGCGAAGAATGTAGATCATAAATAGAGTGTGCATATAATAATATAGACATTTACCATGCTATGTAGGAACGACATTCGACAACGAGATCAAATAACTTGGAGTAAAGTTGAAACATGTTTGAATAAAAGATTCAAAACACAGCACCGAATGTTCTAATTTACTTGACAAAACATCAATTTGGTCCTTGATTTCTTTAGCATCAAATCTACACTCGCCGACAACTTTCAACATGGTGAATATTCACTCCAAAGCACCCAGATCACAAAGCACCATGCACACAAAGCACCCATATCACATTCACTGAGAACAGAACATTCATCCTCGGCACGCCTCCATTATCATCAACAAGAAGAACAACATACACCAAGAACAGAACATTCATCCCCGCACGCCTCCATTATCATCAACAAGAACAGAACATTCATCCTCAGCACGCCTCCATTATCATCAACAAGAACAGAACATTCATCCTCAGCACGCCTCCATTATCATCAACAAGAAGAACGACATCGACGCGCGCTAAAAGCGTCGCCTTAAGATCGACGGAAAGCGAGATTAGATGAGGACCGTACCTTGATTGATCTGGCAAATGCCGAATTCAAGAGAAGGCAAATCGCAATGTTTCGAACGGGGACCCTTAGGCTTCGTGATAAACGAGTCTAGCGGCCGGCGTGGAGCGGCGGCGGCATGGCTTGCGGCGTCCGGCGGCGGCCTCGAGGGCGAGCGGCGTTGGCGGCGGGCAAAGCGGCCTCGGCGACGGGCGAGAAGGAGAGGCGGCGTCGAGCGGCGAGGGTTCGGGCGAGCGGCCTCGGCGACGGGCATAGCACGAGAGAGACGGCGTCGAGCGGCGGGGTTCGGGCGGCGGCCTCGGCGGCGGTAGAGCACGAGAGACCGGCGTCGAGCGGCGAGGGTTCGGGCGAGCGGCCTCGGCGGCCCAGCTTGTCGGACGGCGAGATGGCTTGTCGGACGAGGGGTGGGTGGTGGTGGTTCGGTGGCCAAGAGGTGGTGGTGAGTAGGGCGTGGGGCGGCGGTGTGGTGGTGGGTTAAGCGGCGGCGGCGGCAAGAGGAGGAGGAAGAAGAAAAAGAAGAAGAAGAAGAAGGGTAGGGTTTCGGCCGAGTGAGGGGAAAGGGAAGAGAGAGAGAGAGAGAGAAAGAAAAGAAAAGTTGGGGGGGGGGAAGTGACGTGACGAGGGAAAAGGGGAGAAAAGAAAGAGAGAGAGAGAGAGAGAGAGAGAGAGAGAAAGGGAAAGGGGGAAGAATCCGCGAGAGGGGGAAATCTTGCGGGGAAAAGTTAGGGTTTTTTTTTTTTGAATTATGACCGGTTCGGTTCCGGTTCTAGGTTCCGGTTCCGTTCCCGAAAAAAGGGAACCGGGAACCGGAACCGGTCTCTTTAGAACCGGGAACCGTGCTCACCCCTAGTTCAAGTGTGGTCGAACACTATCGCCAAGTTCTATGTTTGATCATGCGCTGATGATGTTTGCCATTTGCTAATACTTTTTATCACGATATCTCCAATGCTAGTCGGTTTTGTTTTTGACTTGAATTAAGTCATGTTAGTTATTTTCTGTCATTTCAATGATCAAATGCGTTTTCTAATTCATCATTTTCTTTGTCTTATGTTTTATGCCCCGTGGTTACTAATGGTGGTTATGGGTGAGATGATGCTGCTGGATCCAAGTTCTAAATGATGATTAGTACACGCATCGGCATAGGCCGATGAGGTAGACATGAAAATTTGTTAGTGGTGCGTGTCTAGCAAAATGGCCATGTGACGTGTACACTTACCGGGGGAAAGATACTGTTTAGCAGATGGACCGGAGGCACCCTTTGAGTCTTTGGCTTGATTAAGCGAAGGGGACGTTGATTCTTTTTGCTCAGATTTCATTGAATCGATGGAATCTATTTTTTGATTTGTTTGGCAAAACGAGGAGAGAGATGATAACGCCAAATATGGGTTCGGAGGAACAATGACTAGAGGGTCATTGGGAATACGCTTTGGCAGCTATGGATCTCTACACCAACAAAAGCAGCTCCTCCAAAATGGTGGGTTGCAAATCCAAACGACCCCGCTTCCTCCGTTGCCGCTCCAAAAGCCGAGCAAGATGCCAAATTATTTGGGGAGGCTCGTTCACTGGATTGCAAATTCACCGGTAGGAAGAAAGTGGGCATGCTCTTCCTTCGTTTGATATCCAATGTGGCTTTTACTTGGGAATAAGACTGATCTTGTTGATAAGAGCCTTGCCGGGGATGGAGACATTAAACTCTACAAAACCGAACCCCGACAGCAAGGTTGCTTGCGAAACATGCACCAAGACCAACATGGTCATGGTGTTCAGAGAAATTACTACCAAGGCCAATGAAGACTATGAGAAAATTGTCCGTGACACATGCAGGTCTATTGGATTTGTGTTTGATGATGTTGGTCTCGATGCTGATCAGTGCCAAGGTTTTGTTCAACATGTCGCATAGCCCTGATATTGCCCAAGCAGGCCACGACCTTCATGCCCGACATTGAGGAAGCTGAGACTCCGATCCACAAGATCAAGCGCAAGGTATGGATCTTATTGTATATTTCGGAAGGTTTCGGCTTATATGATGTTGTTGATTCCGTTCCAAGAATTGTTTTTTCCCTTTCAATCCTAGTTTATGTGCTTTTGATACCTCCATACTCGATTTGCTCGCATTTATTGGATTGTTAGAGAATGTCATTACATGCATGGGCTAATATGTAGTGCTCTATTTATGGAGGCGATATATTCAGGTGTCCCTTGTTTGGTTCTAATGTGTTTTATTTGTTGTCCTTACCCCTCATAGATTTGATTCTATGGAATAGCATAAATGAGCCAAGAGAGTAGAATTGCATTGATTTACTATTTTGATATATGTATTTCATCAAGGATGAAAATTTAATGATGCATAATTTCGATTAATTACCTCTTGGAATATTCTTGAAGTGGGGGTATTTGAAGGGGACTATGGAGCCAATGTGATTGGAGTCATTGAGACAAAAGGTATCTAGCTTTCATTTTAAAATGAAAGATTTGAGTGAAGTAGATAGCTTATTGGGTGTTAAAATTTAAAAATAGTGGGGGTTATTCTTTGAGCTAAAGTGATTAAATGGAGAAGATGTTGTATAGATTTAAAAATCTTGTCTTCAAATATATAAGTACTCCATTTGATTCCTGGTGGAGAGTTTTTAATATGAGTGCTATGGGTATTTAATGTATGCGATACATTATACTAGACCTGATATTACTTTTGTATATGCAAGTTGAGTAAATACTAGTAATCCAATATAGAACATTGGAGGGTTATCTTATTGTTCTATAATAATCTGGCTATATTAGAAAAATATACCGATGCTAGTTGGATTACAAGTGTGAGAGATAAACATTCCACTAATTGATTAATTTTCACATTACGTGAATGTGTGGTTTCTCGGGGTGAGCAAGAAACAAATGTGCATAATTCACTCAACTATGAAATTTGAATCGTTGCTTTAGCAGAATTTGGGAAAGAGGCTGAATGGACTATGAATTTGTTATTGAATATCAAATTGTGGCCTAGTCTTATGCCTCCTATTTCTATCCACTGTGATAGTTAGGATACTTTGGCAAGAGCCTATAATAGCACCTATAATGGTAGGTCTTAGACATATTAGTTTAAGGCATGAGTATATGAGACAATTGATTAAAGATGGTACCATAACAATTGTTTACGTGAGGTCAAGTAATAATTTTGCCGATCCTTTGACGAAGGCTTTACCAAGACATATGGTAATAATGACCTCATAAGAAACGGGGTTGAAACCCTTTAATTGAAATCACCAATAATGGTAACCCGACCTTTTTCTAGAACATCACTAGTTACAAGGTTTAATGGGTAAGAACAAGTTATTGAATGTGATTGTTTGATACTGACATAGCCCTGATATGAGAAGTTAGTATCGTCTGCTATGTTTTGTAGGTTGAATTGAATTCTTAATGAAGTATGATACAAATTTGTAATGTGTTGATAGTAACAGAAACACGTGGTAGATACTTCACCTATATGAGCTTAGAAGTGGTGCCGCTTCTTACGAAAGTAAGGGTTGCTTTCTAGAGAGCTCATGAAACAAGATCAAACACAAGGCCATAATAGTACAGAGTAATATAGAACTTCTCACTGAAACAACAGGTTAGTGTATGTGTGGTATGTCCGGTTCTATTATATAAAAGTACAAGTTTAAAGCCGAGCTACTTGTCACTTTGATAGGGCTTTGAGATACTTGCACTAAGTAAAGGTTTAATTCGAAAGAGACCTTTATGTATGTATATTAATCTCACGGAAATTTTGGCTGTATATTTTTAACGTTTTATTTTTTGTTTTTGTTTTATAAACAAAAGTGGGGGATTGTTGGTAATTTGTTTATAAAACAAATAAAGAGGTACATTGTCCCACATTGATAAGATGTGAGTGCGCACGTGGACGAGATTTGGCACTAACCAATGATCATTATTTTATTTATTGAAAATTCGGATTTATTTCTATAAAAATTTAATTATAAAGTCTTGTTGAAACAGTGCGACTATTCATGAAAAATTACAATTATTTTTCTATTTAATTCCGAATTTCTTATGTCTTTTCAACGTAACCTTTGAGACATATTTATTCATTTTATAACATTTCCCGAAAGGTTGCCTTTGCTTTTGCAATCTTTTGAAGAGTTGCATTTATTTGAAAGACATATATAACTACATTTGTTTTGAGATCAGACATATATCTTCTTCCATTTTTTCGTTTTCTTTCGAGAGAAACTACAGCCATTGTTTCTAATTGTTTCCCATGAGAGACCCTGAAGAAATACTAAAATTGCTATCTAGTATTCTTACTTGAGACTTTGTTGTATCCTAGAGGAAATTTGCCGGTAACCATTAGCAACGTAGTGGGGCAAATAAATCCTTAAAGAAAGTGATATCACGCCTCAAAGTCCGACTTGAGTACTCTAAAGATCCGACTTCATTGTTCTACCCAATTCGAAGCCATATTTTTCCAACACAAACACCATGTTGAAGAGGCGTAATTCTTAGAGAAAACCACAACTGCAATTTGCGATTCCTTGATCGCATTCGTAAGTGCAGGTGATATTTGTTCTCCCTTCCTTAGCTCTTCATTGTCGATGTAAGTGAATATACCTACTTGATCTAGAGCTGCATAGAGATGACTGAGAAAGTGATTGTGGACATCTGGACCTCCGAAACTCAGGAAGACATCGTAACTCCTTCTGGGCTTCTTGGAGGAAGAAGAAGCCATTACATCGTAACTCCTTTTGGGCTCCTCGGAGGAAGAAGAAGCCATTACATCGTAGCTCCTTTTGCGCTCCTTGGAGGAAAAAGAACCCATCAGAATCGAGGAAGAGAGAAGGTTAACAATGAGCAATGAGTTGCCTAAATCTTGGTCCTTTGTTTGCACCATTTGATCTTCTCCTCATTTTCTTTATATATCGCCGGGGGGGGGATTTTCGAAGGTCAACAAAGAATATTATGAGGCCTTTCAATTATATTAGAATTTCAGAAAATGAAGGTGCTTAAGAATGAGCCGAATCTTAGTGTGGGATTTTGTCGTGTGCTTTAGGTACCTATAGTATTAATAGTAAGACTTTTTTTCATTTAAGATTACATTTGACCGAGATGTCTTATCAGCACAAATCTTTATGTAAGTTGAATTTATCATTACTTAGATTGTTAATGAATTTGATTGGTCGATATAAAAAAGAAAAATTCTATGAACGTCTTTCATGCGCCCCTCGTTGGAGGCTAGTTTTCTGATTATTAATCAGATGCACATGATGATGGACCCGTGACTAATGAGCTGGCTTCGGGGAAAATGGATTCCATATCTTTAGTCCTTTGTTTTCCTTTTTCTTTTGCGGAAAGTACACGATGATGGACCCATGACTAATGTAGTGTCATCCCATCTCTTTTAAAAAGGTCAGCTACTCCATTGGCTCCCTCAAAGTTACTTAAGTCCTGTGTCTTTCTTTTTCTTGTACGGAAAGTAGAGCATCTCATCTCTTTTCAAAAAGGTTAGCTACTGCATTGGCTTCCAGGAAATGACACTCGCAACCAATGCAACTTTCTTTTATTTCTCTTCTTTTGCAAATTATTAATAACCAGTCTCCTCGAAAGATATATCATTTTGAGTTTGTTTTTGTTTTTTTTTTCTTATTGTAGATAACGGTATACTACCCCTCATCCACGCACTCTTGCTTCAAATGTTGGTTAACCATGCTTTCATTTTTTTTTTTTTAAAGTGACCAAAAAATGAAATCCTTTAACGCAGGTTGAAGAATTGAATTTTTATGTCACCCAAATCTATGCCCGATTTAGCAAATGAAATTACAATTTGTCATACCAGCTTTGTGTTCAACTGTAGCCACTTCAGAAAAGGGGATAAAAAGCATCTAAGTAAATTAAATAGGACTAATTATACTACACTTGCATTGGCTCGATCCTTATGATATCTTTTTTTTTTTTTTTTGGCTTAGTCAAAAACCCAAGTGAATATATGCTCGTCACTTTCAGAAAAATAAAATGACATAAGGCACCCCGCTTTATAAAAATGATCAAACTTTGATAGGCAAGTGACCCCCACCATTTATGTTTCCTACCAGCTACGTTTCTTTTAGAACAGCGCACGCTCATCTCTAGAGCGAATCCAAGGCGAGACTCACAACCCATTCCCATCTGTCGTCCATGCTACGACGGTGGGGAGGACTGTAAAGTAAACGAGAAAACTATGCACATGGATCGAACCGTGCTTTCATGCCGCAGAGTAACGCATTCCACTCGGTGCATATGACCAAAGTTAATTCTTATCTCCACAATTCATATTCTCTTCCACAAAATCGATGGATTTATTAGAGACCTATTGCACTTTAATAATCATAAATATCTACCTCTTGAAATCGATGGAAACAAGAGAAAGCATGGTGGAAACACGCTTGGAAATACGATGATTTGGTGCTGAAAGTTATTCAATTAGATCCATAATGTACGTGTCAAATGGGACAGCATATAACCACTGGGGGTTCACCCCAGTGGCCACCCTTCCAACATGGAAGGGGGAGGTGAGGGGTTCAAATCCCCACTTCCTCAGGGGGGGATGGGATAGGGACGCGTACGTTTCGAGAGTGGGTCGCGACTCCCACGCCTTGCAAGAGGCAAGGCACAAGTCTGCGAGTGAGTGTAGAGTAGGAATAGAGTAGGACTGACCAAAAAAAAAAAAATGGGACAGCATATTAAAAGGAGTTGTTACAAACTTTTGTGCACGGAAGACCCTATTCTAATAGTTAAAATTAGCATTATTTTTTATATGCCTTTTGCATAAAAGGATGATGCTTCCATTTTTGTTTTCTTTATTGTTTGTCAAAATGAGTGTATCATGATGCACATACCAAGGAAAAATTGTCCAAAACATTCTAAACATATAGCACTTTATTCAATTCAATAATAAATCTTTCAATTATACTAATTGAGTTCTCAACATTTTCACAGATTCATTCACTTTTGTTGATGTGAATTGCCAACGCTAATATGTCAATTTTTCTTTTCCAGTTTTTGGAGCTAGGTGAGGGTCGGTCGCAACCCTTGCCTGCTCTACCTCAAAAACTAGAAAAAAGGCAAAGAAAAGTTTAAAAAAAAGGAAAAAAATATAAAAATTCAAATATTATTTAAAATATTATTTTAAAAATGCAATGGCAGCTCCAACCGTCCGTGTCAGTAATTTCCAGCCAAAATTAGTCGGATGGACTCAATTGGCAAAATGTGAAAATGTTTATGAGTCAAGCGGCAAAATTGAAAAGTTTAGGACTAAATTGATAAAAGTATAATACGTTTAGGATTTCTTTTGACAATTTTCCCCACATACCATAGACAAATCAATATATAATGGGAGCAAAGAAATCTAAAATAAGACAGAAGGCCTATTGGATAATTTGAGAGGATAGCTTTGACATGTAAAATAATTCTAATGTCCTACACAGGATGTAGTCATGCGAGTATGAGATACTTGTGCTGATCTGGTGAAAGCATTTTGATTTGAGTAGATCTTCACCAACAATTGGTATATTTTCATTTGTAGCTTGGCCACAAAAAATTAGATCAAGCTTCTTTTTCTGAGTTGATTACTTCGTACGCCAATGGATTACTTCCCATCACTTTGAAGAGAAGGATTTCTCGCTCCAGTAGGGCATTTGGCCCTCACTATAAGGCCTTTCCCATTGGATGCTTTTTGTGGAATTTATTTGCTTAGTAATTTCACTTCCTATCAAATCAATGTGTAAGTCATTATCAAAATAATAAGATATTTCTAACGAAAATTCGTAAGGAAGACTTCGTCTAGGTGTGAACCGAGACATTGCATTCAGTTTATGTTGTCCAAAGGGATTTACACGTTTGGACTTCAAAAAAGAATGGCACTTCAATAGGGTAAAGTGCCTATAGACCAAAAAGAAAGGAGGTAAAAATGTCCAATAAGGTTGGATGTGACAGGCATTGTGCCTAGAATTTAGCTTATTCTGCTACGGTCTCCATTAATGTCATAGATGGGGTTAAAAATATCACCAATGGTAATCAAACCTACTAATTACTCCGATCATTACAAATTCCACGTGATTTGATCATAAGTCTCATTGATAAAGAAAACTGGTAAGTAACTGGATTTAAATCAATCTTACCAAGCCTTGCTCGGCCATGTATCGATGACTTCATATATCTAAAGAAGTTCTTAGTTTTTTAGCCTGCTTGGTATGATTAAAGATTCATTTGAAAAAAAAAAAAAGTGCATTTGGAGAAAGTTGATGAATTAATGAGTTTCGAGTTTTTCTAGTTGAACTATATTAGAAAGTATGTTTAACTTTCTTTGTAAACTGTAGCCAAAAATGATAAACTCCAGTACACACTACATTTGCTTAGTAATTTCATTCCCTTTCAAATCAAAGTGTAAGTCATTATCAAAATAATCGGATACTTCTAATGAAATTTAGCAAGGAAGACTTCGTTTAAGCGTGAACTGAGATATTGCATTTAGATTATGTTGTCGAAAAGCATTTACACGTTTTGACTTTGATAAAGAATGACACTTCAAATTGGTAAAGCGTCCACAAACCAAAAGAAAGAGGGGGGGGGGGAAGGGGAAAGGGAGTGTCCACTAAGGTTGGATGTGACGGGCATTGCATCTAGAATTTAGCTTATTCTACTACTGTCTCCAGTGACATCACAAATGAGGTTAAGAATATCACTAATGCTAATCGAGCCTACTAATTACTTCGATTATTATGAATTCCATGTGACTTCATCATAAGTCTTATTGATAGGAAAACTAGTAAGTAATTGAATTTAAATCAATCTTACCAAGCATTGTTTGGCCATGTATCGATGACTTCATATATCTAAAGAATTTCTTAGTTTTTTAGCCTGCTTGGTAGGATTGAAGATTGATTAAAAAAAGAGTGCATTTGGAGAAAATTGATGAATTAATGAGTTTTGAGTTTTTCTAGTTAAATTATCTTACAAAGTATATTTAAATTTCTTCATAAAGTCTAGTAAAATACGAGTAACTCCTATAAGCACTACATTTGCTTAGTAATTCCATTCCCTATCAAATCAAAATGTAAGTGATTATCAAAATAATTAGATATTTCTAACGAAAATTCGTAAGGAAGACTTCATCTAAGTATGAACTAAGATATTGCATTCGGACTATGTTGTCCAAAAGGATTTAAGCATTTGGACTTCAAAAAGGAATGGCACTTCAATACGAGTGTCCACAGAGAAAGGGGGAAAAGTGTCCACTAAGGTTGGATGTGAGGTGACCTTTGAGTAATGGTGAAGATATCAACATTAGAGAAGATTGATGGCTCAAGATCAGAGTAATTGGGGTGGTCCGCGAATCTGGCCAGAGAAAGTAGCTGAATTAATCAACAAGGAAGAATCCAGATGGAAGGAAACCGTTGTACAGAATTTGTTTGATGAGCTGATTATTAATGAAAGTTTTAGCAATTCCCTTGCAGATGAAGATGAGAAAGAGAAACTTATAAGTCAGGGACCTATTCCGGGAAGCACAACCATCTCAGACACAAAAACATTCAGCAGCAAACAGATCAAGCATCATCATCATCATACCAGACCCCTAAATCTCTATGGCATTTGATACGGAAGTTGATTACCACTCCAAAAATCAGGTTTTTCGTTTAGAGTTTGTGCCAAAAGGCACTTCCCACATAAAAAAAAAAAAAAAAAAAAGAATTTTGTTCACAAAAAGAAAAATTTACCTGCCATCTTGCCTTCTGTGCCAACAAAGCCTAGAAACAGTTGAAAACCTCTTCCTTTACTGCGGACGGATGAAAGAAGTCTGGTTGTATCCTGCAATAAAGCTGCAGATCTCGTTCAGGGGTCTCAAAGGAATGGAAGGGTGGTTCTTAAACTCCCAAAAGATTTGCACAAATTATGAGTTTTTTTGGCTGCATAGCGGGACATCTTAGCATATATGCGGAAGCCATGAAAATCTTCAGTACACGAACTGAAACCAGTTATGGAATTCAATAATTGGGGTTTGACAAGTGCACTTACTGATTGCGATCTGCTAGCATGGGACGTTGAACCTCTCATCACCGAATGCAAGAGTCTGATGGCCCAATCCTCTTAACTTGTACCCTTTTCAATTTCAAAATCCTTTTTCTCTAGCAATTGATTCCACTAACTAGCTTGATTTCTGAGTTTGCTCCTTTTGTGACCAACCACGACCACTACTTGTTCCTTTAAATGTTGAGTGGCAATGTGACCAAAGACATATGATAAAGTGAAGTCTATTTTTTCCGCTTTCACATGAGAAGTAGTAATTAAAGACGTAAATCTTATCATTTAAATATACTCAATTGGTAAAATAGAAAACTTTAAAACGAGAAGAAAAGATAAATAAAAATACCAGCAATGGCACACGAATGGTACAGTAGGCAGCCAATACCTGGGTAGAGTGCCCTCTCTTGCTTTTCCACATCAGCTCTTAACTCTTAATATGGAAGATTGCCGTATTGCAATTACATTCAACGAAGCAAGTAACAGTAGGTGACGGAAGGATCGAGTTGCACATAAAAAAGATCAAGCAAGTTGAGATACTCAATCTAAAGAAAAGTTTGAAAGACAATCAATTGTTCACCCCAAATTCAAGTGGAAAAGCAGCTACGCAATACATACCTCTAAACACGTACACGTTAACCAGCGGCTTCGTGGGCTCCATGACCTCCATTTTGCTTGGTTATAATAAATTATATTGCAAACGTCATTTTTTAATGCATCAGAAATGAAAAAAAAAAAAGCCAAAAAAGTTACTTAATTTCGGATGACATCATCCACTTTTTCCGTTATTTTTTTTTAAAGCCAAGCAAGTTAATTTCAGATAGAAAGTCCATCACACTTATTATTTCTTGTCATTCTTATCTAATAATCATATATATTTAGAAAATAAATTCAAATCAAAAGGGAGAAAAATAAGGCACATAATATATGTATTTTTTCAATTTCTTGTATGTGATTATGATTTACATGGAAACATTGTAATGACAAACAATAATTTTATTTTATTTTATTTTTTGGAATTTTGGCTGAAATAGGTGTGTTAAGTGAAGTGGTAATAATCTTGACATGAATCCTCAATTTGTTACCGCTCCTCGGGTTGTCAACGGCACGGCAAACCTTCGATTGAATTGGCTGCCACTAGACGATTGTGTTAGCGAGGCCAATGCCCCACCATCAATAACCCTAGAAGTAATAACACGTTAAGGATGCACGTTAGGATCTTTAGCTCCTTTATGTGTATAACCACTTCACTCATAACTCCTATATCTGCCAAAGTTTCCAAAAAAACAAATCTTATCTATCACTACAATATTCCAATGTAATCATAATAAAAAACAAAAATAACATTATGTGCCCTATGTTTTTTTTTTTTTTTTTTTGATACCCAGGGAACCCCGTACGGCCCGTAAACCCTGGGTGACGCTAGCGGAGGACCCACCACCCCAACGTCGCGTTAAGATCCCGTGCGACCAGCGGGATTCGACCCCTCCACAAAATCGATCAAACGAAAATCGATCGTGCAGCCGGTGCCCTACGTTTCTCCCTTTTGATTTGAATTTATTTTCCTTATATATATAATTATAAGATAAGAATAACAAAAAATGATAAGTGTGATGTACTTTATGTCTGAAATTAACTTGCTTGACTTAAAAAAAGAAAAAAAGAAAAAAAGTGAATGATGTTATTCGAATTAAAGTAACTTTTTTTTTTTGGCATTTTTTTTTTCATTCCTATGTATTGAAAAAATTGACGTCGGCAATATAGAGAGAGGATTTACTATGACTGAGCAAAATGGAGATCATGGAGCTTGGGGCGCCGCGGATTAAGGCCATACTTGTTTAGAGGCATGTTTTGCATCAATACTTTTCCACTTAAATTTGGGGTGATTGGTTGTTTTGCATTAATCGGTGCTCTCACCCCTTTATAAGGACGGATGGAGGATTGTTGAATGGTCGAAAATAAAGAGGGTCATTGTTCAATGTCTTCTTATTTATTTTTCTCTCATGTTTGAACAATCGTTTCCATTTTCATTATATTATTATATTATTATTTATTCTCTATTTTTATGTACTATTATTTTTTTATTATTAAAGATGGGCTCGGTCCGCATAGAAATTGCATTGGGACTTTGCGACTCTAGCAGTGGACATAAATGGGCTTATCATATCCAGCCCCTTTCAATCTTAACCTCACCAAGCTCAATCCCAAATATAACCATGAGCACACACCAAGTCCATTTTCAACTATACATATACACGCACGCAAATATATTGGATCTTTTTCTCCTTTTGTTACTCACAGAATTGAACAAACTTACTTGGGTGCGAATGGTAACGTTTACATTTTTTTTTTTTGTTCCGAGCAAAAAAAAAAAAAAGTGTTTACATTCGGGGAACGGTTTTTGAACAAAAGAACACGTTTGGTAACGTTTGTTCCGGGAATAAAAAATAATGGAAACACGTTTAGTAAATTTTTATTCTTTTTTCGTTTCTTTTAATTTTTTAATATTTTTATTTTATTTTTCATTTTTTCCTTTTTATTTTTATTTTTTTCTTCTTTTGGCCGGTCGCCGGCCTCCGTGACTCGGCCGACGGGGCGGGCCTCGCCCGACCATGGCGAGCGAGGCGAGCTCGGGCTGCCCGGATCCGGCGGGGCGAGCTCGGGTTCGCCTAGATCCGGCGAGGCCGAGCCTCACCGGGGGGCGACGCTCGGCCACGCCGAATGCGGGCGAGGCCGAGCTCGCCCGACCAAGGCGAGGCTCGGCCTCGCCGGGGGCGGCGACGCTCCGGCGAGGTCGCCGACCCTCGACGATGTCGCCGGCCCTCGACGGTCGGTCGCCAGGCCAAAGGAAAAAAGAAGAAAAAAAGAAAAAAAAAGAAGAAAAGAGAAGAGAGGAAAATGTGTTTCTTCAAAATTGTTTAACAAGACAAGCGAACTTTTTGTGTTTCTTTTTTTGCTCAATTGTATTCCGGAATAAAAAAAAAGAAAAAAAAAACGCAACCAAACGCGTTTACATTCTTTTTTTTCTTCTTGAACAAAAAAAAAAAAAATGTACAAAAGTGTTAAAACACTTTTTTGGAGCGTTTCCATGCAGGGCCCTTGTAAATAAATGCAAGCAAGATCAATGTTCAAGCCTTTAGGCAGAAGCATCCGTACGTTGTCATCCACTACCTTTGGCCGTTGCCGGAGTGCCTCCGTCGGCCACCATCTCGACTACCACTGATTTAGAACTCACACGCACGGCCGCAGCATGACCCAAACAAACAAAATAAAAAAGGAACGCGATGAACAAACCGGTGCCGATGAGTTTAGAGTTAGAGATTAACACGGAGGCCGTCGTTTTCCGGTTACTTCCTCTTCGGCAACCACAAACGAACGCAGTGGTCAGATTCAATCTCGGCAACAACTGTATCCGACTGAAATCGTGCTCAGAAATCAATAGGCAGTCAAAATAATCCACACGAATTTAGTTTAAGAATTTCGCCGAACGTATGGTGCGCAGTTGATTGAGGAGCAGATCTTTTACCATTCCAAGTTCAGATTCCTTCCTAGGTTCAAGATAAACCAACGCTAGATGCTCGCAATCGGAGAAACAAACTCAAATGGATCGCGTCAACAGAGGATTCAATATCTGAACTGCAGTACGGGTAGAGAATCGGAATCGGAACCTGCGGAACAGCTTCACAACTGGAAGGTCTCGGCGCCTCGGGATCCCGGTCGGCTTTGGAACGGGCAGGAGACGGCGGAAGGCGTCAGAAGGGCGATGGGGGAAGTCCTCTGGAGTGAAGACACGAGGCGATGAGGAAAAACGACTTCCAAGTCCCAACTCTTTCGGTAACCGCGATCGAGAAGAGAGGCGAAAGAAGCCACGACGGTGACGGCGACGGCGACGGCGGCGGCGGTAGAGATGACCTTGCAGCGACGATGGGCCGCGTCGACGGGCGAAAGAGGAAGAAAGAAGGAGGTTTCTCGGATCGCTTTTGCTAGAAAAGATGTCCGTTTTTCTCTCTCGTTTTCTCAGCTTTGAACGAAGGGAGTCGGCTACAGAAGAGAGAAAGATGAGGAGAGAGAACGACGTCTTTCTCAATTGGGCACATTCTACTCAAATAAAGTTTTCTAATTAAAAAAAAATCGCATAATATCGTGATACATTTTAAGCTCCTTCCCTATTTAGATAGCCATGTTAGCAATTATTGACGGCCACTAATCAGAGGATTGCATTAGAAGTCTAAACAAAATGACAATATTAAAAAACATTCAATATGTTTAAGACTTGATTCGATAATTTTCTGTTGATATATAAAAAAGATTTGATTTATGTGATCACTGTTTTCTTTTCTCTTGTGATCACTGTTTAGATTCATGATATATCACTACTATTAATGAGAGATGCACTTAGGAAACAAGAGAGAAAACGTATGAAAGATCGAAACTATTTGAAAATAAGTGAAAGGGTGAGATCACAAGTCATGACCTTGTGAAACCTAATTTTGTAGAATTTCGTGAAATCATTATCAATGATTCAAAAAAAATTAAAGTGTCAAATAAAAATATTGTCTAGTATTTCAATACTATAACAAGTTCAGTTTAAAGTTAATTGCAAGATTTTTTTTTTTCAAACACCATTTGTGCTATAGGTTTTGACGGCATACACATTAGGAGAACCTATATCAAAAGTCTTAAGCGTTCGGCCCAGGGGCCATTGGTTTTCTTGTCTTCATTACGATTTTGGATATGTTCTTAGTTTCTTTTTTTAAATTAAAATAATTTGACTTATTTTATGATGCATTCATTTAACACAATATTTTCTCAATTTCTATTAAAAAATGTCACATTAGATTTCCAACATACTGCATTCAACACAATTGGTAGATATCTTGCCGAAAGGATAAAATTGCACCCTTTCCAAAATATATATAACTTGCTTGTACCTTCTTCTTTTTTTTTTAAATATTTGGGAAATGATTGTATTTTGGACCAAATATTATGACTTTTAGTGTATTTTTCTCATTCATATCATTACTACAATATTAGAGTTTTCGTTGCAATATCGGGCAATCACACAAGTCCATATATAGAGGAAAAGAACTTGATAGAAAAAATATAAATATATACATGTGCGCATAAACAATGTCAACAAAATGCACAAGCACATGAATAATGAGGTCCATAAACTTGAACGATGCAGCAACATAGAAGTCACTGCTGAAGATTGTGGTCCACAGGAACGAAATGGGGGAGAATTGGATTTTATAAGATGTCAGCAATTTATGTATGGATCGGTTTCCTGTAATTGATCTGTAATTATTTCAAAATTTAATCATCAAAAAGAAAGAAAATAACTTTTCAAAAGCATTGAGAAATTGTCCAAATTAGAGACCAGGATCCCAACGTCTCTATAGAAAAGCTCCATATGAGTCATTGATTATGCTCAATACTCCAGTATATTTCCCGTTAGCATATATGCACACGAAAAATTGTGCACACTAAACCTTTTGGTAGGCTTACATATGGACAATATACATAATCATCGTTGTTGAAAAGCATTATGGAGACGAATAATGTGAAACCCATAAGATTAAACAAAATAATTTTTTTTTTTTTTTAAATGACAAGGAGATATATATGTGAAAGTGGTAGCGAAGCTTTGCCATTAGCCCTACTTGCCAAGTTACGTAAAAAAAAGGCAGTAAATCTGGAAGACAGATCCCGGGTGACTGAGGTCTCAATGGAAATAAAACTGGAAAATCTGAAATTAATTACATGCAACCCAAATTAAAAATCCATGACATCAGGTACAATTGTACCCAAGCACAAGTGTCTTTGTTCAAAATATAAAATTAAACTTAGATCAGAACATTAAGGCATTCCCAAGATGACATTTCGAAGTAGAATATGTCTCAAGTCGAGACTATTCCAAGGATGTGCTAACACCGTTGAATTTAGTAAATGATATGTAACAAAACATGTTGCGCAAAATATGACACTTATCAATGAGATCACAATCCGATTGACAAGAAAATATAGAAAAATGACCACGCTTGCAATGAATATTGTGTGCAAAATCACCATCTATCTATTTGCATATATTTGAATCTCACATGAGAGATTGAACTGAATGCCATCCACTACTTCAACAAGGACACAGATGTCCTAGGGTATCAGGAAACATGTGCCACCCCAAATTTGTTTTGCTGGCTTAATGATTGCTTCCTTAACATCTGCAAGCCAACTCATATTGCACTCGCCTCTTCCCATTTACTCTGTTTCACTCTTACTGGTTTCCTGTTTCTCTCTCTCAGAATCTGCGTATTAGAAAATCTGGAAATCCAAGACCATCCTCGTAAAGTGCAGCTGGATCCACTAATTGATTGTCTTCAAGCATTACCTTTAAATCATCCTCCAGTGGTGTGCATCTTAGCATATATCCCAACCTTTTCACGGTTCCACCCGATACTCTAAGTTTAATGCTAAATCGTAAATAACTCTCATTAAATTGCCCAAAATCAACTCCTCCCTCCAACACTCCCCATAACATATTTGATCGGATATACTGAATCCACACATGATCCGAATCAAATGAACCGAGAGTACCTGATAGTACATTCCGCCTTTGGTTATGAACAACTGGCATAATGTCAAAAGATATTTCCTTTTCTCCACCTTCTACACTGACAACAACACAGAGAGCCAATCCTCGAAACTTGACAAAGAATTCCCGCAAAGCCATGAAAAATATGGTACTATCTTCAACAAAGACGAACTCCTTTGGCATCTCTCCTCCAGGCCAAACAATTCGGAGATCAGGAGAAATTAAGGAATAACGCCACTTCTATTAAATGATCAAACTGTTAGAAACACCCAAGTTGTGATAGTTGAAGTAAAAGAGTTTGATTTGAGTATATTGCTTTTAATTCACGGGATAGCAAATCATTCCCTTGCAAGTGTTTTAGCCACCCCTATTACATATACATGCATCACTCTAAATTAGATTTGTTTGTTTGTCTAGAATTTTCAGCTTTTGCATTATACCAACACAGTGCGCCCAACTTTCAGTATCACCATGCGCGCGCAAAGAGAGAGAGATTGGGAGAGGTCAACCATGTTCATTCCTTATGTGGAGTAATTTGTTGAATTATCTTCTCGTGTGGTCATTTTACTATTTTGCAAATCTTCTATTTCATTTGAATTGTCTTCCTCTTTGCTTGTTTGATCATGTTCATGCGTGCAGAATCAACTTGTATTAGTTGCTTATCTAGCATTTTCAGCTTTTGGAATGTACATACAATCACCCAACAGAGAGAGAGAATCAAAGAGAGAGAGAGAGGGGGGAGAGAGAGAGAGACCTCAACTGTGAATTCCTCCTTCCATTTTGCTTTGATATTTCATCTTCCTCTTCATCTATGCTTGTTTGATAATCTTCATTTTGAATCTCGTAAACTAAATCCATCAATTGATCATCTTTCAAATTGTTCTCTAGTGGCTTGCATAATAGGCGGAATCCACACTTTTTCACAACTACACCACTTGAGTTTGCTCTAATCATAAGACGGAATTGACTCCTGTCATTTGCACCAAAGGCATCTTCTAGTCCTCCCCACAGCCGTGACATTTTGTAAATCCGAAGGCACACATGATCCGATAATGATGAAGTGACATGGTTCCCACAATTCATCGTTGTTTTGCCATTAACAAATGCATGGAGCCCCAAATCGAAAGAATATGCTCGTTCTTCTTTGCAAAATACAACACATATAGCTAATGCCATGAACTTCTCATACAAGCCCTTTGAAGTCGTGAAAGATATACAACCCTCTTTATTAGGAAGCAACCACTGTGGCATCTCTCCTCCAGGCAAAAGAAATTTGGTGAGACTAAATCATAAGGCTCTCTTGGATTAAAATGCTGTCATAGATGTAAGCTGTTAGATAATTTTTCTAAATTGGCACATAAAAAGAGGAGTTTCAATGAGTTAAGTGGGTAGTCCTAGAGTTTAGCTCTAGTTAGCAATAGCATTACAAAGGTGTTTGGTAATTAATTGGTGGAAACGGGATATTTATTGTAGAAGATTTTGTAATTGGATGAACTTGTATTGTTGAGATATTTGTTGAAGCTTTTCATTGGGTGATCCTTGTAATTCCATAGCAAACTAGAGTTCTATAAATAGAGAAAATGTCATTCATGTTGTCCTATAGCCACCTCCACTACATATACATACAGAATCACTTTCTATATATTTGCTTTTCTTAATTAGCCGGTTGATCCTGGATTTTCAGCGTTTTTTGTGTGTGTGGGTGGGGGAGAGGGGGAGGGGGTAGCCGATCGATCCTGGATTTTCAGCGTTTTTGTGTGTGTGTGGGGGGGGGGAGAAAGAGGGAGAGAGAGAGAGAGAGAGAGAGAGAGAGAGACTAACCTCAGGGTTGAACAAATCATTCATGGTCAATCCACTACTAACCAGTTCATGACATGAATTTAAGTGGACATATTGAAGATGAGATATGTTGGAGGGAATTTTACTCAGAGATTTGCAACTTTTTGCTGAGAATTGAATCAATTGCGGTGGAATCTTGTGGATCTCTTTTAGTTTTTGGCAATATGAAACATTCAACAACTTCAACTTAGGAAAACATGAAGGATTCTCTAGGAATTCTGCTTCTAATAGATTGCATCCAACAAGGTATAGGTTCAACTCACTAAATCCCGTCTTCATGTGGGGATCACTCAAATCCTCCTCCATCTTTGGAAACTTGGTTAGTTTTGAGCAGCCACTAAGGCTCAAATATTTAAGATTGTTCAACTTGTAAATGCTAGACGGAAGGATTGCCAGTTTCTTGCAATTAGCTAAATATGCTTCTTCCAATGAGACAAGATTTTCTATGGATGCAGGAAGTTCCTCAATTGAAGTCCCAACTAAACAAAGTTTATGCAAGCCTTTGATTTTATTTGGAATATCAGGGAATCTTTGCAATTTTGAGCAATAATGAGATCAAGAAGTAGAAGATTCTTGGACCGGAGTACATTGGGAAATGATGAAGTTTAGAGCACCCATTGAAATTCAACAATTGCAAATTGTCATGATTTGCAATTGATTCGTGGACATGCTCCAAGTTTTCACACTCACTGAAATCCAACTCCTTGAGATTTGGATTATAGCTGATGTCCGGCATACAAACTAGTGACTGGCATTTATGGAAGTTGATGTGCTTCAATTGTTTAAGTTCCTGCAAGAAATATCCCAAAAAAAAAAAAAAAAAACTGAGTTAAATATTCATTTAAAATATCTGGCTCCGATTTTTCCCACATCATAATTCATAAGCATTATCGCAAAACTTTGATGAACAAGTAACTACTTCTATTTTATCACAGTTTGTATGTATGTATGTATGTATGTATGTATGTATGGACAATTGGACAATTCTGCTGTTCAGTAGGGCAAAAATCAAAACATTGTTCCGTGCTGGGAAAAGGTGAAATAATATGTATAAAAGAATACGGTAATTGGAGATGTTTTCCTAAGAACAATAACAAACATCATTAGATTCAATATATAGCCATAAGTAATGAAAAAGCACCAAGTAAATACGTACCTTAAGTTGTTTGGGCGCTGCCTTGATCTTGCCATTACACATATCAAGTCCAACTAATTTCTTTGGACCACGGCTAAATTCTAGAGTCGAACTACAATTAGGCCATTCAAACCACCTTAACCCATTAGGGAGATGAATGGGACCTTGAAAAGAATTATCTACATTAAGCAAGATGAGCAACTTCAAGTTTTTCATCTTTGTGAAAGCATCAGGACCAATATACATATCTTCTGGCTTTGGTAGCTGCAAGACTATGGCTTTTACTGCTTTTGTTTCCTGTATATTTTTTCAAACATAATTAGGTTTATTTGTAACTATAGTAAAAAAGGTCAAAGCTAAGAGTTGATTATGAATAAATACACCAATAAGTCTTACCTTATCTTCTGAAAGAACATCAAGAACATCATCACAAGCCATAATCTACTCGGTTTATGGGATCATCACGATCTTCATCTTTAACAATATCCATACCCATTAATTGTATTAAGTCATGCATTTGTATATTCCCTACCTCTTCACTAATCAAGCAACGCTCAATGAGAACTTTTATCCCAATAGTCGTGTAAAAATCACAACTATCAAGAACTTTCTTAATGTATTTTGTACTCCTCCCCTTGAAGAAACAGGCAATGTGCAGAAAAATCTCCTTTGCATAAGTCTCCAATCCATCATAACTTACCTTTAACACATCGTTGATTTTTTTGTTAGTGCTTTTAGTAAGTTTTTGCAGGGTACTTTTCCATTCATGTTCTCCTCTACCACACAAGAAAGAACCCAACACCTCAAGAGCCAAAGGAAGGCCTCTGGCATAATGCAAAACACTATCAACAAGATTGCTGCTTATTTCTATTTTTTGATTTCTTCGAAAAGCATGCTTTCTAAAAAGTTCAAGAGCTTCACCATCCTCAAGAGTTTTAACTTCATAGATATGATCTACCCCATGAGAAGTTAGCAGATGCTTATTTCTTGTTGTGATAATTATCCTACTTCCTTTACCGAACCACTCACAATCTCCAGCTAAAGCATTTAACTGGCATTCATCATCAACATCATCAAGAATAATAAGAACTTTCTTATTGCAAAGTCTATCTTGAATCAACCGACTTCCTGCATCAACACTTGGACTATGGTAATTTCTTCCCCAGTAATACCTGCGATAGCAATTTTTTTGCAAAGGAACCAAATCAATGGAATTTTGGAATTTTCTCGAATGCGTTCCAAGAAACAAGCACCTTGAAACTCCTAAAAATAGCGTTATAAATGGCTTTGGCAAGACTTGTCTTCCCCACACCTCCTTGTCCCCATAATCCTACCATAAGAACATCATCCTTGGACTGTAAATTTAAGATTGTTTTAAGCTCTTGTACTCGGGAATCTATCCCCACCGGAAACATGGCTACATTTAATGGCGTTCGATCTAGTTGAGTTGAGATCTCCTGTACGATATGTTGTATAAACCCTGCTTCATTTCTATCAAGGAAAAATTAGTTGAAATTGCTTATAGAGTAATTCAAAGAAATGAATAAGTAATTAAAGAGAATTGTTGAGGAAGAAACTAGTCCACAACATATCTAGAGATGATTGTCCGAATATGTTCAACTAGTAAGATGCCCATATCTACATTGGTCTATGACTATTTTTCATCTTATTCTTCATGTTATGTGTTAATTTATTATTGCATTTATTAAAAATTCAAGTTAATTATTGGATATGCTAAATGCTGATAGGCATTGTCTTGATCTCTTTACAAAGTTCATCAATTTTTTTTTTTTCCTAAGATTTTCCGAATGCCTTCCGTTTTATCCGGTATTTCTCTTAGCAAACTAGTAGCTGTGATGGAAACCAACAACGTGAAGTCCAAGTTAGCATTACCATGGGGTAAATCCTAATAAAAATCAAAGTGTTTTATCCTTTGGGATGACTTGAGTCCCACTTTTCAAAGTGGACAAAGAAAGACACGTACGCCCATCGTTGGGACAAAGAAAACGATCTTTTAATTACCTTTTGCTCTTTAGAGCTTCAAGTACTTACAAGAATGTCATTAGGGGCCGCATTTCATTTCAAAAACCTAGTTTTTCATTCTTTCTTCTTATAAAAAAATAAAATAAACATTTCTAATAAATAAAAAAAAGGTTGATAGAAGACAAAATTTATCTTCTGCTATGTATGATGGGATACGTAATGAGGTCAATACTCTCTTGACACAATATTTCGCTCGAGAAAATGACTATGTGGATACAAAGGATGGGAGAGATGCTCTTGCGAGAGAGGTGCCCATATTGGTCAATGAAAGGCTTGATGTAATTGAAACAGAGACTAATTTAAAGAAGCCTGAGGGACAAGCTTCGACTCAAGTCCTCGAAGTCCAGAAAATGCAGAAAGATAAATTTGTTTCAAGATATTAGTCAAAAATTTGTTTCAAGATATTTCTTATTTTTGTCTTTTAAAAAAAAAATTAGATCAGCCAAAATATAAGATTCAATTTACGTTGGTAATTTTACTATCATGTGTTTTTTTAAAACAAAAATATTTTTTTACAAATGTATTTTAAGATATATGACAAATCATTAAACTGATGCTAATTAATCATATATGGGCCATATGACACAATTACACTATGTGTCTTGCCGTACCATGTGTTGCCACGTGGCAATGACATAGCAAAGTTCCCTGCCACATGGTGTACAAATGAGTGAAAACTCTCCCAGCTTTAACTATATATAGTAGATAGAAGATGTCAATATAGATTAGTATACGTTAGTTTTTTTTTTTTTTAATATATAGATTAGTATACGTCAGTTTTTTTTTTTTTTTAATGTATTATGTACTGTCTTTATATCAGAGAAACTTGTTATATTGGACAACTGTGCAATTTTCCTTTTAAGGATTATCAATTTGCAAATTCAAAATTTTGGGTTTCGTTAAAAAAAAAAACATTTCATATTTGTCTGGAATTTTAATATTTAAAATCCTCTTATAAAGGGAATGGGCGAGCCGTGGCCCGGCCCTCAACAAGGGGAAAATCACGTGCCTGGCCTTCGCCCCAGCCCAGCAGCCTCGCAACCCCATGTCCCCGCGATCGTGACATGCCCCTCAACGTCGCCCATCCTCGCCGTTGTCGCCTGTCTTTCTCTGTGACAGAAGAAAGTCTCAGCCGTCGTTGCCGACCTCCGGCGACCATCTCCGAAGGCTACCCACCCCTCGATCTGGGTTCGACGCCCCAGATCTGGGCTCGCGAGTCTTCGCCTAAGCCCCTTGATACAGAGGGACGGAGAGGGGCTGAGGTGACGCGGTTGGGGCTGCGTGGAGACGTAGCAATCGGGCGGCGGCGTGGCCATCGGGGGGCTTTGAGAGGACGAACGGGCTGCTCTGTCTCGCTCGCACATTGTGCTCTGTTTCGTGTGCTAGATAAGGCGTGATCTGTGTTGTGTGAGTGTGTGTTTGCTTGAGAGTGAGGAGTAAAATTACCCGACTCTATAGGATCCCAAACCTGGGAGAAAATCAACCATCAAAAGATCTAGACTAATAGAAGTAGTAGAGTTGTTCTCACGTACCCATCAGTAAAATGCCACCCGGACAAGCAGCCAGCATCGTAGAGAGCTTTCTTCCATCTCTTTACTTCCTCCGAATTCTTCCCGAACTTGACCACATGCTCACCCATAGCTTTTCCATAGCTCTGTTTCTGCCCTCTCACTTCTCTTGGTTCTACTTTGTAAAACACCGGAAGGACCATGAGGCCTTTTTTCTCCTTGCACTCCATGATTTTCGTTATCTCTTCCAAACACCATGTCGAAGAGGCATAGTTCTCAGAGAAAACCACAACTGCAATTTGCGATTCCTCGATCGCTTGCTTAAGTGCAGGTGATATTTGTTCTCCCTTCCTTAGCTCTTCATTGTCGATGTAAGTGAATATTCCTACTTGATCTAGAGCTGCATAGAGATGACTGAGAAAGTGATTGCGGACATCTGGACCTCTGAAACTCAGGAAGACATCGTAACTCCTTTTGTGCTCCTCGGAGGAAGAAGAAGCCATTACATCGTAACTCCTTTTGGGCTCCTTGGAGGAAGAAGAAGCCTTGGAGGAAAAAGAACCCATCAGAATCAAGGAAGAGAGAAGGTTAACAATGAGCAATGAGTTGCCTAAGATTTGGTCCTTTGTTTGCACCATTTGATCTTCTCCTCATTTTCTTTATCTATCGGGGGGGCTGACTTTCTTTTTCAAAGGTCGACAAAGAATATTATTAGGCTTTTCAATTATATTAGAATTTCAGAAAATGAAGGTGCTTAAGGATGAGTCGAATCTTAGCGTGGGATTTTATCGTGTGCTTTAGGCACTTATAGTATTAATAGTAAGACTTTTTTTACATTTAAGATTACATTGGACCGAAATGTCTTCTCAGCACAAATCTTTATGTAAGTTGAATTTATTATTACTTAGATTGTTAATGAATTTGATTGGTCGATATGAAAAAGAAAAATTCTATGAACGTATTTCATGCGCCCCTGGTTGGTGGGCAGTTTTCTGATTATTAATCAGATGCACATGATGATGGACCCATGACTAATGTACTAACTTCGGGGAAAACGAGCGTGATGGACCCGTGACTAATGTACTAGCTTCGGAGAAAACGAGCGTGATGATGGACCCGTGACTAATGTACTAGCTTCGGGGAAAACGAGCGTGATCATGGACCCGTGACAAATGTGCACATGATGATGGACCCGTGACTAATGAGATAGCTTCAAGGAAAATGGGATTCCATATCTTTAGTCCTTTGTTTTCCTTTTTCTTTTGCGGAAAGTACACGATGATGAACCCGTGACTAATGTACTAGCTTCGGGGAAAACGCGCGTGATAATGGACCCGTCTCTTTAGTCCTTTGTTTTCCTTTTTCTTTCGTGGAAAGTAGTGTCATCCCATCTCTTTTAAAAAGGTCAGCTACTCCATTGGCTCCCCTAAAAGTTACTTTGGTCCTTTGTCTTTCTTTTTCTTGTATGAAAAAGAGCATCTCATCTCGTTTCAAAAAGGTTAGCTACTGCATTGGCTTCCAGAAAATGACATTCGCAACCAATGCATCTTTCTTTTATTTCTCTTCTTTTGCAAATTATAAATAACTAGTCTCCTCGAAAGATATATCATTTTGAGTTTTTTTTTTGTTTTTTTTTTCTTATGTGCAAATAACGGTATACTACCCCTCATGCACGCACTCTTGCTTCAAAAGTTGGTTAACCATACTTTTATTTTTTTTAAAGTGACCAAAAAATGAAATCCTTTAATGCAGGTTGAAGAATTGAATTTTATGTCACCCAAATCTATGCCTGATTTGGCAAATGAAATTACAATTTGTCATACCAGCTTTGGGTTCAAACTGTAGCCACTACAGAAAATGGGATAAAAAGCATCAAAGTAAATTAAATAGGACTAATTATACTACACTTGCATTAGCTCAATCCTTATGATATCTTTTCTTTTTTTTTTTTTTTTTTTTCTTTTTGGGCTTAGTCAAAAACACAAGTGAATATTTGCTCGTCACTTTCAGAAAAATATAATGAAATAAGGCACCCTGCTCTACAAAAATGATCAAACTTTGATAGCCAAGCGACCCCCACCATTTATGTTTGCTACCAGCTACGTTTCTTTTAGAACAGCACACGCTCATCTCGAGAGCGAATCCAAGGCTAGACTCACAACCCTTTCCCATCTGTCGTCCATGCTACGACGCTGGGGAGGACCGTAAAGTAAACGAGAAAACTATGCGCATGTGATAGAACTGTGCGTTCAAGCCGCATTCCACTCAGTGCATATGACCAAAGTTAATTCTTATCTCCACAATTCATATTCTCTTCCACAAAGTCCATGGATTTATTAGAGGGGAAAAGTACCAAAATAGTCAAAACTTTTTGTATCGATGTACCAATTCGGTTCTAAAATTTTTAATTTGACTAATTTAGTCTAAACCTTTTCATATTGATATCAATTCGATCCATCCTAGCTAATTTAAGCCAGAAATTGCTGATGTGGCCGCCGGTGGTGCTTACGTGGCGTCGCGTGGACAAATTTTATAATTTTTATAATTTTTCAGATTTTTTGAATTATTTTTGTTATTTTTTTCCTTTTTTTCTCTTTTTTTTTTTTTTTTTTTTTTCCTTACCCTTGGCCGGCGAGGTCGCCGCCGGCCGACCATCGCCGGCCACAAGTTGGTCGGGCGAGGGGGCCTCGCGCCCTCGCCGGCCACCGCGAGGGCCGCCGTGCCCTCGCCGGCCACAAGCGAGGGCGACGGCCCTCGCCCAGATCCAGGCGAGGGCCGAAACCCTCGCCCATTGGCCGGCGAGGGCGTGGCAGCCCTCACTCGTGGCGGGCAAGGGTGCGGTGGCCCTCACCCAGATCCAGGCGAGCTGCGTCTGCCCCATCTGGAGCTCCATCGCCTCCGATCGCGACATGGTCACCCGAGCCTTCGCGGCCCCCGGAGGTTGAAGGAGGTGGTCGGCGTCCTGAGCTCGGGTAGCTTCTGGAGGGATAACGGCGTGGGGAAGTTCGCGATCTCACACCGGATTAAGCGTGGCGATAGCGTCGCGAGCCTCGCCCGGCGGGCGGGCCGCCGTGGCCCTTGCCTCGGATGCGGCGGGCCGCCGCACCCTCGCCCGCCACGAGCGAGGGCTGCCGCGCCCTCGCCGGCCAACGGGCGAGGGTTTCGGCCCTCGCTTGGATCTGGGCGGGGGCCGTCGCCCTCGCTTGTGGCCAGCGAGGGCGCGGCGGCCCTCGCCAGTGGCCGGCGAGGGTGCGGGGCCCCTCACCCCGACCGGCTTGTGGCCGGCGATGGTCGGCCGGCCGGCGACCTTGCCGGCCAAGGGTACGGAAAAAGAAAAAATAAAGAAAAGAGAAAAAAAAGGAAAAAAATAATAAAATAACAAAAAATTATTTAAAAAATCTGAAAAAAATATAAAAAATTATAAAATTTGTCCACGTGGTGCCACATAAGACCGCCGGTGGCCACATCAGCAATTTCCGGCTTAAATTAGCCGGATGAATTGTACCAATATGAAAAGGTTTATAACTAAATTGGTCTAATTAAAAAGTTTAGGACTGAATTGGTACCGATACAAAAGGTTTAGGACTATTTTGGTACTTTTTCCTTTATTAAAGACCTATTGCACTTTAATAATCATAAATATCTACCTCTTTAAATCTATGGAATCAAGAGAAAGTATGGTGGAAACATGCTTGGAATTTCGTGCTGAAAGTTATTCAATTAGATCCATAATGTATGTGTCAAATGGGACATCATGTTAAAAGAAGTTGTTACAAACTTTTAGGCACGGAAGAACCTATTCTAACAGTTAAAATTAGCATTCTTTTTGCTATGCCTTTTATGCAAAAGGATGGTGCTTCCATTTTTTTCTTTATTGTTTGTCAAAATGAGCATATCATGATGCACATACCAAGGAAAAATTGTCCAAAACATTCTCAACCTATAGCACTTTAGTCAATTCAATTATAAATTTTTCTATTATACTAATTGAGTTCTAAACATTTTCACATATTCATTCACTTTTGCTGACGTGAATTGCCAACCCTAATATGGCACTTTTTTTTTTTTCTAGTTTTTGGAGCTAGGTGAGGGTTGGCCGAAAACCTTGCTGGTTGTAGCTCCAAAAACTAGAAAAAAAAAAAAAAAGGCAAAGACAAGTTTAAAAAAAAAAAAAAAAAAAAAATCAGAAAAATTCAAATATTATTAAAATAGTTTTTAAAAATGCAACGTCACCTCCAACCGTCCATGTTAGTAATTTCCAGCCAAGATTAATCGGATGGACTCAATTAGCAAAATGTGAAAAGGTTTATGACTCAATAGACAAAATTGAAAAGTTTAGGACTAAATTGATAAAAGTATAATAGGTTTAGGATTATTATTTTTTTTGACAATTTTCCCCACATACCATAGACAAATCAATATATAATGGGAGCGAAGAAATCTAAAATAAGACAAAATGCCTATTGGATAATTTGAGACGATAGCTTTGACATGTAAAACAATTCTAATGTCCTACACAGGATGTAGTCATGCAAGTATTTAGATACTTGTGCTGATTTGGTGAAAGCGTTTTGATTTTAGCAGATCTTCACCAACAATTGGTATATTTTCATTTGTAGCTTGGCCACGAAAAATTAGATCAAGCTTCTTTTTCTGAGTTGATTACTTCGTACGACAATGGCTTACTTCCCATCACTTTGAAGAGAAGGATTTCTCGCTCCAATAGGGCATTTGGCCCTCACTACAGGGCCTTTCCCATTGGATGCTTTTTGTGGAATTCATTTGCTTAGTAATTTCACTTCCTGTCAAATCAAAGTGTAAGTCATTATCAAAATAATAAGATATTTCTAACGAAAATTCGTAAGGAAGACTTCGTCTAGGTGTGAACCGAGACATTGCATTCAGATTATGTTGTCCAAAAGGATTTACGCGTTTGGACTTCAAAAAAGAATGGTACTTCAATAGGGTAAAGTGTCCATAGACCAAAAAGAAAGGAGGTAAAAATGTCCACTAAGGTTGGATGTGACAGGCATCTAGAATTTAGCTTATTCTACTACGGTCTCCATTGATGTCATAGATGGGGTTAAAAATATCACTAATGGTAATCAAACATACTAATTACTCCGATCATTACGAATTCCATGTGATTTGATCATAAGTCTCATTGATAGGAAAACCGGTAAGTAACTGGATTTAAATCAATCTTACCAAGCCTTGCTCGGCCACGTATTGATGACTTCATATATCTAAAGAATTTCTTAGTTTTTTAGTCTGCCCGGTAGGATTGAAGATTCATCAAAAAAAAAAAAAAAAAGAAGTGCATTTGGAGAAAGTTGATGAATTAATGAGTTTCGAGTTTTTCTAGTTGAACTATATTAGAAAGTATATTTAACTTTCTTTGTAAAGTGTAGCCAAAAACGAGAAACTCCATTACACACTACATTTGCTTAGTAATTTCATTCCCTATCAAATCAAAGTGTAAGTCATTATCAAATAATCGGATACTTCTAACGAAATTTAGCAAGGAAGACTTCGTTTAAGTGTGAACTGAGATATTGCATTCAGATTATGTTGTCGAAAAGGATTTACGCATTTTGACTTTGATAAAGAATGACACTTCAAATTGGTAAAGCGTCCACAAACCAAAAGAAAGAAGGGGGGGGTGGAGGGAAGGGGAGAGGGAGTGTCCACTAAGGTTGGATTTGACAGGCATTGCATCTAGAATTTATCTTATTCTACTATTGTCTCCAATGACATCACAAATGAGGTTAAGAATATCACTAATGCTAATCGAGCCTACTAATTACTTCGATTATTATGAATTGTGTGTGACTTCATCATAAGTCTTATTGATAGGAAAACCAGTCAGTAATTGAATTTAAATCAATCTTACCAAGCCTTGCTCAACCATGTATCGATGACTTCATATATCTAAAGAATTTCTTAGTTTTGAGTTTTTCTAGTTAAATTATCTTACAAAGTATATTTAAATTTCTTCATAAAGTCTAGTAAAAAACGAGTAACTCCTATAAGCACTACATTTGCTTAGTAATTTCATTCTCTATCAAATCAAAGCGTAAGTGATTATCTAAATAATTAGATATTTCTAATGAAAATTCGTAAGGAAGACTTCATCTAAGTGTGAACTAAGATATTGCATTCAGATTATGTTGTCCAAAAGGATTTATGCATTTGGTCTTCAAAAAGGAATGGCACTTCAATAGGAGTGTCCACAGAGAAAGGGTAAAAAGTGTCCACTAAGGTTGGATGTGAGGTGACCTTTGAGTAATGGTGAAGATATCAACATTAGAGAAGATTGATGGCTCAAGATCAGAGTAATTAAGGTGGTCCGCGAATCTGGCCAGAGAAAGTAGCTGAATTGATCAACAAGAAAGAATCCAGATGGAAGGAAACCGTTGGACAGAATTTGTTTGATGAGCTGATTATTAATGAAAGTTTTAGCAATTCCCTTGCAGATGAAGATGAGAAAGAGAAACTTATAAGTCGGGGACCTATTCTGGGAAGCACTTCCAACCATCTCAGACACAAAAACATTCAGCAGCAAACAGATCAAGCATCATCATCATCATACCAGACCCCTAAATCTCTATGGCATTTGATACGGAAGTTGATCACCACTCCAAAAATCAGGTTTTTCATTTAAGAGTTTGTGCCAAAAGGCACTTCCCACATAAAAAAAGAAATTTGTTCACTGAAAGAAAAATTTACCTGCCATCTTGCCTTCTGTGCTAACAAAACCTAGAAGAAGTTGAAAACCTCTTCCTTCACTGCGGATGGATAAGAAGTCTGGTTGAATCCTGCAATAAAGCTGCAGATCTCGTTCAGGGGTCTCAAACGAATGGAAGGGTGGTTCTTAAACTACCAAAAGATTTACAAAAATTATAAGTTTTTTTGGCTGCACAGCGGGACAGCTTAGCATATGCGGAAGCCATGAAACTCTTCAGTACACGAACTGAAACTAGTTATGGAATTCAATAATTGAGCTTTGAGAAGTGCAATTACTGATTGCGATCTACTAGCATGGGACGTGGAACCTCTCATCACCGAATGCAAGAGTCTGATGGCCCAATCCTCTTAACTTGTATCCTTTTCAATTTCATCATCCTTTTTCTCTAGCAATTGATTCCCCTAACTAGCTTGATTTCTGAGTTCGCTCCTTTTGTGACCAACCGCTACCACTACTTGCTCCTTTAAACGTTGAGTGGCCATGCTAATTGGGCTCATTTATTTGACGCGACCAAACACAAACACATATGATAAAGTGAAGTCTATTTTTTCTGCTTTCACATGAGAAGTAGTAATTAAACACGTAAATCTTATCATTTAAATATACTCAATTGGTAAAAAAGAAAACTTTAAAATGAGGAGAAAAGAGAAATAAAAATACCAGCAATGGCACACGAATGGTACAGTAGGCAGCCGATATCTGGGTAGAGTGCCCTCTCTTGCTTTTCCACATCAACTCTTAACTCTTAATATGGAAGATTGCCGTATTGCAATTACATTCAACAAAGCAAGTAACAATAGGTGATGAAACGATCGAATTGCACATAAAAAGATCAAGCGAGTTGAGATACTCAATTTAAAGAAAAGTTCGAAAGATAATCAAAATTTGACTGAGCCCACAATATAAATTATGAATGAAGAATTTCCCTTCCAACGAAGTTTTTAAAAGTATTCAAAGGTAGAATGTGTGGATTAAATAGATAACAAAAGCTCAATTCCAACACAACTAGTTGCAAACAATTCAATCGTAGAACTTCTATCCATGATTTCACTCGATCTTATCAATTCTAGAATATAATGGTGATCTTCTCTTTTTGACAGATAAAAAGAAAATCACCTATAGGGCACCAATGGGGTGCAAACCCATGTGCAAAAAGAGCCCAAAATTTTAAAGTCATTTACAAATAGCTCTCAAAATCAAAAGGGAGCTCAAATACGAGATGACCATGGATTGTGTCAACCAAGATACTTACATCCATATGCAAGTCTCCACTACACCAAACACAGACAATTTCAATAAAGTAGAAATGAAAGATTCCTCTCCATTAGAATCTCTCTTGTTCCATCCATTGAAATCAACACAAAGAATTGAAAATTTTATGTCTCAAGTTTGAGCCATCTATGTGACCCGACACTCCTTGCTTTTTAGTGAGGGCATTGAATAGTCCTTTTTTTTAATAACTCTCCTTATTTTGTAGGAACCTCCTTAATTTGTAAAACAATTCTCCCCATTTGTAGGGACCCTATTTATTTTTGGTGATTCAACAATCCTCCATCCGCCCTTATAAAGGTGAGAGCACTGGTTGATTCAGAGCAACCGATCACCCCAAATTCAATTGTTCACCCCAAATTCAAGTGGAAAAGCAGCTATGCAATACATACCTCTAAACACGTACACCTTAACCAGCAGCTTCGTGGGCTCCGTGACCTCCATTTTGCTTGGTTATAATGAATTATATTGCAAACGTCATTTTTTTATGCATTAGAAATGAATGGAAAAAAAAAAAAAAAAAAAGCTAAGAAACATTACTTAATTTTGGAAGACATCTTCCACTTTTTCCATTATTTTTTTTTTTTAAAGCCAAGCAAATTAATTTCATATACAAAGTCCATCACACTTATTATTTCTTGTCATTCTTATCTAATAATCATATATATTTAGAAAATAAATTCAAATTAAGAGGGAGAAAAGTAAGGCAGAAAAGTAAGGCATATAATATATATATTATTTTTTCAATTTCTTGTATGTGATTATGAATTACATGGAAACATTGCAATGATAAACAAGATTTCTCTTCTTCTTCTTCTTCTTCTTCTTCTTCTTCTTTTTTTGAATTTTGGCAGAAGTAGGTGTGTTAAGTGAAAGGTAATAATCTGATATGAATCCTCAATGTGTTATCGCTCCTCTGGTTGTCAATGGCATGGCAAGCCTTCGATTGAATTGGCCGCCGTTGCGCGATGGTGTTGGTGAGGCCAATTCAGTCAGAAGTTTGTCCCACCATCAATAACCCTTGAAGCAATAACACGTTAAGGATGCGTGTTAGGATCTTTAGCTCCTTTATGTGTATTACTACTTCACTCATCACTCCTATATCTGCCAAAGTTTCAAAAAAAAAAAAAAAAATCTTATCTATCACTACAATATTCCCATGTAATCGTAATAGAAAACAAAAAATAACATTATGTGCCCTATTTTTCTCCCTTTTGATTTGAATTTATTTTCTTTATATATATAATTATAAGATAAGAATAACGAACAAATAAGTGTGATGTACTTTATGTCTGAAATTAACTTGCTTGACTTTAAAAAGAAAAAAGAAAAAAAGTGAATGATGTTATTCAAAATAAAGTAACTTAGTGAATGATGTTATTCAAATTAAAGTAACTTCTTTTTGGCATTTTTTTTCATTTCCTATGTATTGAAAAGATTGACGTTTGGAGAGAGGATTTGCTAAGACTAAGCAAAATGGAGATCAAGGAGCCCAGGGCGCTGCGGATTAAGGCATACTTTTTTAGAGGCGTGTTTTGCATCAATACTTTTCCACCTAAATTTGGGGCGATTGGTTGTTTTGCATTAATCGGTGCTCTCACCCTTTCATAAGAACGGATGGAGGATTGTTGAATGGTCGAAAATAAAGAGGGTCATTGTTCAATGTCTTCTTATTTATTTTTCTCTTGTGTTTGAACAATCAGTTTCCATTTTCATTAAATTATTTTATTATTATTTACTTTTTTTTTTTTTTTTTTTAAAGATGGGCTCAGTCCGCATAGAAATTGCATTGGGACTTCGCGAATCTACCCGTGGGCACAAATGGGCTTATCATATCCAGCCCATTTCAATCTTAACCTCACCAAGCTCAATTCCAAATATAACCATAAGCGCACACTAAGTCCATTTTCAACTATACATATACACACTCGCATATATATTATATCTTTTTCTCCTTTTTTTTTTTTTTTTTTTTTTGGCCAAGGCAACCATGGCGACAAATGGCCGTGAAGAAACCCACTGAGGAAAATGGCTGTAGGGCCCACTACTACAAAATCGAACAAGCTTACTTGTAAATAAATGCAAGCAAGATCAATGTTCAAGCCTTTAGCTAGAAGCATCCATACGTTGTCATCTACTCCCTTTGAGTCTTGGCCATCGCCGGAGTGCCTCCGTCGGCCACCATCTCGACTACCACTGATTCAGAACTCACACGCACGGCCGCAGCATGACCCAAACAAACAAAACAAAAAAGGAACGCGATGAACAAACCGGTGCCAACGAGTTTAGAGTTAGACAACGGAGGCCGTCGTTTTCCGGTTACTTCCTCTTCGGCGACCACCAACAAACGCAGTGGTCAGATTCAATCTCGGCAACAACTGTATCCGACTGAAATCGTGCTCAGCAATCAATAGGCAGTCAAAATAATCCACACGAATTTAGTTTTAAGAATTTCGCCGAACGAATGGTGCGCAGTTGATTGAGGAGCACATCTTTAACCGTTTCAAGTTCAGATTCCAACCCAGGTTCAAGCTAAACCAACGCTAGATGCTCGTAATCGGAGGAAGAAACTCAAATGGATCGCGTCAGCGGAGGATTCAATAGCTGAGCTGCAGTACGGGTCGAGAATCGGAATTGGAACCTGCGGAAGAGCTTCAAGACTGGAAGATCTCGACGCTCGGAAACAAAGGGTACGCGCGGCTTTGGAACGGGCGGGAGACGGCGGCGCCGGCGAAGACGGCGGAAGGCGTCGGGAGTGCGATGGGGAAGTCCTCTGTGGCGATGACCGAGGCGGTGAGGAAAAACGACTCCCAACTCTTTCGGTAACCACGATCGAGAAAAGAGGCGAACGAAGCCGCCGCCGCCACCGCCGCCGCCGCGACGGAGATGACCTTGCGGCGACGATGGGCCGCGTCCGACGGGCGAAAGAGGAAGAAAGAAGGAAGGTTCTCGGATCGCTTTTCTAGAAAAGATCTCCGTTTCTCTCTCGCTTTCTCACCTTTGAACGAAGGGAGTCAGTTATAGGAGAGAGAAAGAGGAAGAGAGAGGACGACACGTCAGCAATCACCGGCGGCCACTGATCCGAGGATCGCACGAGAATTCTGCGCGAAATGGAGAAATTAAAAATCTTACGATATGATCAAGACTGATTTGATAATTTTCTCTTGATATATGTGAAAAAATTTGATCTCATGTGATCACTATTCAAATTCACGGCATGTCATTACTATTAATGGGAGACTTGCACTCAGAAGGAAACAAAGAGAGAAAACATATTGAAGACATGAAAGGATAAGATCACAAGTGATGACCTTATAAAACCTATTTTTATAGAATTTGGGAAATTATTATCGACCATTCTAAAAAAATTAAAGTGTCAGATGAAAGTATTGTCTAGTATTTCAATAATGTAACAAGTTTAGTTTAAAGTTAATTGCGAGAAACTTTTGTTCAAATACCGTATGTGCTATATAGGTTTGGACGGCATAAGCGTTTGGCTCAAAGTGGCAGTGGTGGCGCAACCCCTAAATCTTTAGCAGTAACCTCCAGGGGCCATTGATTTTCTTCTCTTCATTACGAATTTGGATATGCTTTTGGTTTCTTTCGTAAATTTTAAAAAAAAAAAAATTGACTTATTTTGTGACGTCGCATTCACTTAACACCATATCTTCTCAGTTTCTATTAAAAAATATCGCGTTAAATTTTCGACATACCACATCAATACAATTGGTAGATATCCCGTCAAAAGGATAAAATTGCACCTTTTTTAACATACATAAAACCTGCTCGTACTTTTTTCTAATATTTAGAAATTGATTGTATTTCGGACCAAACATCGCGACTTTTAGTGTAATTTTCCCAATCATATTAATACTACGACATTAATGTTTTCGTTGCAATATCTAGCAACCACACAAGTCCATATATAAAGGAGAAGAACTTGATAGAAAAAACATATATATGTGTGTGTGTAAATAATGTCAATGGAATGCACAAGCGCATGAATAATGGTGTCCATAAACTTACACGGTGCAGCAACATAGAAGTCACGGCTGAAGATTGTGGTCCACAGGAACAAAATGAGGGAGAATTGGATTTTGTAAGATGTCACCAATATATGGATCGGTTTCCTATTGTTCATTTGTAATTATTAAAAAAATTAATTAACAAAAAGAAAGAAAATAACTTTTGAAAAGCATTGAGAAAATATCCAAATTGGAAACCATGATCCCAACGAGTCTATAGAAAACCTCCATATGATAGGGATTCATTGATTGTGCTCAATACTCTAGTATATTTCCCGTCAGCATATATGCACATGAAAAGTTGCGTGCGCTAAAGCTTTTGGTAGGCTTGGACAAAAATACATAATCATTGTTGAGAAGCACTATGTAGATGAATAATGTGAAACCCGTAAGATGAAACAAAATATTTTTTTTTTAAAATATGACAAGGAGATACATACGTAAAAGCGGTCGAAGCTTTGCCATTAGCTCTACTTGCCAAGCAATTAGGCTGCGGATTGGATTGTCAAGACCCACCGAGCTAACTCTCTCCCTTCGAATTGGGTCACTAATCCCCCTTACTCTCTATGTTTAATTTTATGTTTAAACTATGATCCTTCTACAGCCCCTTTAGTGGCTTAGTAATGAAAATTACCACTTTCTGACCAAAGAAAAAAAAAAGTACGTAAAAAAAAGGCGGTAAATCTGGAAAACAAATCTCGGGTGACTGAGGTCTCAATGGAAATAAAACTGGAAAATCTGAAATTAATAACATGCCAACCCAAATTGAAAATCCAAGACATCATATACAGTTGTAGCCAAGCACAGCTGTCTTTGTTCAAAATATAAAATTAACTTAGATTAGAACATCAAAACATTCCCTAATATAGCATTTTGAAGTAGAATATGTCTTGAGTGAAGACTTCCAAGAATGCGCTAATGCCTCTGAAAGTAGTAAATGATATGTAAATAAACATGCTGTGTAGAATATGACACTTATCAATGAGATGACCATCTGAGTGAGAAGAAAATATGGAAAAACAAAGACACTTGCGGTAAATGTTGTGTGCAAAGTCACCCTCGATCTATTTGCATATATCCGAATCTCACATAAGAGATTGAATGCCATTTGTTACTTCAACAAGGACACAGATGTTCCGGGGTATCACGAAACATGAGCCACCCGAAATTTGTTGATTGCTTCCTCGAGATCTGCAAGCCAACCCATGCTGCACTCGCCTCTTCCTATTTAATGCGCTTCACTCTCATTGGATTCCTGTTTTTCTCTCTCGGTATGTGAATCTGCGTACGAATTGTGCTGCGATTTCATCTGGATATCCATCATAATCCTCGTAAAGTACAGCTGGATTCACTAATTGATTGTCTTCAAGCGATACCTTTAAATCATTCTCCAATGGTGTGCATCTTAGCACATATCCCAACCTTTTCATGGTTCCACCCGATACTGTAAGTTTAATGCTAAATCGTACATGACTCTCATCAAATTGTCCAAAATCAACTCCTCCCTCCAACACTCCCCATAGCACATTTGGTTTGAGATATTGAATCCACACATGATCCGAATCAAATAAACCGAGAGTACCTGATAGCACATTCCGCCTTTGGCCATGAACATGTGGCACGATGTCAAAAGATATTTCATTTTCTCCACCTTCTACACCAACAACAACACAGAGAATCAATCCTCGAAACTTGTCATAGAAGTCCTGTGAAGCCTCGAAAGATATGATATTGTCTTCGACAAGGACGAACTCCTCTGGCATCTCTCCTCCAGGGCGAACAATTCGGAAATTAGGAAGAATTAAGGAATAACGCCACTTCTGTTAAATGAGTAAACTATTAGAAACACCCCAGCTATGATAGTTAAAGTAAAAGAGTTTGATTGGAGTATATTCCTTTTAATTCAATCAAAGCTATTCTACAGTAATTAGACATATTGATCCTTCCTTATATATTAAAAATTACTCACGAGATAGTAAATCATTTCCTTGCAAGTGTTGTAGAGAGAGAGAGAGAGAGAGAGAGAGAGAGAGAGAGAGAGAGAGAGAGAGAGAGAGAGAGAGAGACCTCAACTGTGAATTCGTCCTCCCATTCTACTTCGGTTATTTCATTCTCCTCTTCTTCTTTGCTTATTTGATAATCTTCATTTTGAATCTCGTAAACTATATATGGATCTATCAATTGATCATCTTCAAAGAAAACCTCCAAATCGTTCTCTAGTGGCTTGCACATTAGGCGGAATCCACAATTTTTCACAATTGTACCAACCGTTGCTGCTCTAATCATAAGATGGAATTGACTCCTGTCATCTGCACCAAAGGCATCTTCTAGTCCTCCCCACAGCTGCGGTACCTCATAAATCCGAAGGCACACATGATCCAATGATGATGAAGTGACGAAGTCATGAAAGCTTTTTCCTTTTGCCATTAACGAGTGCATGGAGCCACAAATCGAAACACTCTATTCGTTCTTCTTTGCGGAATACAACACAAATAGCTAATGCTATGAACATTTTATAGAAGTCCTTTGAAGCCGTGAAAGATATATAACCCTCTTTATTAGGGAGCAACCACCGTGGCATCTCTCCTCCAGGTAGAAGAAATTCGCTACTACTGCTGGGTCTAAAATGCTCTCTGGGATTAAAATGCTGTCATAGATGTAAGCTATTAGATAGTTTTTCTAAATTAGCACATAAAAAGAGGAGTTTCAATGAGTTAAGTGGGTGGTCCTAGAGTTTAGCTCTAGTTAGCAATAGCATTACAAAGATGTTTGGTAATTAATTGTTGGAAATGGGATACTTATTGTAGAAGATTTTGTAATTGGATGAACCTGCATTGTTGACATGTATTGTAGAAGATTTTGTAATTGGATGAACCTGTATTTTTGACATTGTTGAAGCTTCTCATTGGATGATCCTTGTAATTCCATAGCAAACTAGAGTTCTATAAATAGAGATAATATTGTTCGCGTTGCCCTATAGCCACCTCCACTACATAAACACACAGAATCACTTTATATATATATATATATATATATATATATATATATATATATATATATATATGTTTTTCCTAATTAGCCGGTCGATCTTGGATTTTCAGCCTTTTATGTGTGTGTGTGTGGGGGGGAGAGAGAGAGAGAGAGAGAGAGAGAGAGAGAGTCTAACCTCAAGGTTGAACAGTTCATGACTAACCTCAAGGTTGAATAGTTCATGACTTGAATTTAAGTAAACATACTGAACATGAGATTTGTTGGAGGGAATTTGACTTAGGCATTTGCAACTTTCTGCCAACAGTTGAATTAATTGCCGTGGAATCTTGTGGATCTCTTTTAGTTTTTGGCTATACGAAACATGTAATGAGTCTAACTCAGGAAAACATGAAGAATTCTCTAGGAACTCTACTTCGATATACCGCATCCACTAAGGTATAGGCTCCATAACTTACTAAATCCCGTCTTCATGTGGGGATCACTCAACTCCTCCTCCATATTTGGAAACTTGGTTAGTTTTGAGCAACCACTTTGAGGCTCAAAATTTGAAGTTTGTTCAACTGTAAATGCTAGACGGAAGGATTGCCAATTTCTTGCAATTTCTTAAATATACTTTTTCCAATGAGACAAGATTTTCTATGGATGAAGGAAGTTCCTCAATTGAAGTCTCAACTAAACAAAGTTCACGCAAGCCTTTGATTTTATCTGGAATATCAGGGAATCTTTGCAATTTTGGGCAATAATTGAGATCAAGAAGTAGAAGATTCTTGGATTGGAGTACATTGGGGAAATGATGAAGTTCAGAGCACCCACTCAAATTCAACAATTGCAAATTTTCATGATATCCAGTTGATTCGTGGACACACTCCAAGTTTTTGCACTCACTGAGATCCAATTCCTCGAGATTTGGAGTATAGCTGATGTCTGGCATACAAACTAGTGACTGGTATTTATGGAAGTTGATGTGCTTTAATTTTTAAAATTCCTGCAAGAAATATCCCGTAGAAAAAAAAAAACCGAGTTAAATATTCATTTAAAATATCTTGCTCCGACTTTTCCCATGTCATAATTCATAAGCATTATCGCAAAACTTTGGTGAGCAAGTAACTACTTCTATTTTATCGCAGTATGTATGTATGTATGTATGTATGGACAATTTACTTGTTCAGTAGGGCAAAAATCATAACATTGTTCTGTGCTGGGAAAAGGTGAAATAATATGTATAAAAGAATATGGTAATTGGAGATGTTTTCCTAAGAACAATAACAACCATCATCAGATTCAATATATAGCCATAAGTAATGAAAAAACACCAAGTAAATACGTACCTTAAATTGTTCGGGCACTACCGTCATCTTGCTATTATGCACATCAAGGCTGACTAATTTCTTTGGACCATGGCTAAATTTTAGTGTTGAACCACAATGAGGCCATTCAACCCACCTTAACTCATTAGGGAGATAAATGGGACCTTGAAAAGAATTATCTACATTAAGCAAGATGAGCAACCTCAACTTTCTCATCTTTGTGAAAGCATCAGGACCAATATACATCTCTTTTGGCTTTGGTAGTTGCAAGACTATGGCTTTTATCGCATTTGTTTCCTGTATATTTTTTCGAACATATTTAGGTTTATTTGTAACTATAGTAAAAAAAGTCAAAGATAAGAATAGATTATGAATATACATACACCAACAAGTCTTACCTTATCTTCGATAGAACATCAAGAACATCATCATGAAGCCATACTCTCTTTGCGGTTTTACGGGATCATAACGATCTTCATCTTGAACAATATCCATACCCATTAATTGTATTAAGTCATGCATTTGTATTTTCTTTGCCTCTTCACTAATCAAGCAACGCTCAATGAGAATTTGTATCCCAATAGTCGTGTCAAAATCACAGCAGCTATCAAGAACTTTCTTAATGTATTCCATAGTACTCCCCTTGAAGAAACAAGCAATGTGCAGAAAAATCTCCTTTGCATAGTGCTCCAGTCCATCATAACTTACCTTTAACACATTGTTGATGTCTTCATTAGGAATTTTGGCAAGTGTTTGCAAGGTACTTTTCCATTCATGCTCTCCTCTACAACACAATAAAGCACCCAACACCTTAAGAGCCAAAGGAAGGCCTCTCGCATAATGCAAAACTTGATCAACAAGATTGCTGCTTATTGCTATCTCTTGATTTCCTAGAAAAGCATGCTTTCTTAAAAGATCAAGAGCTTCACCATCCCCAAGAGCTTTAACTTCATATATATAATCTTGATCTATCCCATGAGAAGCTAGTAGATGCTTATTTCTTGTTGTGATAATTATCCTACTTCCTTCACCGAACCACTTCGGCTTTTCTGCTAAAGCATTTAACTGGCATGCATTATCAACATCGTCAAGAATAATAAGAACTTTCTTATTATAAAGTCTATCTTGAACTAATCGACTTCCTCCATCAACACTGTAGATTGTTACTTCCTTCCCGGGTAATAATTGTGATAGCAAATTTTTTTGCAAAGAAACCAAATCAACGGAATTTTTGGAATTTTCTCTGACGCTTGCCAAGAAACTAGCACCTTGAAACTGTCTAAAGATAGCGTTATAAACGGCTTTAGCAAGGGTTGTCTTCCCAACACCTCCTTGTCCCCATAATCCTACCATAAGAACATCATCTTTGGACCGTAGATTTAAGATTGTTTTAAGCTTTTGTACTCGGGAATGTATCCCCACTGGATACTTGGCTACATTTAATGGCATTTGATTCAGTTGAGTTGAGATCTCCTGTACAATTTGTTGTATAAACCCCGCTTCATATCGACAAGTAAAAATTAGTTGAAATTGCTTATAGAGTAATCCAAAGAAATGAATAAGTAATTAAAGAGAATTGTTGAGGAAGAAACTAGTCCGCACTATATCTAGAGATGATCGTCCGAATATGTTCAACTAGTAAGATGCTCGTGTCTAAATTGGTTTATGACTATATTTTTCATCTTATTCTTCATGTTATGTGTTAATTTATTATTGCGTTTATTAAAAATTCAAGTTAATTATTGGATATGCTAAATGCTGATAGGCATTGTCTTGATCTCTTTACAAAGTTCATTGAATTTTTTTTTTCCTTAGATTTTCCGAATGCCTTCCCTTTTATCTGGTATTTTTCTTAGCAAAGTAGTAGCTGTGATGGAAACCAACAACGTGAAGTCCAAGTTAGCATTACCATGGGGTAAATCCTAATAAAAATCAAAGTATTTTATCCTTTGGGATGACTTGAGTCCCACTTTTCAAAGTGGACTAACAAAGACACGTACGCCCGCTGTTGGGACAAAAAAAAAACTATCTTTTTGATTACCTTCTTGCCTTTTAAAGCTTCAAGTATTTACAAGAATGTCATTAAGGGCTGCATTTCCTTTCAAAAACCTAGTTTTTCATTCTTTGTTCTTATAAAAAAATAAAATAAACATTTCTAATAAATAAATAAAAAGGTTAATAGAACACAAAATTTATCTTCTCCTATGTATGGTGGGATATGTAATGAGGTAAATACTCTCTTGACACAATATTTTGCCCGAGAAAATGACTATGTGGATACAAAGGATGGGAGAGATGCTCTTGCGAGAAAGTTGCCCATCTTGGTCAATGAAAGGCTTGATGTAATTGAAATAGAGACTAATTTAAAGAAGCCTGAGGGACAAGCTTCAACTCAAGTCCTCGAAGTCCAAAACACGCAGCAAGATAAATTTTTTTCAAGATATTAGTCAAAAATTTGTTTCAAGATATTTCTTATTTTCATCTTTTTTTTTTTTAAATTTCAGATTAGCCGAAATAAAAGATTCAATTTAAGTTGATAATTTTACTATCATGAGTTTTTTTTTAAACAAAAAATATTAGTTACAAATGTATTTTAAGATTTATGAAAAATCACTAAATTAACGCTAATTAATCATATATGAGCCATACGACATAATTATGCTATGTGTCTTGCCCTACCATGTGTTGTCACGTGACAATGACATAGCAAAGTTCCCTGCCACATGGCGTACAAATGAGTGAAAACTCTCCCAGCTTTACTATATATATAGTAGATATAAGATGCCAATATAGATTAGTATGCGTTAGTTTTTTTTATGTATTATGTACGGTCTTTATATCAGAGACACTTGTTATATTGGACAATTGGGAAATTTTCCTTTTAAAGGATTATCAATTTGCAAATTCAAAATTTGGGGTTTCGTTAAAAAAAAAAATCATATTTGTCTGGAATTTTAATATTTAAAATCTACTTATAAAGGGAATGGGCGAGCCGTGCCCCGGCCCTCAACAGGGGATATTCCCGTGCCTGGCCTTCGCCCCTGCCTCGCAACCTCGCAACCGCACGTCCCCGCGATCACGACATGCCCCTCAACGTCGCCCGTCCTCGCTGTTGTCGCCCCTGTCTTTCTCTGTGACAGAAGAAAGTCTTAGCCGTCGTAGCCAGTCTCCAGCAACCATCGCCGAAGGCTACCCAACCCCCGATCTGGGATCTGGGTTCCACGCCCCAAATCTGGGGTCGCGAGTCGTCGCCTAAGCCCCTTGATACAGAGAGACGGAGAGAGGCTGAAGTGACGCAGTTGGGGCTGCGTGGGGACGTAGCAATCGGGCGGTGGCGTGGCCATCGGGGGGCTTTGAGAGGACGAACGGGCTGCTCTGTCTCCGTCGCACATTGTGCTCTGTTTCGTGTGCTAGATAACGCGTGATCTGTGTTGTGTGAGTGTGTTTGCTTGAGAGTGAGGGGTAAAATTACCAGACTTTATAGGATCCCAAACCTTGGAAAAAATCGAGCATCAAAAGATCTAGACTAATTGAAGTAGTAGAATTGTTCTCACATACCCATCAGTAAAATGCCACCCGGACAAGCAGCCAGTGTCATAGAGAGCTTTCTCCCATCTCTTTACTTGCTCCGAATTCTTCCCGAACTTGACCACATGCTCACCCATAGCTTTTCCATAGCTCTGTATCTGCCCTCTCACTTCTCTTGGTTCTACTTTGTAAAACACTGGAAGGACCATGAGGCCTTTTTTTTTCTCCTTGCACTCCATGATTTTTGTTATCTCTTCCAAACACCACGTTGAAGAGGCGTAGTTCTTAGAGAAAACCACAACTGCAATTTGCGATTCCTCGATCGCTTTTATAAGCGCAGGTGATATTTGTTCTCCCTTCCTCAACTCTTCATTGTCGATGTAAGTGAATATACCTACTTGATCTAGAGCTGCGTAGAGATGACCGAGAAAGTGATTGCGGACATCTGGACCTCTAAAACTCAAGAAGACATCATAACTCCTTCTGGGCTTTTTGGAGGAAGAAGAAGCCATTACTTCGTAACTGCTTTTGTGTTCCTTGGAGGAAAAGAACCCATCAGAATCAAGGAAGAGAAAAGGTTAAAAATGAGCAATGAGTCGCCTAAGATTTGGTCCTTTGTGTTGCACCATTTGATCTTCTCCTCATTTTCTTTATGTATATGGGGGCTGAATTTCTTGTTCAAAGGTCAACAAAGAATATTATTAGGCCTTCAATTATATTAGAATTTCAGAAAATGAAGGTGCTTAAGGATGAGCCGAATCTTAGTGTGGGATTTTATCGCGTGCTTTAGGCACCTATAGTATTAATAGTAAGACTTTTTTTTTCAATTGAAGATTATATTTGATCGAGATGTCTTATCAGCACAAATCTTTATGTAAGTTGAATTGATTATTACTTAGATTGTTAATGAATTTTATTGGTCGATATGAAAAAGAAAAATTCTATGAACGTACTTCATGCGCCCCTCGTTGGAGGTCAGTTTTCCGATTATTAATCAGATGCACATGATGATGCACCCGTGACTAATGTGCTGGCTTCTGGGAAAACGCACGTGATGATGGACCCGTGACAAATGTGCACATGATGATGGACCCATGACGTCGGCCACCGAAGTCGAAAAGAGCATCGAGAGCAACGCCGTGGCGTGCATGGCCACCACAACCAGACAGACGCCCTTCCCCCGTCTGCTTCTAGTGTTTGTTTTTTTTCTTTTCTCTTTGACAGAATTCTTTTTATTTTGAGATTAATATTATTAAATTTACTTTTTTTTACATAATAATGAAAAGTGCCACGTCAACTTCCATGGAAGCGGCGTTTGCCACGTCCGTTGGCATGTAGGTTCATTTGGATGGTAAAAATAACAGTAGGCCATCTCTGCCCTTAATTAAGAGGAAGTGGTTTTTTAAAATTGGGATCATTTTTCCCCCTTTGTTGTACAAAATTTACAGATTCAGAATTTTCATCTAAAGAACCTTTTTCGTTCCATAAACCGAAAATAAAACTTTTGATTTTTCTTGTGAAATATTCCTTTTTTTATTTTAAAAAATGGAGTACGTTACTTTTAAAGTTGACGAATCAATGTGAATGCATGTAAATTACCGAATTGATGTACATTTGGACTTATCAAATACTTTTTGACAGCATTTTTTAGGAAGAGAAATAGGAAAATTTGTATTTATGGTTCCTAAAAGTTGACAAATCTGTTGCGATCAAATGTGGAAAAAATCATAATTTTGCGAAACATTTCGAAAATATATGCGGCACCAGCCCTCAATGGATTGGAAATAACTTTCATCAAGAAAGGAGCCATGAGGCATAACCAAGCGAAAACATAAGCGTAAGGGCCCAAGTAATTATATCATCATCGCCATATACTTTTCCTTACACCACTGTCCACAATAAAATAATTTCATTAATTAGTTGCTCTACGTTTGAAAATATCTAGTGACGGCTCATAGTTTGGTGGTCACCTTCCTTAATCTACCAAACACCACCCCCCCCACATCCCCCCCAGGCTTGAGAGTCAGCAATACAAAACAATCTAGCCCACTGAAGACATGTTTTTTGTCTTTAGGATTAGTAAATACATGTTGAAGCGTTCCTCTATTAAGTGCATGTGCGAGGTGAAAAAAAGTGTCACGTCAAACATTTGGGATAAAAACAGTATTTAATAATTCTCAAAAGAGTAGGTGATGTATCAACTTGCAATGGTTACGCAAGATTGAGAATATTTAGAATACATGCGGGATGAGGGAAAAAAAATCCCACACCAAATATATGAAGCGAAAAAGGTCAAAGTAATTGAAAATATGTTATTAATCAATAAATTGTCAAAACGAGGTATGTATTTATTAGGAGGAAATAGAGTCAACCAAAAAAGTCGATTATGTGCACTAGCCAAAATTAAATAGCATGATGACATTCTTAATAGTTAGGGTTATTAATCTTGACTCCTCATAATCAAGTTCTATATTTCAAAAAATGCAGCATATTAATGTCTAATTTAAGATCTCATTATTGGTTATTTTAAGAAAAAAGGATATGCGCCTTTTGTAGTCATAAAAATTAATGAAAGCTATAGGTTCTAAAAACCTGATTTTATCAACAGAATTTTGTATGATGGTCATATCCTCGGTCCTCTTCTTTTTATTTTTTCAAGCATCATTACTCATTAGTGAAGATGAAGCTCACACAAAGCCACCACAAAACCCTCGATCGTTTCCTGATGTTTTATTTTAGCATACTAGATTCTTTTTACGCCATTTATGGAGTAGAATAGACTGTCAAAAGTTACATTTATCACAATTTTCAACATTTGTTCCATCATCACTCATTACGTGAGGTAGATAAAGCCGCAACAAGTTGAGCCCTATTTGGTTAGACAATGTAGTCATGTGCAAATTCACGTGACATAATAAAATACAATCATCAAGTCAAGATAACATAAAAGATGATACACTAGATTTGTTCATCGAGGAAGTTTAGGCTGTGCATGATAAAATTTCTGTTTCTTGATTTTTCTATTTCTCTTCCCCTAATAGGAGCGAGGTTTGGAATAAAACTCCGTTTGGTAATAGAATTTAATTTCTTTATATCTACGAAACAGATTTTTATTCCGAAATAGATTTGAAGAAGAAATCGAAGCTAAAATTTTGAGCTTCTCGGTTTTTGAAGTAGAAATTGAGAAATCAATTTACGGCGAAAATCAATTTACGTTCTAGAAATTTTGTCATGCGCACCCTTAGTTAGCATCTCTCTCTCTCTAACGTTTATTTCTTGTGAAACCTCTTGCTTATTAAAAGGACGATTAAACATATTTTATGCAATAGATATATGAACCAAAGTTGAAGGCCCTTGATTAAATATTATTATCCACCTTTCAAGGAAAAAACAAATCATTTTTAGTCAATCGTTCCGGAATCTCATTATAGGTAATGTTTTTGTTTATTAATATAAATATCATAAGCTAAAGTTTTACTTAATGGAAATCATCATAATATTTATAAAGACTAAAATGGTACAAAAAAAAAGTAATAAAAAGATCATATATATTTTTATTCATTCAGGAGAAGGATTGAAAAGACAAAATATTCTAAAATCGGGACAATAGTGTAATTATGAAAACTTATAATTAGTACTAAGAGACTGATTTGACTTTGTTGGAAAGTTGAGAGACTAGATTGAGCAAGTTAAAAATTGAGGGATCATATTAAACCTTTAGGAATAATTCAAGGATCACATTTGAGCGAATTAAAAATCCAATGATAACATTACAAGTTGGATCAAAGATTATGGACTACTGTTATTTTCACATGTAATAATTTTATGCTTTAAAGGATTTTAGGTGTTCTGCAATTAGTAAATATCAATTTTTTTTCCCTATCAATTGTAATAGGCTGGATCATCTAAATGCCTGTGAGTAGAGACTTGCTATTTTTCCAAGTTCACCCTATCATTTCCAAATCACAAATTACACCAGCAACAAGAAGATGGTTATACATACAACTACCATTTTACAGCTATTAAGCTAAGAGAGACAAATATTGGTGCCTTCGCAATGAGTTTATGTTGCAATTATCTGATCCATTTTTTTTCTTCTTCCTTTTCCTCCTGATTTGCTTTTATGCTTTTTAGGGTTCAATCAATAGAACCAGATTACAAAACAAAGGGTGAAAATGAAACAAGCGCTAATAGCACACAAAAAGTAGATGTATAATAACACACATACCAGGCCACTGACTTGTCTGCAGAGATGGATGAAGAGGAAGGCAGTCCAAGACCAGTCCTGATAACGTCAGAATATAAGTGGAAAAATTAGCAAAACGCAAAAACAAGTGGACAGTGGTGGGGAAGAAAACAGCAGGGAACTGAAAATTCGTTGACGAGAAAGTGTAACCGAGGAAGATGTTTCGATACCTTTAGCTTCGACTTAGAACGACTAGAGGATCAAGGATTGAGGACTATTTGCTGAGTTCTTGCAATGGGCATGCAGTTGGTTGGCCATTTATATAATGGGCACTCATGACTACTTTTTGAATCGAGCGAAGTTCATTGTTCATTAATGAAAAATTAACCAATTATTTACAACTTGCAATTAAATAATTGATCAGTTGAGAAATGCAAAATGTCAAAGGGAACTGATGAGGACAGGATTCATCACTGTGGCTTTGTTCCAACTTGCCTAGATAAATAATCGCAAATGACCATTGGACAAAGACAAAGAAAACGAGGGCAATGACCTCAACGTCTTTCTTTATTCTCGTCAATGGCGTGGAAAAACACGGCATTTATTGTTCTTGTTTTTTTTGTTTTCATCGATCACGATCCTAGACGTAGGAAGTTGGTAAGAATGAGCGCTGGGCCCAATATGAACAAATTAATTATGTTAAACTCGAGAAAATAATTCTTATCAAACAGGTAAATAACCAATGTAACAGAATCTTGAAGCAAAAGCAAATGTCGCATTTTCCTCCTCTTTCTTCCATTCAATTTGCAGAGAGATTACAAGCACAAGCAAAATCACACTAAAAAGGAGGAAAGACTGAAGAGGAAACAAAAAAAATTATGAATCGGATGTTATACTTGGGACAGACAGCCTTGATTAGACAATTTTAGAAGATACAAAGGAGCAACTGCCGATGCACTTCAGATTTGAAATACAAGATTAGGTTAGGGTCGGCGACATAAGGGGCACGAGCACGAGCTTGATGTCATCATTGTCGGGGTCATAATTATGCATTAAAAAATGACGTTTGCAATATAAATTAGTATAACCAAGCAAAATGGAGGTCATGGAGCCCACAAAGCCGCTGGTTAGGGTGTACGTGTTTAGAGGCATGTATTGCATAGCTGCTTTTCCACTTGAATTTGGGGTGAACAATTGAATTTGGGGTGATTGGTTGTTCTGAATCAACCAGTGCTCTCACCTTTTATAAGGGCAGATGGAAGATTGTCGAATGACCAAAAATAAATAGGGTCCCTTTGGAGAATTGTTTTACAAATTAAGGAGGTTCCTACAAAATAAGGAGAGTTCTTACAAAAAGGGAGGATTGTTCAGTGACCTCACTACAAGTAAGGAGGGTCGGGTCACATAGATGGCTCAAACTTAAGACATAAATTTCACAGTTTTTTGTGTAATTTCAATGGATGGAACAAGAGAGATTCTAATGGAGAGCAATATTTCGTTTTTGGTTGAAAAATTATCTGCGTTTTGTATAGTGGAGACTTGCATATGGATGTAAGTGTCTTGGTTGACATAGTCCATGATCATCTCGTATTTGAGCTCCCTTTTGATTTTGAGAGCTACTTGTATATGGACTTAACTTTTTGGGCTCTTTTTGCACATGGGTTTGCACCCCCTTGGTGCCCTATAGTTGATTTTCTTTTTATTTGGCAAGAAGAGAATACCACCGTTATATTCTAGAATTGATAAGATCGAGCGAAATCATGCATAGGACTTCTACGATTGAATTGTTTGAACTTGGTTGTGTTGGAATTGAGCTTTTTTTATCTATCTAATCCACACATTCTGCTTTTGAATACTTTATAAAACTTTGTTGGATGGGAAATTCTTCATTCATAATTCATATTGTGGGCTCAGTCAATTATTGATTGTCTTTCGAACTTTTCTTTAGATTGAGCATCTCAACTTGTTTGATCTTTTTATGTGCAATTTGATCCTTCCGTCACCCGCTGTTACTTGCTTCTTTGAAATGTTGTAATTGCAATCCGGCTTTCTTCCATATTAAGAGTTAAGAGCTGACGTTGAAAAGCATGGGAGAGGGAGGGAGGGAGGGAGGGAGGGAGGGGTAGCTGATGGCACTCTACCCAAATTTCGGTTTCCTACTGTACCATTCGTGTGCCATTGCAGGTATTTTATTTTTCTCTTCTCCTCATTTTAAAGTTTTCTCTTTTTTTTTTTTTTTGGTTGATTGAGTATATTTAAATGATAAGATTTACGTGTTTAATTACTACTTCTTATGTGAAAGCTGAAAAAATAGACTTCACTCTATCATATATGTTTGGTCGCATCAAATAAGTGAGTCCAATTAGCATGGTCACTCAACATATAAAGGAGCAAGTAGTGGTAGTGGTAGGTCAAAAAAAGAGCAAACTCAGAAATCAAGCAAGTTAGTGGAATCAATTGCAAGAGAAAAAGGATGATGAAATTGAAAAGAAGCGTACAAATTAAGAGGACTAGACTAGACTTAATCTAGAATTAAATAACTGGGGCTATTGAGTCCCTATTGACCCTCAAGCTCTACTATTCTTAAAATTTGGAAGACTATGTCATCTTTTCACTATTCGCTCTAAAATTGCTTGATATGGCTAATGGTGCCTGTGTTGCTTTTCTGTCTTGTTACTACTCATTAGACAAGTTTTGTGGTTCCAGACTGGCAATGCAATGCTTTGTTGAGCTGTATATGCATGAAACTTTTAACATATAATATATCCACATCTCCAGAAGTTATGGTTTTGATGGGATATTATCCTTGACATTGGTGTTTTATGAACTGAGCTGCAAGTGGAGGGTGCATATCTATCTGATATACATGTTCAAGTCAAATGTTAGTTATTTGAGAAAGGCTATCTAGTATAGAAATGAGGGATGTGCTCACAAGGGTGAAATTCCTGGACTTTGGCATGAGAAGTGGGTTTGTTTAGAATAAATACCAAATTCATTTTTTTTTTTTTATGAGTAAATGTGCGGATAAGTTTGATATATCCCCATGAAACCGAAGATATCATACACCCTTCCAGTATCCAAGCTGTAAAGGAACCTACGTATTTTCACCTTTTGATGGCAGTCTTGCAGTTTTTGCTTCACTGGGGAAGACATTGTCAGTTCTCAGGTAATGTTCTTAGTGGATGCTAGTTCTCTCTTCTTTGGCCTTGTTTGAAAATTTTAGTTTTGTTTCATTTCTTCTAGTCTTAAAAGCAACAATATCATCCTCGCCAATGGCGTACTGGTAAGCATATTGTCTCTAGCTATGTCCTGTTTTTCTCCCTGTTCGGGATATCAGACTTCAGGTCATCAATGTTTATGTATATATATTTTGAGTATGGTAATATTTGTGTAGAAATTTAGAGATGACGTAAATGAGACCTTTCAGCGTCAACAGCACCATCCAAGGCATTAATAATATCTTCAATAGTCACTACGAGGATCCCTGCTCGATTTTTTTAGGCATATGTCTTAGCTTTCTTTCCTTGGGAGTATTTGAACTATTGTAATTTAATTTATTTAAAATATCAGCCACACTGCTTATCTGTAAATTTTCATGTGAAATATTGTGATTGTATGAATTATGTTCTAAGGCATGCAAACATGTGTGCACGCTAACAGGCACATGTACATGCGCCTCTGCCCAGGTACATACTGATAAGCTAGGTCCATGAGGAATATTATAGCCATTCTATAACTTGGTATTGGTCATCTTCCTCTCAAGGATTGTTATTTCGCTAAAGTTTTGCTTCGTGGAAGGAAAAAAAGAAAAAACTTGAACTGGTCCAATTACTCGAGACTGTGCAATTGGTGAACATGGTTAGTAAAAGCAGTTGATATACATCAGACCTACTTTTGGGTCTATTTGCTTAGGAGTAAAGTATCTGACCAATTATCCATTCATGTTCTCAAGTTCTGTTGCTCAGAAGCAGGAATCGAACTTCTGGACCAAATATTAACCATGGTAGACCACTGATTCAATCGCAAGTACATCTGCAACTAAGTTTCTATCGTGATGTTTATCCTAATTTTGTTCCTTTTGCTAGCAACCCCCAGATTTTCAACTCTTGCTTTTGCAGAGTTAAAATGTGTGAGCTGTGTTTATTCCTGCCGTTCCTCTTCCATTGTTGATGAGGTTAGTACATTCTTCCTCGGTCTATGGAAAATGAAGTAACACCCTTTCTTGCATATTTAGTTGCTCTAAAAGCGCTCTTGTGATGCTCTTCATGATGAAACTGAAACAAGTCAAGCTACCCTTTGTCCAGGAGGAAAGCACAAGCTCATTTGGGATGAGGAAATTGATTTGATTTGCCTCTTCTATAATCAGATGCAGCTCGAGCTAAAATATGTCTTGCCACCATTTCCACCATTTCCACCATCTTTGGTAAGTTCTGTTGGTTTACCAAGTAATGTGGCTGTTCATGTTGCATACCATTTCCAAAATACCGTCCGCACTTCACAGTTGCACTAGTTATGTTATTGACTGACACTGCCATAGACTGTTTCACTCACCGTCATCCTCAATGTATGTCTATGCATTAGAATCTGGTTCTGATCTTTTTTCCCTTTTAGTATAATAGTAACTGTATATGCTTTGAACTACACCTCCAGCGCATTCATGAATATGTTATCTACTCCTTCGAACTTTTTTAAGACCGGGACATCACATGGGAGGTGCCTTCTTCTATTTCCTCCACTCTTAATACTCTATGTGCACATCTCTATTCACTGTACTTTTTGAACTTATTAACGACTCCCCATCCCACTTCAATGTCTTGATCTTTCTCATACTGTTTTATGATTTCCCTAGCAATTACCAAGAAGGTGTTTTAAAAATGGTATATGTAACAAAGTCTAATGATTGTGCATATTTAATATATAAACAAGCTCGTTACGTCATATTTCCAAGCTCACTTGTCGAAACACCTATCTAATTTGAACCATGTTATTTGATATATATGCCAACTTTCATGTCCTGCTAGTGCACCTTCAAATTTTCTTACTTTATCAAACGATCCCACATGACAAAAATGTTTCTCCAACCGAATTTAGCAAATCAAGTTTAGGGGATAGGGTATCGAGAAAAATATATAGAGTTAGTCCTATAGTTGACTTCTCTAATTTAATTTCTTGTTTATTTATTTATTTTTTTTGGCTGCAGCAAAGTTGTTCATGACTATGGCTAGATGAGATGGAGAAAGTAGTGTTCAGGATGGTCTGCGAGAGCTACGATGTCGAGAAATGCTATGACCCTTACAAACGAAAATATCTAGTGTGAGATTTTCGTTATTTCCTACCTCACGTGTGCAGTAGACACTCTCTCTCACATGGGGAGTCCATTAAGCTAGGGCCAACCATTGCCATTTGATGCATGACATCCTCTTTTAAGAATCATTGAACACTTCTCATCCCAAATGTCAGATGTGGCATTTCTTTTTTTCACTTGATATGCGTTCTTGATAAAAGATCGCTACAAAATGCATTTACTAATGTCCAAAAAAGAAAAGGGAAAATCTTCACTGTTTTATTTAGATTTCATTACCCATAGATTGGTTTGTATTGCCGACTTTCAAGTGTTTTGTTCATCGTTTTTTGGATTTAAGGGAAGGAATCACTCGCCAAGCACTCAAGATGGTTAAAGTGAAATTCATAAATCGTGAAAAGGGCCAAAATAACTAACATAAACTTCACATAAGTCCACATGATCAAATAAAATAGGTTTCTTATCAATTACAGCCACAGTGGAAGGTCCTGTCTACGTGCAGTCCATTAGTTATATATTTTCAATCATAGAGAAACTAATTTATAAATTTATTTTATTGTGCACACTAATGAGAAGATGTGTATAGCCATGAATGAATTATTACAAAGGCCCTTACGTTTATGTTTTGTCTTGTACTAATCGTTGCATAAAAGAAGAAATACTAGTCTCTTTTCACATATTTGTAAGCGAGAAATATGCATCTTATGGTGTGCTTATGTAAATTATTGCTTATTAATCAAAACTTGTCCATATTAGATCGAAGGGTTCGAGGAAAACGTCTTAGTTGAAGCAATCACGCCACACCATAGTTGTTGCCTTGTTTTAATTGTCTTTGTCCGAAGGCCATGTGCAATCATATATTCAGGCAAGTTGGAGAGAACCACGACAATGAATTCTCTCATCATCACTTTCCTCTAATATCACACATTTCTTGACTAATCAATTCCCTAATTGAAAAAAAAAAATCCTTAATTGCAAGTTATTGATGAGTAATGAGCATGCAAGCTTGTCCTTTGGCAACTTTGCTCTAGTCAAAAAGTGGAGTCAGTAATGCTCATTATAAAAACCAGGTGCTTGTGCTTTAGCCGTTAGTAACTTTTCTATTGATGTTACAATCACTCAATTTATTATCTGAGTAAGTATGAAGAGCAAAAGATAAATTCCTTGAATACCACACTTCTAAAGATGGTGTATCTTCAAAATATCTGAAAATTTGTTTAAATGGCAATCAATATATCAAATATTTGGCGTGCATGAATATAAAGAGTGTAGGGAAGAAAGATGCTCAACCGATCAATAGTGGTTCAGCCCAAACTGAAACTAACTCCATTCCTAAGACTGATTTACTTTACGAAGCTTGGCTAATGAAACCACTACTCCTCTACCCACGGTGTACTCTTCTATAAGAATCTCTCTAACAAATTTTATCTCACAAGAAGTTGATTTACAAAGTGAATACGAGAGATTTCTGTATTTTTTATGTACACACATGCCCATGACAAGGGGTTACCCTATTTATATGGAAAACAAACTCAACCAACTATTACTAACACCTCAAACGGCTAATTTTTTGACCATCGAGAATTTGGGTGCCTCTAAAATATGGTTTTACACCTGCTAGATTGAGCAGGCGAAACTTAAATCTGAACTGCAAAGTCAGGTATTCAACTTTTACTCGGCCGGGTAGCGGACCTGTTATCAGATAGAAACCAGTATTCTTTTACCCTTGCTAACCGAATACCAAGCAGTCAGATGATCTAAGTGAAATTTTATTACTTATGAAAAGGGCCAAATTAACTAACAAAATATTCGCACGAGTCCACACCGTAAAATAAATCGACTTGTTGTTTCAAGAACAATGGAAGATCCCATCAGCAAGGCGTCCACTAGCAGGATGTTTTCAATAAATAAATTTATTCTACTGTGAACATAAAGAAAATGTGTATGGGGACGAGGAAACCATTACGTAGGCCCTTACGATTATGTTTTTGTCTTGTACGACTTATAAGTTATAGCTTAGAAAAAAGAAATATTAGTCTTTTTCCACACATCGTAAGTGAGAAAGGAGAATCTTAAGGCTTGCTCATGTAAATTATTCTATTTCAACATGAATTTTTCTATTTCTCTTCCTACATAAAAAATTTCAAAACATTATTTAAAGTCAGCCAGCGACTAGGCGAGCTGGAATTGAAGAAAGGAGGAAGAAAGAAATGAAAAGTAAAAAGAAGAGAAAAATAAAAGAAAATAAAAGAATGAAAATTGCAGAAAAATACAAAAAAAAAAAAAAAAAAAAATTATCTACATCAGCGATAGCTAACATCCATGTTAGCAATTTCCAATCAAAATTTTTCAGAAGGAATATACCGACAAATTATCAAAAGTTTTAGGACAAAATTGTTTGTTGTATAATAGATTTATTATTTTTGTAGTAATTTTCCCTAAATTATATTTTAACTACAATAACTTATAAGACCAAAGAGGCCCAAAACAGAATTCTGTGTACAATAAAGTAGTTCCATGGCTTGCTATATTTGAGTTGAGGGGGTGAGGAAACTTATGGGAGAAAATGTCAACATTTCACGTTTTTGTTTCTCATCAAAATTTTAAAGTTCTCTGCATTCTCCACCTAAACCTTCATTTTCTCCATTTTTCTTTGCTTCCCAAACATTCAAAAAGTAACCCTACTGTAACTAATAAATGGAGGTTAACCATTGCAATTGATACATGACCTCCTATTTTGATAACGATATAATTCTTCTTTTTATTCAAAATGTTGGACTACATTTTTTTCACCTCATATGTGAAATCAATAAAGGAACTCTTGAAATTGTACTTACTAATGCCGAAAAAGAGAGAAGCAAAGTCTTCGGTGGGCCACAGATTGGTTTGTATTGCTGACCATCAAGAGTTTTAAATTTTATTTTTAGGATTTAAGGGAAGTGAACACACCAAACACTCAAATGATATAAGTGAAATTCATTTCTCGTGAAATGACTTAATTCACATGAGTCCATACTGTCAAATAAAATAGGCTTGTTATCAGTGACAACAATAGTGGAAGTTCCTATCTATGAGCCGTCCATTAGCTAGATGCTTTCAATTAGAGTATAAAATTAATAAATTTATTTCATTGTGCACGCTAGAGTGAGAAAATGTGTATGGCAATGAAGAAATTATTACATAGGCCCTCACGGTTATGTTTTGTCTCGTACTAATCATTGTAGAAGAAAATATTTATTAGTCTATTTCCACACATTTGTGAGCGAGAAAGGGGAGTCTTATTTCGTGCTCATGTAAATTATTGCTCACTAATAAAAAGTAGTCCTCATTAGATACGGAGGGTTCGAGGGAAATGCCTTACTTTATGGGACCACAGCACTCCATAATTTTCGCAACTGGTCATCAAAGAATAAAGCCTTTTGGTTGAGTGGAAGAAAAATAACTCAGAAGACATAGATCATAATTTTGTCAATGAAGGAGATGATTACGTGGACCTTAAAGAATAACATTATTTAAAAGTTAACTTCTATGAACATCTTTAAACTAACATAAGTATCGGCTGTTTTTTGGCCAAAGACCTAAGTGTTGGTTAAATTAAAACGTCTTTTAACTAAAGATATTTTAGAAGATTTATAGCAAAAGAGAAATTTGAGACCATATTTTTTTCAATCGCCAAAGGTTAACTCCTTTCAAATCATTCCGTTAATCTAACTAGCACTAGTGCTGCATATATTTTTTAAAGTGTTTCGAGAATTAAAGGTTATTTCCAATAGTATATCCCCAATAGCTTACGCTCAGGATTTGTTGAACTTTTAGGACTATAAGAACGAATTTTCTATCTCTTTTTGACAAACGTGCTTTCAAAAAGTAGTAAGTCCCGAACTCCCGATGTACATAATTTGGTAATGATATTGGTGAAGCCTTGCATCAACGGGGATGGGGAAGCCATCGACTGATCTCTCAGTCCCAATGATTGGAAAAAAAAAAAAAAGTAAAAAAAGTTACTTAATTTCGGATGACATCATCCACTTTTTCCATTCTTTTTTTTTTTTTAAGCCAAGCAAGTTAATTTCAGATACAAAGTGCATCACACTTATTATTTCTTGTCATTCTTATCTAATAATAGTATATATATAGAAAATAAATTCAAATCAAAATGGAGAAAAATAACATAATAAATACATTGTTTTCAATTTCTTGTATATGATTATGATTTACATAAAAACATTGTAATGATAAACAAGAATCTTTTTTTTTTTTGGGTAATTTTGGCAGAGATAGGTGTGTTGAGTGAAGTGGTAATAATCTTGATGTGAATCCTCAACGTGTTATTGCTCCTCGGGTTGTCAATGGCACGGCAAACCTTCGGTTGTTGCTCCTTGGGTTGTGAATGGCACGGCAAACCTTCAATTGAATAGGCCGCCGCTACGCAATCGTGTTGGTAGGGCCAATTCAGTCAGAAGTTTGCCCCACCAAAATAACCGTACAAGCAATAACATGTTAAGGATGCACGTTAGGATCTTTAGCTCCTTTATGTGTATTACCACTTCGCTCATCACTCCCATATCTATCAAAGTTTCAAAAAAAAAAAAAAACTTGTTTATCATTACAATATTCCCATGTAATCATAATAAAAAAATAAAAATAACATTATGTGCCCTATTTTTCTCCCTTTTGATTTAAATTTATTTTCCTTATATATATAATTATAAGATAAGAATAACGAAAAAATGATAAGTGTGATGAACTTTATGTCTGAAATTATCTTGCTTGGCTTAAAAAAGGAAAAAGTGAATGATGTTATTCGAAATTAAGTGGTTTTTTTTTTTTTTTTTCCTATGCATTGAAAAAAATGACATTTGGCGATATAGAGGGAGGATTTACTATGACAGAGCAAAAAGGAGGTCATGGAGCCCAGCGCCTCAGATTAAGGCATACTTGTTTAGAGGCATGTTTTGCATTAACACTTTTCCACCTGAATTTGGGGTGGTTGGTTGTTTTGCATTAATCGGTGCTCTCACCCTTTTATAAGGACAGATGGAAGATGGTTGAATTGTCGAAAATGAAGAGGGTCATTGTTCAATGTCTTTTTATTTATTTTTCTCTTGTGTCTGAACAATCAGTTTCCATTTTCATTATATTATTTTCTTATTACTTATTCTCTATTGTTATTTACTATTTTTTTTTTTTTTATTAAAGATGGGCTCGGTCCGCATATGAATTGCATTGGGACTTCTCGAATCTAGCCGTGGACATAAATGGGCTAATTATATCCAGCCCCTTTCTATCTTAACCTCACCAAGCTCAATCTCAAATATAACCATAACCGCACACCAAGTCCATTTTCAACTATACATATACACGCACGCATATATATTACATCTTTTTCTCCTTTCGTTACTCACAGAATCGAACAAACTTACTTGTAAATAAATGCAAGCAAGATCAATGTTCAAGCCTTTAGGCAGAAGCATCCGTACGTTATCATCTACTACCTTTGGCCGTCGCCGGATTGCCTCCGTCGGCCACCATCTCGACTACCACTGATTCAGAACTCTCACGCACGGCCGCAGCATGACCCAAACAAACAAAATAAAAAAGGAAGGCGATGAACAAACCGGTGCCAGTGAGTTTAAAGATTAACAAGGAGGCCGTCGTTTTCCGGTTAGTTCCTCTCCGGCGACCACCAACGAACGCAGTGGTCAGATTCAATCTCGGCAACTACTGTATCCGACTGAAATCGTACTCAGCAATCAATAGGCAGTCAAACTAATCCACACGAATTTAGTTTAAGAATTTCGCCGAACGTATGGTGCGCAGTTGATTGGGGAGCAGATCTTTAACCATTTCAAGTTCAGATTCCAACCTAGGTTCAAGCTAAACCAACGCTAGATCCTCGCAATCGGAGAAACAAACTAAAATGGATCGCGTCAACAGAGGATTCAATATCTGAGCTGCAGTACGGGTCGAGAATCGGAATCGGAGCCTGCGGAAGAGCAGAGCTTCACAACTGGAAGGTCTCGGCGCCTCGGGATCCCGGTCGGCTTCGGAACGGGCGGGAGACGGCGGGAGGGCGATGGGGGAAGTCCTCTGGAGTGAAGACACGAGGCGGTGAGGAAAAACGACTCCCAACTCTTTCGGTAACCGCGATTGAGAAGAGAGGCGAAAGAAGCCACGACGGCGACGGCGGCGGCGGCGGTAGAGATGACCTTGCAGCGACGATGGGCCGCGTCGACGGGCGAAAGAGGAAGAAAGAAGAAGGTTTCTCGGATCGCATTGCTAGAAAAGATGTCCGTTTTTCTCTCGCGTTTTCTCAGCTTTGAACGAAGGGAGTCGGTCACGGGAGAGAGAAAGATGAGGAGAGAGAACGATGATCTCGCTCGATTGGGCACATTCTGCTCAAATAAAGTTTCTAATTCAAAAAAATTGCATAAAATCGTGATACATTTTTAGTTCCTTCCCTGTGTAGATTGCCACATCAGCAATTACCGGCGGCCACTGATCGGGGGATTGCATTAGAATTCCTCGCAAAATGGCAAGATAAAAAAATCCTATAATATGTTTAAGACTTGATAATTTTTTCCTGATATATAAAAAGATTTGATTTTATATAATTGCTGTTTAGATTCACGATATATCACTGCTATTAATTGGAGACTTGCACTTAAAAGGAAATAAGAGAGAAAACATATGAAAGATCAAAACTATCTGATAATAAGTGAAAGGGTGAGATCATGAGTCATGACCTTACAAAATCTAATTTTGTGGAATTTTATGAAATCATTATCAACTATTCTAAAATTCAAAGTGTTAGAAAAGTATCGGTAGTATTTCAATAATGTAACAAGTTTAGTCTAAAGTTAATTGCGAGAAATTTTTATTCAACTACCATATGTGCTGTAGGTATTGAGGGCGTGCAAGTCATTGGTTTTTTTTTTTTTCTTTTTTTTGTCTTCATTATGAATTTCGATATGCTTTTGGTTTCTTTTTTAAATAAAAAAGTTTTACTTGTTTTATGACCCGGCATTCACTTAACATCATATTTTCTCAATTCCTATTAAAAAATATCACATTGGATTTCTAGCACACCACATCAACTCAATTGGTGTATATCTCGTCGAAAGGATTAAATTGCACATTTTTTCAAAATATATAGAACCTACTTGTACTTTTTTCTAATATTTTAGGAATTGATTGTATTTTGAATCAACCATTATGACTTTTAATGTAATTTTCCCATGCATATCAATACTACAATATCAATGTTTTCGATGCAATATTGGGCAACCACACAAGTCCATATATAGAGGAGAAGAACTTGATTGAAATAAATAAATGCATGTAAATAATGTCAACAAAATGTACAAGCGCACGAATAATGAGGTCCATAAATTTGAACGGCACATCAACACATAAGTCACTGCTGAAGAGTGTGGTCCACCGGAACAAAATGTGGGAGAATTGGATTTTATAAGATGTCAGCAATTTATGGATCGGTTTCCTGTTGTTGATCTGTTATTATTCAAAATTTAATCATCAAAAGGCAAGAAAATTACTTTTCAAAAGCATTGAGAAATTATCCAAATTAGAGACCATAATCCCAACGCGTCTATAGAAAAGCTCCATATGATAGAGATTCATTGATTATGCTCAATACTCTAGTATAGTTCCCGTTAGCATATATGCACATGAAAAGTTGTGTGCGCTAAACCTTTTGGTAGGCTTACATATGGACAAAAATACGTAATCATCATCGTTGAAAAGCACTATGTAGATGAATAATGTGAAACCCATAAGATTAAACAAAATAATATTTTTTTAAAAATGACAAGGAGATATATATATGTAAAAGTGGTTGCGAAGCTTTGCCATCAGCTGTGCTTGCCAAATACGTAAAAAAAAGGTAGTAAATCTGGAAAACAGTTCCCGGGTGCCTGAGGTCTCAATGGACATAAAATTGGAAAATCTGAAATTACTTACATGCAACCCAAATTAAAATTCCAAGACATCAGATACAATCGTAGCCAAGCACAACTGTCTTTGTTCAAAATATACTTTGACTTAGATCAGAACATTGAAACATTCCCAAAGATGGCGTCTCAAAGTAGAATATATCTCAAGTCAAGACTATTCCAAGGAAGTGCTAACCCCGCTGAAATTAGTAAATGATATGTAACAAAACATGTTGTGCAGAATATGACACTTATGAATGAGATCACGATCCGATTGACAAGAAAATTAGAAAAACAAACCCACTTGTGGTGAATGTTGTGTGCAAAGTCACCCTCTATCGATTTGCATATATCTGAATCTCACATGAGAGACTGAACTGAATGCCATCCGTTACTTCAACAAGGACACAAATATCCTAGGGTATCAGGAAACATGTGCCGCCCCAAATTTGTTTTGCCGCCTTAATGATTAATTCCTTAAGATCTGCAAGCCACCCCATACTGCACTCGCCTCTTCCCATTTAATCTGTTTCACTCTCACTAGCTTCCTGTTTCTCTCTGTGTATATGTGCGAATCTGCGTACAAATTCTTTTCCGATTCCTTCTGGATATCCATCATAATCCTCATAAAGTATAGCTGGATCCACTAATGGATTGTTTTCAAGCATCACCTTTAAATCATCTTCTAGTCGCGTGCATCTTAGCACATATCGCAACCTTTTTACAGTTCCACCTAATACACTAAGTTTAATGCTAAATTGTAAATAACTCTCATTAAATTGCCCAAAATCAACTCCTCCCTCCAACACTCCCCACAACACATTTGGTTCGAGATACTGAATCCACACGTGATCCGAATCAAATGAACCGAGAGTACCTGATAGCACATTCCACCTTTGCCCGTGAACTTGTGGCACGATGTCAAAAGATATTTCATTTTCTCCACCTTCTACACCGACAACAACACAGAAAGCCAATCCTCGAAACTTGTCAAAGAATTCCCGCGAAGCCATGAAAGATATGGTACTATCTTCAGCAAAGACGAACTCCTTTGGCATCTCTCCTCTAGGGCGAACAATTCGGAGATCAATAGAAATTAAGGAATAACGCCACTTCTGTTAAATGATCAAACTGTTAGAAACACCCAAGTTGTGATAGTTGAAGTAAAAGAGTTTGATTTGAGTATATTGCTTTTAATTCACGGGATAGCAAATCATTCCCTTGCAAGTGTTTTAGCCACCCCAATTACATATACATGCATCACTCTAAATTAGATTTGTTTGTTTGTCTAGAATTATCAGCTTTTGCATTATACCAACACAGTGCGCCCAACTTTCAATATCACCATGCGTGCGCAAAGAGCAAGAGATTGGGAGAGGTCAACCATGTTCATTCCTTATGTGGAGTAATTTGTTGAATTATCTTCTCGTGTGGTCATTCTTCCATTTCATTTGAACCGTCTTCCTCTTTGTTTGTTTGATCATGTTCATGCGTGTAGAATCAACTTGTATTAGTTGCTTATCTAGCATCTTCAGCTTTTGCAATGTACATACAATTGCCCAACATAGACTCTGTATCAATCACAGAGAGAGAGAGAGAGAGAGAGAGAGAGAGAGAGAGACCTCAACTGTGAATTCGTCCATCCATTCTTGGAATGGTATGTGTTCCCCTTCTTCTATGCTTGTTTGATAATCTTCATTTTGAATCTCGTAAAGTATAGCTGGATCCATCAATTGATCATCTTTCAAATCATTCTCTAGTGGCTTGCATATTAGGCGGAATCCACACTCTTTCACAACTGTACCATGCGAGTCTGCTCTAATCATAAGATGGAATTGACTCCTGTCATTTGCACCAAAGGCAACTTCTAGTCCTCCCCACAGATGCAATATTTTGTAAATCCGAAGGTACACATGATCCAATAATGATGAAGTGACAAGAATCATATGATTGATCCACCTTTTGCCATTAACGAGTGCATGGAGCGACAAATTAAAAGTATCTATTCGTTTATCTTTTCGGAATATAACACAGATAGCTAACCCCACGAACTTCTTATACAAGTCCTTTGAAGCCGTGAAAGACATATAACCCTCTTCATTATGGCGCAACCACTGTGGCATCTCTCCTCCAGGTAGAAGAAATTCGAAGAAATCATTATTCTTATAATGCTCTCTGGAATTAAAATGCCGTCATAGATGTAAGCTGTTAGATAATTTTTCTAAATTGGCACATAAAAAGAGGAGTTTCAATGAGTTAAGTGGGCAGTCCTAGAGTTTAGCTCTAGTTAGCAATAGCATTACAAAGGTGTTTGGTAATTAATTGGTGGAAACAGGATATTTATTGTAGAAGATTTTGTAATTGGATGAACTTTTATTGTTGACATATATTGTTGAAGCTTTTCATTCGATGATCATTGTAATTTCATAGCAAACTAGAGTTCTATAGATAGAGAAAATGCCATTCACGTTGCCCTATAGCCACCTCCACTACATATACATACATAATCACTTTCTATATATTTGCTTTTCTTAATTAGCTGATCGATCCTAGATTTTCAGCGTTTTGTGTGTGTGTGTGGGTTGGGGGGGAGAGAGAGAGAGAGAGAGAGAGAGAATAACCTCAGGGTTGAACAAATCATTCATGGTCAATCCACTACTAACCAGTTCATGACATGAATTTAAGTCGACATGCTGAACATGAGATATGTTGGAGGCAATTTTACTCAGAGATTTGCAACTGTTTGCCGACAATCGAATCAATTGCGGTGGAATCTTGTTGATCTCTTTTAGTTTTTGGCAATATGAAACATCCAACCAATGTAATGAAAGAAAACATGAAGAATTCTGTAGGAATTCTACTTCTGATAGATTGCATCCATTAAGGAATAGGTACGATAACTCACTAAATCCCGTCTTCATGTGGGGATCACTCAAATTGTCCTCCATCTTTGGAAACTTGGTTAGTTTTGAGTAGCCATTGAGGTCCAAAAGTTGAAGAATGTTCAACCTGTAAATTCTAGACGGAAGGATTGCCAGTTTCTTGCATTTATTTAAACACCACTTTCAATGAGACAAGATTTTCTATGGATGCAAGAAGTTCCTCAATTGAAGTCCCAATTAAACCAAGTTTATGCAAACCTTCAATTTTATCTGGAATATCAGGGAATCTTTGCAACTTTGGGCAACAGTTGAGATCAAGAAATAGAAGATTCTTGGACCGGAGTACATTGGGGAAATGATCAAGTTTACAGCACCCACTCAAATTCAACAATTGCAAATTGTCATGATATGCAATTGATTCGTGGACAAGCTCCAAGCTTTTGCACTCACTGAGATCCAATTTCTCGAGACTTGGAGTACAGCTAATGTCTGGCGTACAAACTAGTGACTGGCATTTATGGAAGTTGATGTGCTTTAATTGTTTAAATTCCTGCAAGAAATATCCCGCAGAAAAAAAAAACTGAGTTAAATATTCATTTAAAATATCTGGCTCCGATTTTTCCCACATCATAATTCATAAGCATTATCGCAAAACTTTGATGAACAAGTAACTACTTCTATTTTATCGCAGTATGTATGTATGTATGTATGTATGTATGTATGGACAATTCTATTGTTCAGTAGGGCAAAATCAGAACATTGTTCCGTGCTGGGAACAGGTGAAATAATATGTATAAAAGAATACGGTAATTGGAGATGTTTTCCTAAGAACAATAACAAACATCATCAAATTCAATATATAGCCATAAGTAATGAAAAAGCACCAAGTAAATACGTACCTTAAATTGTTCGGGCACTACCGTCATCTTGCTATTATGCACATCAAGGCCGACTAATTTTTTGGACCATGGCTAAATTTTAGAGTTGAACCACAATGAGGCCATTCAACCCACCTTAACTCATTAGGGAGATAAATGGGACCTTGAAAAGAATTATCTACATTAAGCAAGATGAGCAACCTCAACTTTTCCATCTTTGTGAAAGCATCAAGACCAATATAGATCTCTTCTGGCTTTGGTAGCTGCAAGACTATAGCTTGTATCTCATATGTTTCCTGTATATTTTTTCAAACATATGTAGGTTTCTTTATAACTTTAGTTAAAAAAAGTCAAAGATAAGAATAGATTATGAATATATATACACCAACAAGTCTTACCTTATTTTTTGATAGAACATCAAGAACATCATCATGAAGCCATACTCTACTGCGCTTTCCGGGATAATGACGATTTTCATCTTTAACAATATTCATACCCATTAATTGTATTAAGTCATGCATTTGTATTTTCTTTGCCTCTTCACTAATCAAGCAGCGCTCAATGAGAATTTTTATCCCAATAGTCGTGTGAAAATCACAGCTATCAAGAACTTTCTTAATGTATTCCGTACTCCTCCCCTTGAAGAAACAAGCAATGCCAGAAAAATGTCATGTGCATTCTCATCCAATCCATCATAACTTACCTTTAACACAGTGTTGATCTCTTTATCAAGACTTTTGTCAAGTTTTTGTAGGGTACTTTTCCATTCATGTTCACTTCTACCACACAAGAAACGACCCAACACCTTAAGAGCCAAAGGAAGGCCTCTTGCATAATGCAAAACTTGATCAACAAGATTGCTGCTTATTTCTATCTCTTGATTTCCTAGAAAAGCATGCTTTCTTAAAAGTTCAAGAGCTTCACCATCCTCAAGAGCTTTGACTTCATATATATGATCTGGATTTACCCCATGAGAAGTTAGCAGATGCTTATCTCTTGTTGTTATAATTATCCTACTTCCTTCACCGAACCACTCTCGCTCTTCGGCTAAAGCATCTAGCTGGCATGCATTATCAATATCATCAAGAATAATGAGAACTTTCTTATTACAAAGTCTATGTTTAATTAATCGCCTTCCTCCACCAACATTGTAGATTTGTAATTCCTGCCCAGGTAATAATTGCGAAAGCAATTGTTTTTGCAAATGAACCAAATCATTGGAATTTTTGGAATTTTCTCGAATGCTTTCCAAGAAACTAGCACCTTGAAAGTCTCTAAAGATAGCGTTATAAATGGCTTGAGCAAGGGTTGTCTTCCCTACACCTCCTTGTCCCCATAATCCTACCATAAGAACATCGTCCTTGGACTGTAGATTTAAGATTGTTTTAAGCTTTTGTACTCGAGAATGTATCCCCACCAGATACTTGGCTACACATGATGGTGTTTGACTGAGTTGAGTTGAGATCTTCTGTACAATTTGTTGTATAAACCCTGCTTCATATCTGACAAGTAAAAATTAGTTGAAATTGCTTATAGAGTAATCCAAAGAAATGAATAAGTAATTATAGAGAATTGTTGAGTAAGAAACTAGTCCGCACTATGTCTGGAGATGATTGTCCGAATATGTTCAATTAGTAAGATGTCTATGTCTACACTGGTCTATGACTTATTTTTCATCTTATTCTTCATGTTATGTGTTAATTTATTATTGCATTTATTAAAAATTCAAGTTAATTGTTGGATATGCTAAATGCTGATAGGCATTGTCTTGATCTCTTTACAAAGTTCATCGAATTATCTTGTTTTTCCTTAGATTTTCCGAATGCCTACCCTTTTTTTCTGGTATTTCTCTTAGCAAAGTAGTAGCTGTGATGGAAACCAACAACGTGTAGTCCAAGTTAGCATTACCATGGGGCAAATCCTAATAAAAATCAAAGTATTATATCCTTTGGGATGCTTGAGTCCCACTTTTCAAAGCGGACAAACAAAGACACGTGCGCCCGCCGTTGGGACAAAGAAAACTATCTTTTAATTACTTTCTTGCGCTTTAAAGCTTCAAGTATTTACGAGAATGTCATTAAGGCCTGCATTTCCCTTCAAAAACCTAATTTTTTTATTCTTTCTTCTTATTAAAAAAAATAAACAAGAACACAAAATTTATCTTCTCCTATGTATGATGGGATACGTAATGAGGTAAATACTCTCTTTGACACAATATTTTGCTCGAGAAAATGACTATATGGATGCAAAGGCTAGGAGAGATGCTCTTGCGAGGGAGGAGCCCATATTGGTCAATGAAAGGCTTGATGGGATAGAAACAGAGACTAATTTAAAGAAGCCTGAGGGACAAGCTTCAACTCAAGTCCTCGAAGTCCTACCTAGGTTCAAGCTAAACCAACGCTAGATCCTCGCAATCGAAGAAACAAACTCAAATGGATCGCGTTAACAGAGGATTCAATATCTGAGCTGCAGTACGGGTCGAGAATCGGAATCGGAGCCTGCGGAAGAGCTTCACAACTGGAAGGTCTCGGCGCCTCGGGATCCCGGTCGGCTTTGGAACGGGCAGGAGACAGCGGCGCCGGCGAAGACGGCGGGAGGCGTCAGGAGGGCGATGGGGGAAGTCCTGTGGAGTGAAGACACGAGGCGGTGAGGAAAAACGACTCCCAACTCTTTCGGTAACCGCGATTGAGAAGAGAGGCGAAAGAAGCCACGACGGCGACGGCGACAGCGGCGGCGGTAGAGATGACCTTGCAGCGACGATGAGCCGCGTCGACGGGCGAAAGAGGAAGAAAGAAGAAGGTTTCTCGGATCGCTTTGCTAGAAAAGATCTCCGTTTTTCTCTCTCGTTTTCTCAGCTTTGAACGAAGGGAGTCGGTTACAGGAGAGAGAAAGATGAGGAGAGAGAACAATGATCGTGCTCAATTGGGCACATTCTACTCAAATAAAGTTTCTAATTCAAAAATTTTGACTTGTTTTATGATCTGGCATTCACTTAACATCATATTTTCTCAATTCCTATTAAAAAATACCACGTTAGATTTCCAACACACCATCAACACAATTGGTAGATATCTCGTTGAAAGGATTAAATTGCACCTTTTTCAAAATATATAGAACCTGTTTGTATTTTTTTCTAGGGAAAAAGCCAAAAAACCCCGAACTTTGTCCAAAGTAACACATTTACCCAAAACTTTTTTTTTTTTGTGACGTGAAAAACCCCAAACTTTCCAAACTGTGAGACATTTATCCCATAAAGGGCATTTTTGTCTTTTTATTCTTTTTTTTCCTTTTCTTTTTCTTTCATTTTTCTTCTTCTTCCCTCCGCCGGCCATGGTGGAGTCGGCAGAGGAAGCCGGTCCTGAGGGCACCCCTCCCCAAATTTGGCGAGGGTCGTCCTCGCCGACGCAGCGAGGCCCACCCAACACCGGCGGGGCGGGGGACACCCTCGCCCGATGCGAAGGAGGGCGGCCCTCGCCGGCGATGGGCGAGAACGGCCCTCGCCAAATCTAGCGAGGGCGGACACCCTCGCCCGATGCGGTGAGGGCGGCCCTCACCGGCGATGGGCGAGAACGGCCCTCGCCAAATCTAGCGAGGGCGGGACACCCTCGCCGACGCAGCGGGGCGGCCCTCGCCCGACACCGGCGAGGGCCGCCCTAGCCCGACGCCGGCGAGGGCAGCCCTCTCTGGACGTCGGCTTCCCTCCGCCGCCAACTAGCGAAGGGAAGAGAGAAGAAAAAAATGAAAAAAAAAAAAAAAAAAAAAGAAAAATTTTTTTAAAAAATGAAAAGACCAAAATGCCCTATAATTTTGGGGTAAATGTGTCACATAACAAAAGTTCGGGGTTTTTTAGTTATAAAAACAAGTTTGGGGTAAATGTGTCAAGGTTGGCAAAGTTCGGGGTTTTTCACGTCACAAAAAAAAAAGTTTGGGGTAAATGTGTCACTTTGAAAGAAAGTTCGGGGTTTTTCGTGGCTTTTTCCTTTTTCTAATATTTTAGGAATTGATTGTATTTTGGACCAACTATTATGACTTTTAATGTAATTTTCCCATTCATATCAATATTACAATATCAATGATTTCGATGCAATATTGGGCAACCACAAAAGTCCATATATAGAGGAGACGAACTTAATTGAAAAAAAAAATGTGCGCATAAATAATGTCAACAGAATGCATAAGCACATGAATAATGAGGTCCAAATGGCGCAGCAACACATAAGTCACTGCTGAAGATTGCGGTCCACAGGAACAAAATGCGGGAGAATTGGATTTTATAAGATGTCAGCAATTTATGGATCGTTTTCCCGTTGTTGATAAGTAATTATTTCAAAATTTAATCATCAAAAAGAAAGAAACTAACTTTTCAAAAGCATCGAGAAATTATCCAAATTAGAAACCATGACCCCAACGTGTCTATAGAAAACCACCATATGATAGTGATTCATTGATTATGCTCAATACTCTGGTATATTTCCCGTTAGCATATGCACACGAAAATTTGTGTGCGCTAAACCTATTGGTAGGCTTATACATGGACAAAAGTATATAATCACCATTGTTGAAAAGCACCATGTAGATGAATAATGTGAGACCCGTAAGATTAAACCAAATAATTTTTAAAAAAATGACAAGGAGATACATATGTAGTAGCCAAGCACAACTGTCTTTGCTCAAAATATAAAATTAAACTTAGATCAGAACATTAAAACATTCCCAAAGATGGCATTTCGAAGTAGAACATGTCTTGAGTCGAGACTATTCCAAGGATGCACTAATGCCACTGAATTTAGTAAATGATATGTAAAACTAAACATGTTATGCAGAATATGACACTTATCAATGAGATCACGATCTGACTGACAAGAAAATATGGAAAAATGAACACACTTGCTATGAATGTTGTATCCAAAGCCATCCTCTATCTATTTGCATATATTTGAATCTCACACGAGAGATTGAACTGAATGCTCATCCAGTACTTCAACAAGGACACAGATGTCCCGGCATATCAGAAAACATGTGCCACCCCTAATTTGTTTTGCTGGCTTAAAGATTGCTTCCTTAAGATCTGCCAGCCAACCCTTACTGCGCCCACCTTTTTCCATTTAAATCCGTTTCACTCTCATTGGCTTACTCTCTCTCTCTCTCTCTCTCTCTCTCTCTCTCTCTCTCTCTATACAGTGACAATTTACTTACGAATTTATTTGCCGTTGGATCTGTGAATTCATTGTAATCCTCCCAAAGTGCTGCTGGATCCATTAATTGATTATCACCAAGGATCGCCTTTAAATCATCCTCTAGTCGTGTGCATTTGAGCATATATCCCAACCTTTTCACTCTTCCACCCGATCCACCCGATAGACTAAGTTTAACACTAAATCGTAAATAACTCTCGTTAAATTGCCCAAAATCAACTTCTCCCTCCAACACTCCCCACAGCATATTTGGTTCGAGATACTGAATCCACACGTGATCCGAATCAAATGAACCAAGAGTACCTGATAGCCCATTCTGCCTTTGACCGTGAATATGTGGCACGATGTCAAAAGATATTTCCTTTTCTCCACCTTCTACACCAACAACAACACAAAGAGCCAATCCTAGGAACTTGTGAAACTAATCCCGTGAAGCCACCAAAGATATGGTACCATCGTCAAAAAGGATGAACTCCTCTGACATCTCTCCTCCAAAAGAAGTAAGGAATACCTACACCTCTGTTAAATGAGTAAATTGTTAGAAATACCCAAGTTTTGATAGTTCAAGTAAAAGAGTTTGATTTGAGTATATTCTTTTTAATTCAACCAAAGTTGTTCTACAGTAATTAGACATTGATCCTTGCTTACATTATAAAAATTACTCATGGGATATCAAATCATTCCCTTGCAGGTGTTGTAGCCACCCCTGTTACATATACAAGCAAAATCACTCTCAATTAGATTTGTTTGTCTGTCTAGAATTTTCAGCTTTTACATTATACCCACAAAGTGCACCCACCTTTCAGTATCAACATGCGCGCGCAAAGAGAGAGAGATAGAGAGAGGTCAATCATGTTCATTCCTTATGTGGAGTAATTTGTTGAACTATCTTCCCATGTGGTCATTTTCCTATTTTGCAAATTTTCTGTTTCATTGGAACTGTCTTCCTCTTTGCCTGTTTGATCACGTTCATGCGTGCAGAATCAGCTTATATTAATTGTTCATCTAGCATTTTCAGCGTTTGCATATACATACAAACACCCAACATAGACTCTGTATCAATCACGCAGAGAGAGAGAGACCTCAACTGTGAATACGTCCTTCGTAGCTAGGTCTGCTTCGACTAAATCAACTTCCTCTATTCTTGTTTGACAATCTTCATTCCGAATCTTGTAAACTAAAGCTGGATCCAGCAATTGACCATCTTTAGGCAAAATCTCTAAATTGTCCTCTGATGGCTCGCATATTAGGCGGAATCCACACTTTTTCACAATTGCACCGGTCCATTTTGCTGTAATCTTAAGGTGGAATTGGCTCCTGTCATTTGCAGCAAAGGCATCTTCTAGTCCTCTCCATAGCTCGCACGGTTCCCAACGCTCAAGCCACACCTGGTCCAAACATGATACTGGATAGATATCGCAATTGGAAGCCATCGTGTTTTTGCCATTAACGAATGCTTCAAGATAAAATTCACTAAAGTTCGTGTGTTCTTTGCAGAATACAACACTGACATTTAATGCAACAATCTTCTTATACAAGAAGCCGTGAAAGATAAAGAACCCTCTTTATTAGGGAGCAACCACCATGGCATCTCTTATCCAGGTAGAAGAAAATTGCCTCTGGGATTAAAATGCTGTCATACATGTAAGCCGTCAGATAGTTTTTCCAAATTGGCATGTAAAAAGAGGAGTTTCAATCAGTTAAGTGGATAGTCCTAGAGTTAAGCTATAGTTAGCAATAGCATTACAAAGATGTTTTGTAATTAATTGGTGAAAACAGTTAATTTATCGTTGAAGATTTTGTAATTGGATGAACATGTATTGTTGAAGTTTTCCATTGGATGATCCTTATAATTCCATAGCAAACTAGAGTTCCATAAATAGAGAGAATATCATTTGCGCACAAATCACTTTCCATATATTTGCTTTTCTTAATTAGCCAGGCGATCCTAGATTTTCAGCCTTTAGTGTGTGTCCATATGGGGGGAGGGAGGGAGAGAGGGAGAGAGAGAGAGACTCTAACCTCAATTGACCAAATCATTCATGGTCAATCCATTATTGACCAGTTCATGAGATGAAGGTAAGTAAGCATGTTGGACGTGATGTATGTCAGAGGGAATTTTACTCAGAGATTTGCAATCAATTGCAATCAGACACTGCAATTTTCTTGGAATCTTGAGAATCTCTTTTAGTTGGTGGCAATCCGAAACATCCAATGAGTGTAAGTGAGGAAAACATGAAGGATTCTCTAGAAACTCTACTTCTGATAAATTGCATCCACGAAGGATTAGAGAAAATAATCGAGGAAATCCCGTCTTCGTATGAGGATCACTTGAATCCTCCTCCTTCTTTGGAAACTTCATTAGTTTTGAGCAACCTGAAAGGTCCAGAGTTGCAAGATTTTCCAATTTATAAATGCTAGGTGGAAGGATTGCCAGTTTCTTACAATTGGACAAATTTATATATTTCAATGAGACAAGATTTTCTAAGGATGCAGGAAGTTCCTCAATTGAAGTTCCGACTAAAAGAAGTTTATGCAAGCCTTTGATTTTATCTGGAATATCAGGGAATCTTTGCAATTTTGAGCAAAAACCGAGATTGAGAAGTTGAAGATTCTTGGTTCGGAGTATATTGGGGAAATGATGAAGTTTAGAGCAAGCATGCAAATTCAACAATTGTAAATTGCCATGATATGCAACTGATTCGTGGGCCCACTCCAAGTTTGTGCACCAACTGAGATCCAATTCCTTGAGATTTGGAAGACCATTGAGGTCCGGCATACAAACCAGTGACTGGCATGCACTGAAATTAATGGACTTCAATTTTTCAAAGTCCTACAAGAAATATTCCGCAGAAAAAAGAGAGAGAGATAAATATTCAATTAAAAGACCTGACTTTGATTTTTCACACATCATAAGTCATAAGCATGATCACAAAACTTTGATGAACAAGTGTTGGTTGTTTATTTGTAAAACCAACAAAATATGATTTTTCTTGTCTCACATAGGAATGGAGGAGATGGGCCAATTTATAAGTATGACCCTTTTATAGTGTGTTCAAAGAAAAGGTTGGGGTGTGCGCTAGACTTCACAATATCTCGCGTGTGAGTATACAATTATTAGGCGCACTTAGCACTTGGCACGTTTGCACGCCCGCGATTAATTAACACTAGCCCATTTATTTTTATTTTATGTTGTACAGTTATCTTACTAACATTTATTAGTTGAAAGGTTATTTTTTTTTTGTTTATTAAGTAATTTAGGAAATTATGTATTTATGAATTTTATTTTTTTAAAAATTACTATTTTTATTATTTTTGTTATTATGAATTTTATGTGTCTCTTACCTTTGAGATTATACTTGTTCAGTTCGCAACCTTTCATGAAAAGTTGCATTTGTTCATTTTGCAATCTTTCCCGAATGGTTGTGTTTGTTCACTTGCAACCTTTCGTGAAGAGCTGCTTATATTCTTTAAGACCTATTTATATATATATGTCAGTTTTTGGCATGAATGAGAATTGAGTCATTTTCAAGTTTTTTTTTTTTTTTCCAAAACTATAGTTATCTTTTCAATTGTTTTCTGAGAGAGATCCCTGGAGAAATATTAGAATTGGTATTGCGTATTTTCATTTGAGAGTTTGTTATATCTTGGAAGATATTTGTCGGTGACCATTAACAACTTTGTAGGGTAAATAAATCCTTAAAAAAAGTGATTATCACGTCCCAAAGTCTGACTTTATTACTCTATCATTCGAAGCCGTATTTTCCAACAACAACTACCTTCTTCTATTTTTTTGCAGTTAATGTGTATGTATGGATGTACGTATATGTATGGATGTACGTATGTATGTCGGTATGTATGCATGTATGTATGTATGTACGTGTGCATGCACGCATGTATGTATGAATATGTATACTCTTTTCCTAAACAAATTACATATGAACAATTCTGCCGTCCAGTAGGGCACAAATCAAAGCATTGTCCCGTGCTGGTAAAAGGTGAAATAATATGTATAAAAAATATAGTAATTGGAGACGTTTTCCTAAGAACAATAACAAACATCATCGGATTTAACATATAGCTATTAGTAATGAAAAAGCACCGAGTAAATACGTACCTTAAAGTGTCTGGGCGCTACCTTCATCTTGCTATTCCGCATATCAAGTCCGACTAATTTCTTTGGACCATGGCTAAATTCTAGAGTTGAACCACAATTAGGCCATTCAAACCACCTTAACCCATTAGGGAGATGAATGGGACCTTGAATAGAATTATTTACATTAAACAAGATGAGCAACCTCAAGTTTTTCATCTTTGTGAAAGCATCAGGACCAATATACATATCTTCTGGCTTTGGTAGCTGCAAGACTATGGCTTTTATTGCTTTTGTTTCCTGTATAATTTTTTCGAACATATTTAGGTTTATTTGTAACTATAGTAAAAAAAAGTCAAAAATAAGAATTGATTATGAATAAATACACTAACAAGTCTTACCTTATCTTCTGAAAGAACATCAAGAACATCGTCCCGAAGCCATAATCTACTGCGGTTTATGGGATCATCACGATCTTCATCTTTAACAATATCCATACCCATTAATTGTATTAAGTCATGCATTTGTATTTCCTCTACCTCTTCACTAATCAAGCAGCGCTCAATGAGAATATTTATTCCAATGGTCGTGTCAAATTCACAACTATCAAGAACTTTCTCAATGTATTCCTTACTCCTCCCCTTGAAGAAACAGACAATGTGCAGAAAAATCTCCTTTGCATAAGGCTCCAATCCATCATAACTTACCTTTAACACATCATTGATCTTTTTATCAGGACTTTTGGCAAGTTTTTGTAGGGTACTTTCCCATTCAGGTTCTCTTCTACCACACAAGAAAGCACCCAACACCTCAAGAGCCAAAGGAAGGCCTCTTGCATAACATAATACCCGATGAACAAGATTCCTGCTTATTTCTATTTCTTGATTTCCTCGAAAAGCATGCTTTCTAAAAAGTTTAAGAGCGTCACCATCCTCAAGAGCTTTAACTTCATATATATGATCCCAATTTATCCCATGAGAAGTTAGTAGATGCTTATTTCTTGTTGTGATAATTATCCTACTTCCTTTACCAAACCACTCACAATCTCTGGCTAAAGCATTTAACTGGAATGCATCATCAACATCATCGAGAATGATAAGAACTTTCTTATTACAAAGTTTATCTTGAATTGACTGACTTCCTCCACCAACACTATGGACTATTAATTTCTTCCTCGGTAATACCTGCGATAGCAATTTTTCTTGCAAAGGAACCAAATCAATGGAATTTTTGGAATTTTCTCGAATGCGTTCCAAGAAACAAGCACCTTGAAACTCCCTAAAAATAGCGTTATAAATGGCTTTGGCAAGGGTCGTCTTCCCCACACCTCCTTGTCCCCATAATCCTACCATAAGAACATCATCCCTAGACCGTAGATCTAAGATTGTTTTAAGCTCTTGTACTCGGGAATCTATCCCCATCGGAAACATGGCTACATCTAATGGCGTTCGATCCAGTTGAGTTGAGATCTCCTGTACGATATGTTGTATAAACCCCGCTTCATTTCTATCAAGGAAAAATTAGTTGAAATTGCTTATAGAGTAATTCAAAGAAATGAATAAGTAATTAAAGAGAATTGTTGAGGAAGAAACTAGTCCACAATATATCTAGAGATGATTTTCTGAATATGTTCAACTAATAAGATGCCCATATCTACATTGGTCTATGACTCTCTTTTTCATCTTATTCTTCATGTTATGTGTTAATTTATTATTGCATTTATTAAAAATTTCAAGTTAATTATTGGATATGCTAAATGCTGATAGACATTGTCTTGATCTCTTTACAAATTTCATCAAATTTTTTTTTTCCTTAGATTTTTCGAATTTCTTCCGTTTTATCTGGTATTTCTCTTAGCAAAGTAGTAGATGTGATGGAAACCAACAACGTGAAGTCCAAGTTAGCATTACCATGGGGTAAATCCTAATAAAAATCAAAGTGTTTTATCCTTTGGAATGACTTGACTTACACTTTTCAAAGTGGACAAACAAAGACACGTACGCCCATCGTTGGGACAAAGAAAACGATATTTTTAATTACCTTCTTGCTCTTTAGAGCTTCAATTATTTACAAGAATCGCATTAGGGGCCGCATTTCCTTTCAAAAACCTAGTTTTTCATTCTTTCTTCTTATAAAAAAAAATAAACATTTCTAATAAATAAAAAGAGGTTGATAGAAGACAAAATTTATCTTCTGCTATGTATGATGGGATATGTAATGAGGTCAATACTCTCTTGACACAATATTTCGCTCGAGAAGTGGATACAAAGGATGGGAGAGATGCTTTTGCGACAGAGGTGCCCATATTGGTCAATGAAAGGCTTGATGTAATTGAAACATAGACTAATTTAAAGAAGCCTGAGGGACAAGCTTCGACTCAAGTCCTCGAAGTCCAGAAAATGCAGCAAGATAAATTTGTTTCAAGATATTAGTCAAAAATTTGTTTCAGAATATTTCTTATTTTCGTCTTTTTTTTTTTTTTTAAATTTAGATCAACCAAAATAAAAGATTCAGTTTACGTTGGTAATTTTACTATCATGAGTTTTTCTAAAACAAAAATATTTTTTTTACAAATGCATTTTAAGATATATGACAAATCACTAAACTGATGCTAATTAATCATATATGGGCCATGTGACACAATTACGCTATGTGTCTTGCCGTCCCATGTCTTGCCATGTGGCAATGACATAGCAAAGTTCTCTGCCACATGGTGTACAAATGAGTGAAAACTCTCCCAGCTTTCACTATATAGAGTAGATAGAAGATGTCAATATAGATTAGTATACGTTAGTTTTTTTTATGTATTATGTACTGTCTTTATATCAGAGACACTTGTTATATTGGACAATTGTGCAATTTTCCTTTTAAAGGATTATCAATTTGCAAACTCAAAATTTTGGGTTTCGTTAAAAACAAAAAAAAACATTTCATATTTGTCTGGAATTTTAATATTTAAAATCTACTTATAAAGGGAATGGGCGAGCCGTGCCCCGCCCCTCAACAGGGGAAAATCACGTGCCTGGCCTTCGCCCCAGCCTTGCAGCCTCGCAACCGCACGTCCCGCGATCGTGACATGCCCCTCAACGTCGCCCGTCGTCGCCGTTGTCGCCCGTCTTTCTCTGTGACAGAAGAAAGTCTCAGCCGTCGTTGCCGACATCCGGCGACCATCTCCGAAGGCTACCCACCCCTCGATCTGGGTTCGACGCCCCAGATCTGGGGTCGCGAGTCATCGCCTAAGCCCCTTGATACAGAGAGACGGAGAGGGGTCGAGGTGACGCGGTTGGGGCTGCGTGGGGACGTGTAGCAATCGGGTGGCGGCGTGGCCATCGGGGGGCTTTGAGAGGACGAACGGGCTGCTCTGTCTCGCTCGCACATTGTGCTCTGTTTCGTGTGCTAGATAAGGCGTGATCTGTGTTGTGTGAGTGTGTTTGCTCGAGAGTGAGGGGTAAAATTACCAGACTTTATAGGATCCCAAACCTTGGAGAAAATCAAGCATCAAAAGATCTAGACTAATAGAAGTAGTAAAGTTGTTCTCACATACCCATCAGTAAAATGCCACCCGGACAAGCAGCCAGCGTCATAGAGAGCTTTCTTCCATCTCTTTACTTGCTCCGAATTCTTACCAAACTTGACCCCATGCGCACCCATAGCTTTTCCATAGCTCTGTATCTGCCCTCTCACTTCTCTTGGTTCTACTTTGTAAAACACCGGAAGGACCATGAGACCTTTTTTCTCCTTGCACTCCATGATTTTCGTTATCTCTTCCAAACACCATGTTGAAGAGGCGTAGTTCTCAGAGAAAACCACAATTGCAATTTGTGATTCCTCGATCGCTTTCATAAGTGCAAGTGATATTTGTTCTCCCTTCCTCAGCTCTTCATTGTCGATGTAAGTGGATATCCCTACTTGATCAAGAGCTGTGTAGAGATGACCGAGAAAGTGATTGCGGACATCTGGACCTCTGAAACTCAGGAAGACAACGTAATTCCTTCTGGGCTCCTTGGAGGAAGAAGAAGCTGGGCTCCTTGGAGGAAGAAGAAGCCATTACATCGTAACTCCTTTTGGGCTCCTTGGAGGAAGACTTCACACGGTAACTCCTTTTGCGCTCCTTGGAGGAAAAAGAACCCATCAGAATCAAGGAAGAGAGAAGGTTAACAATGAGCAATGAGTTGCCTAAGATTCGGTCCTTTGTTTGCACCATTTGATCTTCTCCTCATTTTCTTTATATCTCCGCGGGGGGGTGCTGACTTTCTTTTTCAAAGGTCAACTAAGAATATTGTTAGGCCTTTCAATTATATTAGAATTTCAGAAAATGAAGGTGCTTAAGGATGAGCCGAATCTTAGCGTGAGATTTTATCGTGTGCTTTAGGTACCTATAGTATTAATAGTTAAACTTTTTTTCATTGAAGATTATATTTGACCGAGATGTCTTATCAGCAAAAATCTTTATGTAAGTTGAATTTATTATTACTTAAATTGTTAATGAATTTGAGTGGTCAATATGTAAAAGAAAAATTCTATGAGCGTATTTCATGCGCCCCTCGTTGGAGGCCAGTTTTCTGATTACTAATCAGATGCACATGATGATGGACCCATGACTAATGTACTAGCTTCGGGGAAAATGCATGTGACAATGGACCGGTGACAAATGTGCACATGATGATGGACCCGTGACTAATGAGCTGGCCTCGGGGAAAATGGATTCCATATCTTTAGTCCTTTGTTTTCTTTTTTCTTTTGCGGAAAGTACACGATGATGGACCCGTGACTAATGTACTAGCTTCAGGGAAAACGCGCGTGATAATGGACCCGCGACAAATGCGCACACGATGATGTACTCGTGACTAATGAGCTAGCTTCGGGGAAAATGGGTTCCATATCTTTAGTCCTTTGTCTTCCTTTTTCTTTCGCGGAAAGTAGTGTCATCCCATCTCTTTTAAAAAGGTCAGCTACTCCATTGGCTCCCCTAAAAGTTACTTTAGTCCTTTGTCTTTCTTTTTCTTGTATGGAAAATAGAGCATCTCATCTCTTTTAAAAAAGGTTGGCTACTGCATTGGCTTCCAGGAAATGACACTCGCAACCAATGCATCTTTCTTTTATTTCTCTTCTTTTGCAAATTATAAATAACCAGTCTCCTCGAAAGATATATCATTTTGAGTTTGTTTTTGTTTTTTTCTTATGTGCAAATAACGGTATACTACCCCTCATGCACGCACTCTTGCTTCAAAAGTTGGTTAACCATACTTTTATTTTTTTTAAAGTGACCAAAAAATGAAATCCTTTAACGCAGGTTGAAGAATTGAATTTTTATGTCACCCAAATCTATGACTGATTTAGCAAATGAAATTACAATTTGTCATACCAGCTTTGGGTTCAAACTGTAGCCACTACAGAAAATGGGATAAAAAGCATCTAAGTAAATTAAATAGGACTAATTATACTACACTTGCATTAGCTCGATCCTTATGATGTCTTTTTTTTTTTTTTTTTTTGGCTTAGTCAAAAACCCAAGTGAAAATTTGCTCGTCACTTTCAGAAAAATAAAATGACATAAGGCACCCTGCTCTACAAAAATGATCAAACTTTGATAGCCAAGTGACCCCCACCATTTATGTTTCGTACCAGCTACGTTTCTTTTAGAACAGCACACGCTCATCTCTAGAGCGAATCCAAGGCGAGACTCGCAACCCATTCCCATCTGTCGTCCATGCTACGACGCTGGGGAGGACTGTAAAGTAAACGAGAAAACTATGCGCATGTGATAGAACTGTGCGTTCGAGCCGCAGAGTAACGCATTCCACTCAGTGCATATGACCAAAGTTAATTCTTATCTGCACAATTCATATTCTCTTCCACAAAATCGAAGGATTTATTAGAGACCTATTGCACTTTAATAATCATAAATATCTACCTCGTTAAATCTATGGAATCAAGAGAAAGCATGGTGGAAACACGCTTGGAAATACGATGATTTCGTGCTGGAAGTTATTCAATTAGATCCATAATGTACGTGTCAAATGGGACAGCATCTTAAAAGGAGTTGTTACAAACTTTTAGGCACGGAAGAACCTATTCTAATAGTTAAAATAAGCATTATTTTTGCTATGCCTTTTATGCAAAAGGATAGTGCTTCCATTTTTTTCTTTATTGTTTGTCAAAATGAGTGTATCATGATGCACATACTAAGGGAAAATTGTCCAAAACATTCTAAACCTATAAAGACTTTAGTCGATTCTCCATAAATCTTTCAATTATACTAATTAAGTTCTAAAAAATTTCACATTTTATCAGTTTATTCTATTTAGCTAATTTTAATTAGAAATTGCTGACGTGGATGGTCAGTGCTGACGTGACACTTTTTTAAATAAAATTTTCAATTTTTATGAATATATATATATATATATACTTTTCTTTGCCTTTTTTTCCCCCAATTTTTGGAGCTAGGTGAGGGTCGGCCGGTAACCCTTGCAGGCCCTAGCTCCAAAAGCTAGAAACAAAAAAAGGCAAATAAAAGTTAAAAAAGGAAAAAATCATCAAAATTCAAAATATTATTAAAATATTATTTTTAAAATGCCACATCAACTCCGACCGTCCATATCAAGTAATTTCTAGCCAAAATTGGCCAGATTGACTCAATTGACAAAATGTGAAAATGTTAATAACTCAATAGGCAAAATTGAAAATTTTATGACTAGATTAATAAAAGTGTAATAGGTTTAGGATTTTTTTGACAATTTTCCCCACATACCATAGACAAAACGATATATAATGGGAGCGAAGAAATCCAAAATAAGACATAAGGCCTATTGGATAATTCGAGAGGATAGCTTTGACATGTAAAACAATTCTAATATGGTGAAAGCGTTTTGATTTGAGCAGATCTTCACCAAGAATTGTACATTTTCATTTGTAGCTTGGCCACAAAAAATTAGATCAAGCTTCTTTTTCTGAATTGATTACTTCGTATGCCAATGGATTACTTCCCATCACTTTGAAGAGAAGGATTTCTCGCTCCGATAGGACATTTAGCCCTCACTACAAGGCCTTTCCCATTGGATGTTTTTTTTTGGAATTCATTTGCTTAGTAATTTCACTCCCTGTCAAATCAAAGTGTAAGTCATTATCAAAATAATCAGATATTTCCAATGAAAATTCGTAAGGAAGACTTCGTCTAGGTGTGAACTGAGACATTGCATTCAGATTATGTTGTCCAGAGGGATTGACGCGTTTGGACTTCGAAAAAGAATGGCACTTCAAGAGGGTAAAGTGTCCATAGACAAAAAAGAAAGGAGGTGAAAATGTCCACTAAGGTTGGATGTGACAAGCATTGTGTCTAGAATTTAGCTTATTCTACTATGGTCTCCATTGATGTCGTAGATGGGGTTAAGAATATCACTAATGCTAATCGAGCCTACTAATGAAGGTCAACAAAGAATATTATTAGGCCGTTCAATTATATTAGAATTTCAGAAAATGAAGGTTCTTAAGGATGAGCCGAATCTTACCGTAGGATTTTATCGTGTGCTTTAGGCACCTATAGTATTAATAGTAAGACTTTTTTTCAATTGAAGATTACATTTAACCGAGATGTCTTATAAACACAAATCTTTATGTAAGTTGAATTTATTATTACTTAGATTGTTAATGAATTTGATCGGTCGATGTGAAAAAGAAAAATTCTATGAACGTATTTCATGCGCCCCTTGTTCAAGGCCAATTTTCTGATTATTAATCAGATGCACATGATGATGGACCCATGACTAATGTACTAGCTTCGGGGAAAATTCGGGGAAAATGCGCGTGATAATGGACCGTGACAAATGTGCACATGATGATGGACCCGTGACTAGTGAGCTGGCTTCGGGGAAAATGGATTCCATATCTTTAGTCCTTTGTTTTCCTTTTTCTTTTGCGGAAAGTACACGATGATGGACCCGTGACTAATGTACTAGCTTCGGGGAAAACGCGTGTGATAATGGACCCCTGACAAATGTGCACATGATGATGGACCCGTGACTAATGAGCTGGCTTCGGGGAAAATGGATTCCATAACTTTAGTCTGTTTTCCTTTTTCTTTTGCGGAAAGTACACGATGATGGACCATGACTAATGTACTAGCTTCGGAGAAAACGCGCATGATAATGGACCCGTATCTTTAGTCCTTTGTTTTCCTTTTTCTTTCACGGAAAGTAGTGTCATCCCATCTCTTTTAAAAAGGTCAGCTACTCCATTGGCTCCCCCAAAGTTACTTTAGTCCTTTGTTAGTCCTTTGTCTTTCTTTTTTCTTGTATGGAAAGTAGAGCATCTCATCTCTTTTCAAAAAGGTTAGCTACTGCATTGGCTTCCAGGAAATGACACTCGCAACCAATGAATCTTTCTTTTATTTCTCTTCTTTTGCAAATTATTAATAACCAGTCTCCTCAAAAGATATATCATTTTGAGTTTGTTTTTGTTTTTTATTTTTGTTTTTATTGCAATTGACAATATGCTACCCCTCATGCACGCACTCTTGCTTCAAAAGTCGGTAAACCATACTTTAATTTTTTTTTTAAAGTGACCAAAAAAAGAAATCCTTTAACGCAGGTTGAAGAATTGAATTTTTACGTCACCCAAATCTATGCCTGATTTAGCAAATGAAATTACAATTTGTCATACCAACTTTGGGTTCAAACTGTAGCCACCACAGAAAAAGGGATAAAAAGCATCTAAGTAAATTAAATAGGACTAATTATACTACAATTGCACTAGCTCGATTCTCATGATATCTTTTTTTTTTTTTTTTTTTTGGCTTAGTCAAAAACCCAAGTGAATAGTTGCTCGTCACTTTCAGAAAAATAATATGAAATAAGGCACCCAGCTCTACAAAAATGATCAAACTTTGATAGGCAAGTGACCCCCACCATTTATGTTTCCCACCAGCTACGTTTCTTTTAGAACAGCGCACACTCATCTCGAGAGCGAATCCAAGGCAAGACTCGACCCATTCCCATCTGTCGTCCATGCTACGACGCTGGGAGGACCGTAAAGTAAACGAGAAAACTATGCGCATGTGATAGAACTGTGCGTTCAAGCCGCAGAGTAACGCATTCCACTCAGTGCATATGACCAAAGTTAATTCTTATCTCCACAATTCATATTCTCTTCCACAAAGTCGATGGATTTATTAGAGACCTATTGCACTTTAATAAACATAAATATCTAACTCGTTAAATCTATGGAATCAAGAGAAAGCATGGTGGAAACACGCTTGGAAATACGATGATTTCGTGCTGAAAGTTATTCAATTAGATCCACAATGTACTTGTCAAATGGGACAGCATATTAAAAGGAGTTGTTACAAACTTTTAGGCACGGAAGAACCTATTCTAATAGTTAAAATAAGCATTATTTTTGCTATGCCTTTTATGCAAAAGGATAGTGCTTCCATTTTTTTCTTTATTGTTTGTCAAAATGAGTGTATCATGATGCACATACTAAGGAAAATTGTCCAAAACATTCTAAACCTATAGCACTTTAGTCAATTCAATCACAAATCTTTCAATTATACTAATTAAGTTCTAAAAATTTTCACATTTTATCAGTTTATTCTATTAAGCTAATTTTAATTAGAAATTGACGCGTGGATGGTCGCGCTGACGTGACACTTTTTTTTTAATAAAATTTTCAATTTTTATGAATATTTTTCTTTGCCTTTTTTCCCCCAATTTTTGGAGCTAGGTGAGGGTTGGCTGGCAACCCTTGCCGGCCCTAGCTCCAAAAACTAGAAAAAAAAAGGCAAAGAAAAGTTAAAAAAAGGGGAAAAAATCATCAAAATTCAAAATATTATTAAAATATTATTTTTAAAATGCCACATCAGCTCCAACCTTCCATATCAAGGTAATTTCTAGCCAAAATCGGTAGGATGACTCAATCGGGCAAAATGTGAAAATGTTAATAACTCAATAGGCAAAATTGAAAATTTTATGACTAGATTAATAAAAGTGTAATAGGTTTAGGATTTTTTTTTTGACAATTTTCCCCACATACCATAGACAAAACGATATATAATGGGAGCGAAGAAATCCAAAATAAGACAGAAGGCCTATTGGATAATTCGAGAGGATAGCTTTGACATGTAAAACAATTCTAATATGGTGAAAGCGTTTTGATTTGAGCAGATCTTCACCAAGAATTGTACATTTTCATTTGTAGCTTGGCCACAAAAAATTAGATCAAGCTTCTTTTTCTGAATTGATTACTTCGTATGCCAATGGATTACTTCCCATCACTTTGAAGAGAAGGATTTCTCGCTCCGATAGGACATTTAGCCCTCACTGCAAAGCCTTTCCCATTGGATGTTTTTTTTGGAAATTCATTTGCTTAGTAATTTCACTCCCTGTCAAATCAAAGTGTAAGTCATTATCAAAATAATCAGATATTTCCAATAAAAATTCGTAAGGAAGACTTCGTCTAGGTGTGAACTGAGACATTGCATTCGGATTATGTTGTCCAAAGGGATTGACGCGTTTGGACTTCGAAAAAGAATGGCACTTCAAGAGGGTAAAGTGTCCATAGACAAAAAAGAAAGGAGGTAAAAATGTCCACTAAGGTTGGATGTGACAGGCATTGTGTCTAGAATTTAGCTTATTCTACTACGGTCTCCATTGATGTTGTAGATGGGGTTAAGAATATCACTAATGCTAATCGAGCCTACTAATTACTCCGATTATTACAAATTCCACGTGATATGATCATAAGTCTTATTGATAGGAAAACCGGTAAGTAACTGGATTTAAATCGATCTTACCAAGCCTTGCTTGTCCATGTATCGATGACTTCATATGTCTAAAGAATTTCTTCGTTTTTAGCTTGCTTGGTAGGATTGAACCAAAAAAAAGTGCATTTGGAGAGACTTGATGAATTAATGAGTTTTGAGTTTTTCTAGTTGAACTATATTAGAAAGTATATTTAACTTTCTTTGTAAAGTGTAGCCAAAAACGAGAAACTCCAATACACACTACATTTGCTTAGTAATTTCATTCCCTGTCAAATCAAAGTGTAAGTCATTATCAAAATAATTGGATACTTCTAACGAAATTTTGCAAGGAAGACTTTGTTTAAGTGTGAACTGAGATATTGCATTCAGAGTATGTTGTCCAAAAGGATTTAGGCGTTTTGACTTGATAAAGAACAACACTTCAAATGGGTAAAGCGTCCACAAACCAAAAAGAAAGAGGGGGAAGGAGGGGAGAGGGAGTGTCCACTAAGGTTGGCTCAGCCATGTATCAACGACTTCATATATCTAAAGAATTTCTTAGGTTTTTAGCTTGCTTTGTAGGATTGAAGATTGATTTAAAAATAGTGCATCTGGGGAAATTTGATGAATTGATGAGTTTTGAGTTTTTCTAGTTAAGTTAAATTAGAAAGTATATTTAAATTTTCTTCGTAAAATCTAGTAAAAAACGAGTAACTCCTATAAGCACTACATTTGCTTAGTAATTTCATCCCCTATCAAATCAAAGTGTAAGTGATCATCAAATAATTAGATATTTCTAATGAAAATTCGTAAGGAAGACTTCGTCTAAGTGTGAACTAAGATATTGCATTCTGATTGTGTTGTCCAAAAGGATTTATGCATTTGGACTTCAAAAAGGAATGGCACTTCAATAGGAGGGTCCACAGAGAAAGGGAGAAAAGTGTCCACTGAGGTTGGATGTGACAGGCATTGCATCTAGAATTTAGCTTATTCTACTATTGTCTCCATTGATGTCACAAATGAGGTTAAGAATATCACTAAGGCTAATTGAACCTACTAATTACTCCGATCATTATGAATTCCATATGATTTCATCATAAGTTCTATTGATAGGAAAATCAGTTAGTAATTGAAGTTAAATCAATCTTACCAAGCTTTGGTCGGCAATGTATCGATGACTTCATATATCTAAAGAATTTCTTAGTTTTTCAGCCTGCTTGGTAGGATCAAAGATTGATTAAAAGAAGTGCATCTGGAGAAATTTGATGAATTAATGAGTTTTGAGTTTTGAGTTTTTCTAGTTAAACTACATTAGAAAGTATATTTAAATTTCTTCATAAAGTCCGAAAACAAGAAACTCCTATAAGCACTACACTTACTTTAGTAATTTCATTTATTGTCAAATCAAAGTGTAAGTCATTATTAAAACAATCGGATATTTCTAAATGAAAATTTCTAAGGAAGACTTCGTCCAAGTGTGAATTGAGACATTGCATTCAAATTATGTTGTCCAAAGGAATTTACGCATTTGGACTTCGATAAAGAATGGCACTTCAAAAAGGTAAAATGTCCATAGACCAAAAAGAAAGGGGGAAGTGTCCACTAAGGTTGGATGTGTTAGGCATTGCATGTAGAATTTAACTTGTTCTACAACTATCTCCATTAATGTCAGAGATGAGGTTAAGAATATCACTAATACTACTCGAGCCTACTAATTACTCTGATCATCATGAATTCCATGTGATTCCATGTAATGTCAGAGATGATTTCATGATCATCAATCTTACCAAGCCTTGCCTGGCCATGTATCGATGATCATCTAAAGAATTTATTATTTTTTTAGCCTACATAGTATGATCGAAGATTGATTGAAAAAAAAAGAGAGTACCAGACACCTGGAGTGTCAAAACTTGAAACGGATGAACATTTAAGTGCTAAAAGTTAGGAAAGTGACACATTTAAGTACCAAAATTGAAGTAAAATAAATCACTTAAGTGCCAATGACGAGAAAATCCGATCAAAATGCAGATGTAGCAATTTTCCGACAAGGTAAGTGCAAAACGATGTCGTTTTGCACGCTAACATGGTTAGATAAATGCAAAAACGACGTTGTTTTGCCTCGACATGATAAATAATTAATATAAAAAATAATTAAATTAAATTTAAAACTAAATTTGTTTAAAAATTTAAAAAAATTAAAAAAGGAGGGAGGAAGAAGTTAGCTGAGGGCTGAGCCCTCGCCGCCACCGCTGCCTCCCTTCCTTTATTTATTTAATTTTTATAATTTACTTTAATTAACTTTTATATTAAAATTCAAATCTGCGCCAAAATGGCGTCATTTTTGGATTTTTTTTTTTACTAAGTCAGCTTTTTGTTGAGCTACGTAGGCGAGAAAAATAATAAAAAATTGTCACGTAAGATTTCTAGTGAGGTTTGCCGGATATGGCACTTAAATGTTCTACTTTTCAAAAAATGTGGCACTTAAATGTCCATTCGTGTCAAGTTTTGACTTGAGGTGTACTTCTTCCAAAAAATATGCATTTGGAGAAATTTGATGAATTAACAAGTTTCTGAGTTTTTCAAGTTAAATTATACTAGAAAGTATATTTAAATTTCTTCATAAAGTCTAGCCGAAAATGAGAAACTCCTGTAAACACCACATTTGCTTAATAATTTCACTTCCTGTCAAATCAAAGTGTAAGTCATTATCAAAATAATCAGATTTTTTTAACGAAAATTCATAAGGAAGACTTCGTCTAAGTGTGAACTGAAACCTTGCATTCACATTATGTTGTCCAAAAAGATTTACGCGTTTGTACTTCAAAAAAGAATGGCATTTCAATAGGATAAAGTGTCCCAAACCAAAAAGAAAGGGGGGGAAAGTGTCCACTAAGGTTGGATGACAGGTATTGCATCTAGAATTTAGCTTAGTCTACATTGTCTTCATTGATGTCACGGATGAGATTAAGAATATCACTAATGCTAATCGAGCCTACTAATTACTCCGATCATTATGAATTACATGTGATTTGATCATAAGTCTTATTGATAGGAAAGCCGGTAAGTAATTGGATTTAAATCAATCTTACCAAGCCTTGGTGGGCCATGTATCAACGACTTCATATATCTAAAGAATTTCTTTGTTTTTTAGCCTGCTTGGTAGGATCAAAGATTGATTTAAAAAAAAAAAAAAAAGAAGAAGAAGTGCATTTGGAGAAATTTGATGAATTAATGAGTTTTGAGTTTTTCAAGTTACATTATATTGGAAAGAATATTTGAATTTCTTTGTAAAGTCTAGCAAAAATGAGAAACTCCGGTAAACACTACATTTGCTTAGTAATTTCACTCCCTATCATATCAAAATGTAAGTCATTATTAAAATAATCAAATATTTCTAATGAAAATTCGTAATGAATATTTCCTCTAATTGTGAATTGAAACATTGCAGTCAGATTATGTTGTCCAAAAGAATTTACGCATTTGGACTTCAAATAAGAATGGCACTTCAAAAGGGTAAAGTGTCCATAGACCAAAAAGGAAGGGGGGAAGTGTCCACTAAGGTTGGATGTGACAAGGCATTGTGTCTAGAACTTAGCTTATTCTACTATTGTCTCCATTGATGTCACAAATTAGGTTGAGAATATTACTAATGCTAATCGAGCCTACTAATTACTCCGATCATTATGAATTCCATGTGATTTGATTGTAAGTCTTATTGATAGGAAAACCGGTAAGTAACTGGATTTAAACAATCTAGCCAAGCCTTGATGACTACATATATCTAAAGAATTTCTTTGTTTTTTAACCTGTTTGGTACAATTGAAGATTGATTAAAAAAAAGTTAATTTGGACAAATTCAATGAATTAACGAGTTTTGATTTTTTTTTCTAGTTAAATTATATTAGAAAATATATTTAAATTTCTTCGTAAAGTCTAGCAGAAAACGAGAATCTCCTGGAAACACTACCCCTGATTCCCTTGGATTCAAGAAGAAAGAACCCAATTACAATGCGCAGTGAGGAGGAAGAGGATGGTTCAGAACCTCTGGCTCATTAGGAAATGCATGGAAAAGAGTTTACGCAGGTATGTTTAAGGTCTGGCAGTGACATTGGCCACCTAAAACTCAAAGCAACAACTCAGATTAGTGTAGAACATGGCATGTTATCAAAGAAATGCAGCAAGGGAAAAAAAAGTATCCAGCAAATAAGAAGTCGAGAAAATACAACCCCTATGGACTAGCTAGGGTTAATGCAATAAATGAGACTTAGCTACTTGAAATTTCTATGCATGTCCCAAAGGGCTCAGATGAACAAGTTTTGGTGGCTAGCCCTAGGAAGGAACTGGGGTGTAAATGAAGTTTTAAGCTGAAATTGTCAACAGTTGGACAAACCTCGACAACTCCAGCTGTGAAAGCTTTAGTGACTAAACAAAGGCCCAATGTTCCTGCTCTTATGGAGAAAAACAATGAGGAACATCTGGTGCAGTGTATAAAGAAACGACTAAATTGTCAGCATTATTTAGTGGTGAATCCAGCGGTAATCGCATGAGTATTAGCAGTTACGTGGATTCATTTGGTATTTCTTAATGTTGAATCGGCCTTAGAAAAGTTCATCAACGATATGTGTAGAGAACAATATCACGAGGATTGCTTTGTTCATGCGCCAAATGTATTTCAAGAAATACTATTGCTGTGGGTAGAGTAGAAAAGAATAAAACCACTAACCAGCTTCCTTGAATTTGTCTAGGAGAATTTAGTGAAATTTCTCTTCCATTAGGGAAAGATGGGGAGGCGGATTGCGGACCATTAATGATCAGTAGCTTTTGAGATTTTGTAAAAGACTGTTCACTATTGATGTTGAATGTAAGTGCATTTACGTGGGCGAATAACAGAGAGGGATAGGCCTTTGTTAAAGAAAAAAAAACATATTAGATGGAGTGTGTTGCAATGTGGATTGGTTGGAGAGTATTATTCCCCAACCAATACGTCGAGGCTATGAGGTCAAATTACAGTCCAATTTTGTTGTCTCTCTCATCTGACCTAGTGAAAAGGACAAATTTAAACTCAAAGCTTTTAGCTTGAAAATGAAGAATATAGTGGCATTGCGGAGTCTGTATGGCATTCCCCAGACATGAAACATGATGATTTCTTGGGAAAACTGAAGAAAGTTTCATGAGCAAGAGCTGAATCAATGGGAAGAAATTTTGTTAAATTAGTTCCTTGAAAAACAAACTCCGAAAAAAAAACTAACAACAACATGGTTGAGAATGACAGAGCAAGAGTATAGGAATTGACGAGGTAAATTGAAAAATTATGGCAACAGAAAATAATATAGGGAATGAGATGCCCAGTTGACTGGTTGAAGGAGGGGGATAAGAATACCCAGTTTTTTCATGCTACATCAATACAAAGAAGACAAAGCAATAGAATATCAATGCTGAAAGGAGCCAATGAGGAATGGTGCTGAGAGCCCGGTCAACTAAAACAGCCTATTGGTGACCTTTTTAAAGTCTATGGGCCTTGAAATTTTTAGCTGTTTTTAGACCAATGTCCTTGATTGTTCTCGGATAAAATGAATAAATGTCTGACCACTGCAGTAACATGAAGAAAAGAGAGAATCTGTTTTTTCCAGTTGGGAGCTTTCAAAGCTCCAGGATCAGATGGACTCTATGATCAATTCTATCAGCATTGTTGGAAGAAATTTAGTCACATGGTTCCAACATGATGAAAAACTTCTTTGATACATGAAATTTTAGTCCCAGCCTCAATGGAACACATATCTCTCAATCCCTAAAATTCTAAATCCTAAGAGCCTAGATCAGTTTCAACCCATTTGTTTATGTAATTTCATTATAGAATTATTTCCATGGTTATGATTAATTGCCTTAAACCTTGGTTGAACTGATTGTGGTAAACTAAAGTGCATTTGTTAATGGGAGGCAAATTCAAGACAACATTTGGATAGGGCAATATGTTTTGCATCTAACTTAGTGTCACAAAATAAAAAAGAAATTTCAAGCTATACTCAAGAAGGATAGAAATAAGCCCATGATAAAGTTGATTGAGATATTTTGGAAGCATGCATGATGAAGATCGAATTTGGTGCCAAATGGATTTCCTGGGTAATACACTCTGTTACAATTGTCTCTTTCAATGTCAAATTTAATGGGGAGCCGTTGTCATTTTTCCAACCGTCTCAAGAAATGTGATAGGGAGATCCACTTTCCCCTTATCTTTTCATTATCGTGGCCAATATACTATCTTTCCTCATCAATAAAACAATTGAAGATAGAAACATCACAGGGATACAGTTTAAAAAAATCGCCTCACATTATCTCACCTCCTATTATAGAATCCATTTTTCGTGTAGATGGACAGCTTAAAGAATGCTCAACCCTCAGTGCTATCCTACCTCAGCATTGCTCAGCAACGGACCAGGCTATTAGTTTGAATAAATCTGGATTTATTGCAGAAATGAATGCCCTCTAAGTCTAAGAAGAAACGTAGCTTAAGATTGAGAGTGCATGAAAAATAGAAGCAGGGAAATATCAAGGAATTCCTTCAGATTAGGGTCAAGATGAAAAGCAGATGCTTGCGTGAATTTTGGCAAGAGTCCATATGAACCTAGAAGGTTGGAAAGAGAATTTAATTTTTAAAGCAAGGAAGGAGATCTTAATCTAAGCAGTTATGCAGGCCCTACATCAATATGCTATGTTCATTTTTAAAGTCTCAGTTTCTATTTGTTGAGCTATTGAACAGAAAATTGCTTTGCTCTGAGTGGAAAATCAGTGGTCAAAGTGGCTGCATTGGAAAGATGGACGTTTCAAAAACAAAAGAGAATTGTGGTGCGCTAGGCTTCAGTGATTTAATTGCCCCATATAAGGCCATGCAATACCAAGCAAGGTTGGAGAATTTCCCAAAATCCTTCAACGCTATAGGGTGAAATCCTGAAAGGTCTCTATTTTCCTAACAACTTGTGGCGTGCAGGAAAGGGATCCCATATGCTTCTTGGGGGTTATCAAAGTTTATTGACGGGAAGAGTCTCCGTGTCTATGTCTAATACCGTGGGATTTGTGAGTAATGGTAAAGATATCACCATTGAGAAGATAGATGGCTCAAGATCTGAGTAATTCTATTTATTTTTTTATCTTTTTAGGGGGGAGGGGAGTGCGGTTTCACGAATCAGGGTGAATCAGAAAGTAGCTGAATTAATCAACAATAATCCAGATGGGTGGAAAAACGTCATCCAGAATTTGTTTGATGAGCTGATTTTTAATGAAGTTTTGGCAGTTCGTTTGCGGATGAATGATGAGAAAGACAAACTGATGTGGACCAACACCAAGTGGGGAACCTATTCGGTGAAGAGTGCATCCAACCATCTCAAAGACACAAGCTATTCAGCAGCAAATGCATGGAGCATCATCATCATACCAGACCCCTCAATCCCTGTGGCATTTGATATCGATGTTGAATAACGCTCCAAAAATCGGGTTTTTTATTTGGAATTTGTGCCAAAATCCACTTCCCACATAAAAACGAATATGTTCAAAAGGAAAATTTTACCCGCCAACTTGCCTTCTGTGTGAACGAAGCCTAGAAACCTTAACCATCTTCCTTCACTGCGGATGGACGAATGAAGTCTGGTCGAATCCTGCAATAAAGCTGCAGACATCGGTCAAGGGTCTCGAAGGAATGGAAGAGCGGTTCTTAAACTACCCAAAGATTTGCCAAAATTGTGTCTTCGGCTGTACAGTGGGAAATCCTAGCATATGTGGCAGCCATTAAACCTATTCGGTACACGAATTAAAACTAGTTTTCAAATTCGATAATTGCGCATTGAGAAGTGCACTTACCGACCACAATCTACCAGCATGGGATGTGGAACCTTTCATCATCCAATGCAAGAGTTTGTTAGGATTCATCACACAATCACAAAGAAAATAGAGAGTAAAAGCGAGAAAGAGAATTTGAGATGTCAAGTTTTATCCTAGTTCATCCTTAAACTAAATTTACATCCATCTGAAAATTTCTCTATAATTAGCACCTTCCATCTCTTTATTATGTCTTTTAATTACCAGAGAAAAAGAATATATATATATATATATATCAAGTAATTATTTATGGGCCCAAAACCAAACTACTAGTAAAACTTGGGCTACATGACATTTTATCAATGGAGCATACCAATCACACTCCAATAGAGTCTGACAACCCATTTCCAAGATATTCAAATAGTCCATTGTTTTAGGAAGGCCAATCAAACAGCAGATTAGGTCGTAATAGCCCAAAGGTGCGAAATACATGTAATTGGCTTGCTAATCCTTCTCAAGTTATATGAGACCTGTTATGCTCTAATGCCCATATAGCTTGTACTCGTAAAGATTACTTAAAGAAAGAAAGTGGACTGATTCGGACCAAGAAAACAGAAGGGCATGAATTGTCGCGTGTTTGTCGGATAGTTTTACTCAGCACTTTTCCTATCAGAAAGATTCGAAGTTCTCTTTGCTTTGCTGTGTAATTGATTTATTCTAGTTGTGCTGCATATTATTGGACTAAGAAAGAGATTATCATACCAGGTTCCAACTTACACTCGCACCATCCCATGATGAAGTGCAATAGAACTCCATTACATCAAATATTCACCAATGTCTCGATCTCTGTTCCTAAATGAAAATAATAGTGGCCAAGGTGGTTGCAAATTGGTGGACTAACTTTTCCAAAACTGGCTTGGCCTGAGTAACAGTGAATAAGCGAAGGCCAATGACATGAACATCTCTCACTAATTTTCCAGGAAATATTTGTATCGTCTATAAATTATACAGACCAAATCCATATCCATCGTCAATCACCCCTGAACTTGGCATACTTCTTAGTTTAGGAAACAGAACAAAGAAGATTGAGAGACAACAATCTCCTCAAATCTCATCTTATTTCACATTAAGAGCATATACTCTATTCATTCTGATTTAATCATGAGGGCTATTTGGCCTGAACTCCGCAGAAGGAGCTGATAAAGGCTCTCACCCTTCATGCGGTTGTCGGCAAAGTCATAGTAGCAAAGGAAATCCATGCGAATAAAGGGCTTGTATTGCCAAGGGTGTGCTTCGTCGATGAACTCCTTTGGCATCTCGATCATCCCTAAGACATGCGAGAATGTAGCAAGAGAGTATCTCACTTGATTCGCTTCTGTAACCACCACACAAGCCTTGATCCTTCCATTGCTCCATACCTAATCAAGAATGAACCCCACAAAATTACAAATAATTTCAATGAACTAGCGCAAACTAGTACTAAGAAGAATTTTCTAGCAAATGAAAGACTAACCACACATAATTCACCGGCAATGACCATGAAAATCGGAGCTGAGGGCTCAAAACTGAACCACTCGCCATCTTTGGTCCTCACATCCAAGCCCCCTAATGTTGTTCCGGTGCAAGGAGGAGAAAAATCTCTTGTCCATGTGACCGATCGGGTTCTCACTTACCTTGATGCCTCCAGGTTTCTTGGACTTCAAGAATCGTAGGAGGTACGAGTTAGAATTGATGTAAGGGTCGTAGCATTTCTCAACACCGTAGCTCTCGCAGACTATCCTAAACACTACTTTCTCCATCATAGCTATGTCGCAACCTCTTTTTTTTTTCGGCGCCCGCGATCGGGTACGGGCGCCTAAGGAGGCTAATGGCTCGGCTGAAATTAGTTATGCCCGAACTCTCCCAAGTCCACCAATTCACGACTTTAATAGTCTGAGTTTTTAACCAGTAAATTAATTTTAAAACGGAGTCGCCACTAATCAGTTTGTGGTGAGTCGATTAGAAACCCAAGCGAAGTATCGGGAAAAATACTTGCTCATGCGCAACCAGAGAAATTAGGATCGAGGACTTGATTACACTAGTTAATCACTAATGCCCTTTCGGTATCTAATCTTGTTTAAACCCTAAGACTTTTTGGATGTTCGAGGGATTTTCCATGCATTTTTGGGAGGAAAAACATTTTTTGGGATCTTTTTCTAATTTTTGGACATAAAAGGGATTTTTTTTTTTTGGAAAAATACAAGTCTTTTTGGCTTTTTCTGAATTTTTTTTTGCTTTTTCATGAATTTTTGGCCTTTTTTCGAATTTTTGGCATTTTTTGGAAAATATGGAAAATTTTTGATTTTTTTATATTTTTTTGGAAAATAAAATATTTTTATCATTTTTTATTATTTTTCGATTTTCTGAGAATTAAAATATTTTTTAATATTTTTCGAAAATAAATTAATTTTTGGATTTTTTTATTAAAATACTATATATAATAAAATAAAAAGCCGACTCGGGTCGGATCCGCGGGTTGGGTCCGACCCGGCTAGCCCCGGAACGCAGACGGGCCGGCAACGCGAGCTCGACTTAGATTTTTTTTTTTTTTTTTTTTATAATGAAACAATGTCGTGGCCGGCATTTGGGGAACACCCGGCCAAGCCCAACAACCCGCTCTCACGGCCCGACTCACGACCCCGCTCTCCTGCGAAAACCCTACCCGGATCCGACTCGACTCGCGACCCGACCTCCGCCGCCCTCGGGATTTACGGAATCCCTATCCGGTTCCCGATCCGGGTCCGATCCGACAACCCGGGATCGTGACCCGGAAAATCGGGAACCCTAGGGTTTCCGAATCAAGGCGCCGAGAGGGCACAACGGCAACGACGGCGATGGTGGCAACGATGGCGGCGATGACTGGACTTAGGAGAGGGAGGTGGCGACGGCGATGGCGGCGATGATTGGACTTAGGAGAGGGAGGTGGCGATAGCGACGGCGACGGCGCGGTACCTGCTTGTGGTGACGATGCGACGAGGGCGGCGATGACAGCGAGACCCCCGCGAACCCCTCTTCTCCGGCGTCCCTCTCTCTCTCTCTCTCTCTCTCTCTCTCTCTCTCTACTTCTCCCTCCGGCGAGACCCAGATCCGAAGCCGCGAGCCCTCGGCCCCCCTGAAGTCTCTCAGTGGGGTGTCCAAGGGTCGCGATTTCGATCCCCTCTGCCTCTCTCTCTCTCTGTTCGTCTCTCCGGCAGAACCTCTCCCTCTCCGGCCGCGAGCCTTCGGATCTGGGCTTGCTCGTCCTCGGCCCCCTTTCTGAAGTCTCTCAGTAGGAGGCACGAAGCTTTGCAACCTTCGATCGTTCTCGGCGTGCCTCCTCGACGACAGAAGCGAGGGCCTATTTATAGGCGAGGGGGTGGCCGGTCGACGGAACTTCGACCGCCGGTCCCCCTTGTGCGCCGAGCGGCCCCCGACGGCCGAACCGGTGTCCCATCCGACGCCAGCTGCTCCTCCCACATGAGTCGCCGTCCGGTGCCAGCTGCCCCTACTTTCTGTACGTTGCAGTCCTCCTCGCGGCTCCGGCGTCGCGCGCGTCGCCATCTCCAGCGCGTGGAGCTTATCCACACGAGGAAGACGACAGGCGCACGGGTCGGGCTGGGTCTGGATCCGCGCGGGGGAGGAAAGACCGTCGAACTGGGCTTGAAGGCCCAGCCCGACACGCTGCAGCGCTTTTTCGTTTTTTTTTTTTCTCCTTTTTGCTTTGTTTTGTTGTTTTTATATGGTTTTTTTATATTATTTATCCAAATAAAATAAAATAAAAACTTAATTAATAAAATAAAACAAACCTAAATAAAATTAAGGCGTCAACAACTGCCCCTCTTTGAAGGTGAGCTCATAGAGGTTGCTTTCAAAGACAGACTGATGCCTAAATTTTATCCATGCATGTGTAGCGATTATATTTTATTTGAGACCTATTATTCTATGTGGAAAAAGAGTAATATAACTTTACATATACTAAGACAGATAAGAAGATACCTGTAGTTACTTACCGGGAGTGAGTGAGATAGGGTGTGAACCCCGAGTTTGGCAAGTATCAATGCGTCATCTTACCCGGTGATATGAGGAGGTTGCTTTTCCAGGACTCGAACCATTCTTTGGTCGCCTGTTAAAACAATCAATAATTTGTCTAGGACCCGAACCTTTCTTCGGTCACCTTGACGGGAAATTGTCTTTCCAGGACTCGAACCATTCTTCGGTCGCTTGTTAGAGCAATAAGTGATTTGTCTCGGACCCGAACCTTTCTTCGGTCGCCATGACGGTAAAATGCTTTTCCAGGGCTCGAACCATTCTTCGGTCGCCTGTCAAAGCAGTAAGTGGTTTGTCTCGGACCCGAACCTTTCTTCGATCGCCGTGATAGGAGATGCGCCGACCTTTCTCAGAGCATCTACTTGTGGGTGCCTGATCCGTATCGAGGACACCAGTTGGTACCCGACCTTTCTCGGGAGATGCGCTGACCTTTCTCAGGGCATCATATTTGTTGAGGTGTCGAACTTCACAAAGACACCCGACCTTTCTCGGTAGGAACCCGACCTTTCTCGGGAGGATGCGCCAACCTTTCTCAAGGCATCGATTTGCGAGGTGTCTGACTTCTGTCGAAGGCACCAGTTGGAACCCGACCTTTCTCGAGAGGACGCACCGACCTTTCTCAGGGCATCGATTTATTGGGAGTGCCTGGACATTCACAAGCATTGAAAGAGTACTTGGATATTCACAAGTACTAACCTAGAGGATATTTTGGCCTTTGCAGGCGTCGAAGGGGTACTTGGATGATCGCAAGTACAAATTCTTGGAGGGTACCCGGCATTCGCAAGTATCGAAGGAGTACCTGATTTGCTTGCAGGTGTTGAAAGAGTACTTGGATAATCACAAGTACAAACTCTTGAAGGATATCTGGCATTCGCAGGTATCGAAGGAGTACCTGGGATATTCATGAAGGTCCCTCACCTTTTGATAATTGGGAATATCGAAGACGTACCTCGCATATTCGTGAACGTTTCCCACCTCCTGGCAATCGGGGAATATCGAGGACGTACCTCGCATATTCGTGAAGGTCTCCCACCTCCTGGTAATGGGAATATCGAGGACGTACTTTGGATATTCATGAAGGTCTCTCACCTCCTGGTAATTGGGAATATCGAGGGCATGCCTCACATATTCATGAAGGTCTCTCACTTCCTAGTAATGGGAATATCGAGGACGTGCCCCGCATATTCGTGAAGGTCTCTCACCTCCTGGTAGTTGGAATATCGAGGGCGTACCTGAGATATTCGTGAAGGTTTCTCACCTCCTGGTATTATAAACTTGAATGTGGTATAAGGCTTACTTGGATTGCCGCAGGCATTTAAAAGGGGTGGAACACCTGGATAGCCACAGGTGTACAAAGTACTGGAATACTTGGATGAACACAAGTATTTAATGATATGATCTGGGACCACTCAGGCTAGTCCAAGTGCTAGAAAGCATACCTGGATGGCGGTGCCAAGCAAAGCAATGGAATGCTTGAACAAACGCTATATTATTTGGGGACAACTCGAGCAGGTTGAGTGTCATGAAAAGGAAGTACCTGGACAACGGTGGGTACTTGACGATGTGGGGATACCTAGACAGCAGTAGGTATTCCAAGAGATACTTGGTCAGTCACAAGTATCAATACTCTGGGGACAACTCAAACAGGTCGAGTGTCAGGAAAAGGGAGTATCCGAACGGTGGCCGGTACTCAAAGACAATAGGGATACCTAGACAACAATAGGTATTCAACAATAAATGGATATTTGGTCAACAATACTGGGGACAACTCAACATTGTTAGGAAAAGGGAGTATCCGAACGGTGGCCGGTACTCAAAGACAATAGGGATACCTAGACAACAATAGGTATTCAACAATAAAGGGATACTTGGTCAGTCACAAGTATCAATACTCTGGGGACAACTCGAACAGGTCGAGTGTCAGGAAAAGGGAGTATCCGAACGGTGGCTGGTACTCAAAGACAATGGGGATACCTAGACAGCAGTAAGCACCCAAACTCAAAGGACGACTCAAATAGGTTGAGTGTCAATAAGAGAGTACTTGGACAGTGATAGGTACCTTAAGACAAATGGGGATAGAGATATGCTTACCTAGCAATATCTCTGAGAGTATGTCTGCTATTTTGCACATGCACACATGATTGTATATGCTGTAAATTCATGAGCTCAAATGAGATTCATGCATGATAATTTTGTCAATTTTGCATCATCTGATTTCCACTGGGGAAGATTTTGAAAGACAGCCTTCATTTAGTATGTAGATGTCTTAAGCATGCCAGGTGAGGGACTTTCAGTCTGAAAGGACTTTCCGCTCACTCTCATGGAAAAAGCTATCCTGACCATTGATGCAGGATTTATAAGGACCACACTATCTCACTGTCATCATGTCAACAGGGGTCCGAGTATTCTCACAAACGGTACGACTTTACCAGTGTGAGAGGTTTTTGTTGAAATTGTGATGAAGACTTGGTCAGCGGCTCATCAAAGGGGACCATCAAGGTCGAAGCCGATGGACGAAAATGCTGCACGATCATCTCTGGGTTTACAAGTCAAGAACCCTGCGAAAAGAGATAGAGTAATCTTGCCCGTACTTCTTCAAGTGATGCTTATGCACATATGAAATCCTACGTTAATTGAAGTGCCCCTAGTTTGAAGAGACTTTTACAATGGGATATAACGTAGACTTGGCTCACATGTAAGAGGGTGAGAGTTTGTGACTGTCTTGGTATTTGTCACTAGTCTTTCTTGTCAGGTGGAGGTTCTATGGACCACAACAACTTTTCTTGGCTGTATTTTTGACTGGGGGGCATTGGCCTTGCTTTTACCAGGCACACCGCTTTTTTCATGCCCCTATTTTTATTCCAGTTCTTCTTTTATGGACATTGACCTTGCTCTTACCAGGTACACTGCTTTTTTATGCCCCTGTTTTTTCTTATCGGGGGAACTGGCCTAGGCAAGTTCAATCGAAGCACCGTTATTAGACTCTTGAGTCTTCATCTTAAGTAGGCGCTTTGGGCTATGCTACTTAAATGGCAGTAACTTCTGTTTTGCCTCCACGTGAGGGTGAAATTACAGACTCAATTGGGTTGTACAATAAATACAAGTGCATGGAGAAAAAATTGCTCTTCGTCATTCTATGGCACTTAAATTAACGCGAGTGTTCATATGCAATAAAGACACCCGAAGATTGATACAAGTGCGAGCAAGAAAATTTCTATCTCTCTTCTCACCTTGTGATGCTGCTTTGCCTCCGCTCTGCCCCCAATGTGGGGTGGTTCTTAACGAGGGTATGAGAGAAGCTTCACCAATGTATGGGGCTCAATGGGGTGAGCGATGGAATGCCTCTCACTATTTTGGTTATCGTACCATTTGCGAGAGAACTCTTTACCCTACAGCCATGGAATCTTCTGCACTCATCTCACAAGTGTATGGATGGGGGGGATTGTGTGTAGGATATAGCTTGCCTTTCATCATTCTAACGCGCCTCATCCAGCATGCTCGATTAATCTTGTATTCTTCATTTAGCTGTCTATTCTAATAATTCTCAATGGAATCAGTGATTTAGACATACAAAATCATCATGCAAAATCCATTTGGAAAAGGCATGCAGCATTTTAAATGTGATGGAGTTTGTACTCTCAGAACAAATGAATGGTTTTGGCTCAAAAAGACCTTCTTGGTAGCTTTAAGGGTCAACATAATAGTATTGTTAAATTTTGAACATCAAAAGGGTTATTCACAAAGGAGTGTCGATGGCTGTCCCTATTGATTAGGGATATGACACATGAATGATCAGCCAAGGATTAGGAATTTGATCGGGCATCTCTGCTTTTACCCCTTTAGAAGAGAAGATGTACAAGTAGATCAATTAGTCTGGCCAAAATCAAATGTGAGTTGAGGCCTGAAGATTTTCTGTCATTTGCTTTGGTGATTACTCAGGGCGTCATTTTGTTTAGGAGAGTTTGTCATACCTCTCATTGATTTATTATCCTTGTTTTTGACAGTCAAGTGATCCTGCAACAAAACATGCTTCTTGTTGATTTGTTATCCCTGCTTTTGACATTCAGGTGATCTTGCAACAAACAAGAGGGAATGTGTTAGTCATGAACTCTTTCAAGAGTTGAATAACTGGAATCGATACAACTTTACCCTTCACTGGTTTGTAGATGATTGGGTGAACTTGAAGTGAGAGGGGGACACAAAGTCTTATGTCCCTTGCTTCGTTAGGTCAATTATTCTCTAAATTGGCTCCTGGATGACATGTCTTTTTACACGAAGCTAGGTAAGTTTGATGTGGGTCATTTCAACATACTAGTTTGGCCAGTATTAATTTGCCAAACCTAACCATCAAGTTTGGCTCTTGAATCCTGATACTTCCTGCCAAGAGGGAGAATATGTCAAAAGTGAATTCAAAGAGGGGGGAGTATTGGAAACGATACCAAATTACTCTTCTCCAAAGTTTGTATTTGCTGACTCCGAGAGATATTTGAATATTAATGACAACCTTTTCATCTCGACACAGTTTGACATTTTTTTCGATTGGCCTTCCTCACTCATGGCCATGTATGCATGATTGATGGTTGTTGATTTATCTTCAATGTCTTCCTTCTATGGAATTTTCTTATGTCTTTGACTATATGACCATTAGCAAATTGAGCAAAGTCATGTACTTCAAGCTTCTATGGAATCCGAGATGGACAATCAAAACCTCCAATTCTCTGATGGCAATTATTTCTTGCAAGAGCATGCGTCTGAATAGGAAGTCAGGTTTCTAGGTCCTCATTTTGAATAGGGGCTAGAGACCGCTTCAACTGTCTGGATTTCTTCTCTGTTGACAGTAGCCAATTCAAAGAAAGAGAAAAGATCCCTTCCTTGTGCTTCTGGGCTTGTCGAAGCTGGAAGTCCCGTTGATGAAACCACAGCATCTGGTTGCTCAGGCACATTGTGGGAAATGATATTGCTCAAGCTTGTGAAGGAGTTGGGCAGGAGCGAGGTGGAGTGCACAGAGCTCTTAGGGACGGCTTGATTTTCAACCGTATGCCTGTACCTATTACGTCTTATCTTCCGTTTCCTGTAAATAGAAGAAAGAGGACATCATTTCCAAATTATATTCAGAGAATAAGACTTACCCTCTTTTGGTGTAGGATGATTCCTTCTATTTGCCCATGTTTTCTTGGCAGGGTGTCTTTGAATTTGACGAGTTCACCTGATGCGCTTGCTTCAAATGCCCCCTGTCACACTAAGTCAAGGGGACGGGAATGATCTTTTGAGACATGAAGTGAGTGAGTCAGAAAGACAAACATAATTAAATTTATCATCTTGTTTTAACAAAAGCTTTTGGGTGATGAAATATTTTTTATTTTCGAAATACGTTTTTGGGGGAGAAAAAGCATGAGGAAGCCTAGCTCTCGGTATTCTCTTTGGATGATTTTTTCTTTTCATGTTTGGATAACATCACCGGGCTGGTTTGGAGTACCACCTCATGCTCTTAAAACAAAATATTAGAACTGTACAATAGAGTACTTGGAATGGAAAATACAACAGTAGCACACTAGACAAGATAAGAAACATGAAACAAGTAAAACCATGAAAACTCCTGTGTAAAGGAGTGCTTTGATAGTGTTGGTTCCGAAATCAAGCGCCTTTGAGTTCCTCGCCTCCAGTAAACTCGAAGTATTCGCATGAGAGGACCACTTCATTGAAGCTATGGAAGTGCAACCCATGCAATCAACAACGATGCTTACGAGGTAAAGCCCCTATGAACAGTTTTATCATTTCTTCTTCGGCCAATTGAGGGTAAGTTTGCATCATAAAAGCCTCCCACCTCCTTGCATATGCTCGGAAATCCTCCATTGGTCTTTTAAAGTGAAATGAACAAGTATAGCCTAGTAAATCGACTAGATCTTGAAGACGGTAATTCTGAGATGTATTTCGGGACACCTGAGACTTCATGGACTTAAATGACGACTATACTCTGGTTATTTGACTTAGATCTCTTCATAAAACTTGTAGAGGACATCTTGATGTATAACATATCCAAATTTCAGAGGAAACGAAAGAGAATAGGTAGGTGAAAACTCAGTATTTCGGAGAAGCATGCACTGGACGATGCAGTAATGGATCCAGAAGCTTCGTGAGACTGTAGAAAATAATCTAAAAGAATCTAGCTTGAAGTCTTCATGAAAGATGTACGAAAATGTCTTGTCTGTAACTCGGTAAAATTTCGTAATTTTTAGAAGTCGTATGGATATTTTAATCGAATTTCTTCAAAACTGTGCATTCTGATTTCACCCGAAAAATGACAAGCCATTTTGTGAGAATTGTGAAATTGTGTGAAATTCTATTTGGCCATGTATTTTGCATGAAATTATTATTCTATTTGTCTTGTTTATCACTTGCCTTAATTTTTATAATTTTTGGGAATTTATAGATATTAAATTTAATATTTTTGAAAATAACAAAAGCTGGAATTTAAATAAATGAAAAAGGGCATGAAAAAAATGGATTATTTTATTGACCATAAATTCCATTAAATTTATGTAGCATGTATGATGAGGTCTTGATGTATGCATGACATTGAATTGACATACATGTATGAATTCCGTGCCAAGTATGACTTGTTTGATGTCACGTCATATGCCATGCTAAATTAAGACTGAAATTGGTAAACATGGATAATGGTAAATGAGGAGGTGGTTGTGGTGGAGGATGATGCCCTAATGTATAGAGATGCATTGCCGAATGGCCCCGGGAGATTCAGGATGCCCGAACGTGGGGTGCCGGCCCCCGTCTGAGGTCTTTCGGATGCCCGGTGGCCTGGAATGACTGAATGCCGGAAGCCTCGGAGGTCTTTGCCCGAGGGGATGATGAAATTGATGATTTGAGGAATGGGTGATGTGGTGATCAAATTGAAAGTTAAAAGTGGAAATTAAATGATGATGATCACCCATGGCATGATGATATGCATTATGATATGCATGATGATGATGATAATATGTGATGTGAAATGATGATGATCACCCATGGCATGATGATATGCATTATGATATGCATGATGATGATGATGATGGTATGTGATGTGAAATGATGATGATCACCCATGGCATGATGATATGCAAGAATGCGAGAAGACAGCTCATTGACATCCAATCTCTCATGAGGTAGATATCTACTGTGATAAACCATTGTAATGCAGACTCCGTAAGACTTTCTTGGAAGGCCTGAGTTGTGAATGACATCGGGTTATGGTATCGACTCATTTCAGCGTGGAGGTACTGCAAATGAGCCATGGGGCAAGTTGTGCCATTATACTTACGGAGATTAGGTATCCACATCTCTCCATGGGTCATGATCCTATGAGCGCAAGACGGACTTGATGTATCCTAGTTAGGCCACTGGTTTTTCCACTGCATATTCGTTGTAGTGGTGAATTTTTCTATTTCAGGAAAGTTGGACTCTACCGAGATTACCCCATTGCTTTCTTCTTGGTCAAAATTTCCAAATGAGGATGAAGTATTGAAGCTATCCTCATGGTCAAAGGACGAGCTTAGTAATTCGTTAGGATCGTAGCGGATAAAGATGTATGCTTCCTCTTTTGACAAGCCTTCATCCCCGGATGAGAGTAGGAAACAGTTATACGATGAATCGTCAGTTTCATTGTTGAAATAACGCTGGAAGTCCTTGGGATTGTATTCTAGGACCGGGAAGTCTTCAGGATTGTACTCTAGACGATGGTAGCCTTCAAAACTGTATTCTTGGGAACACTCGAAGCTTTGGCGCGGTGGCTCGTCGGTAGATGCTGAATTGATCTGCTTAGGCTTTCTTTTCTTGGCCCATGGTCCAGACCTTTTGAGTAAGGCCCTGCGTTTCGCCAGCTCGCTTCTGTTAAGGGAAGTGAGGGATATTAGAGTTTTACTCTCTGATTCACTTTCTAGGTTGATAGGGGTTGGTATTTTCTGAACCCTAGCTCTTGCAGTAAGCTTGGGGAGTTGACTTATCGTGCCCCGGTCTTAAATAGGCTCTGTGTCTTGGATCTCGTACAAAGGCTCCTTACCTTTCCTAGTGGGAAACTTTTCAGTAATAGGATGCTGCCCAACTGCCCACTCATTATGCAAGGCTTCATCAACACGTTTCTTTCCTATCTCAGCAACTAACGGTTACTCGTGTTCCGCGATTATCAGTTCTTCATAGGGCAAGGTGATGTTAGGGGTGATGTCAATATTATACTCTTGGTGAAAAGCATGAATTAGTTCCCTCCAGGTTTTAAGGGGACTAATCTTCCTGATAATGTACCATCGCAAGGCAGGGCCGCCAAGCTCGATTGGTACGATTGAATCATCCTTCGGACTGGTAGGCTCCGGAAGTAGGTCTCTGGGCGGGAGGTATCAGCATACCTTTCGCATTCAGGTGCTTTGAGTTTTTCAGGGATCTCAATGCCGGCATAATTGGACAGGTCCATGGGATTCTGCTCCTGCAGCTGGCTTAACTTTTTCATGATCCTTTCAAATTGTCTATGGTACTGGCTATTTTCTGGCAAATTTGCGGGTGTCATGATGGTGTTTAAGGCAACTACAGAGTTGGGCTCAGCTTGAGTAGATTTCATTTGTCTCGAGAGTTGTTGAAGGACAATGGACATCTATCCTACGCCGTCTTCAATGTTAATGAGGCGATTTTGTACATCATTCTGATCGGGTCCTATTGCATGAGGCCACTCGCGGGCGATTGGTGGCCGGCGATTCATAATTACCCTGCTGTTGCGAAAACAATGAGTGAGCACGAAAGTAAACAAAGATTGACCCATGGCAATGGCCTAACTAATTTTTTATTTATCAAAAGAGGATTTTATAGACCACAGACTTCTGACATCTAAAACTGGAAATTGAAATGACAGAATGAAATACTAGATATTAAACAAAAGCCCCTAAACAATGGGACAAAACTTTTACTAAGGGGCACATGATTGCCAATTTATATGCGACGAGGAGCCTTGTTCTTGCGAGGATGCCTGCTTCCTTGGACTGGCTCTGAGGTGTGCATCCAGTCCATTCCCGAATCCCTCTCCATGAGTTCTGCTTGCTCGTGCGGGCTGCTCTCTCTGATTGAGCAAGGGACCGATGGTTTCCACCTTGTCGGGATGTGATGATTGTGGATGTAGGACATGGAGGCGTGGTGGGCTTTTTCTTCTCCCTCAAGCCCTTCAGGTACCACGATCCTTTTGCGATGGCACTTGTCCCAGGTTTCTTCAGCGATAGAAATTTCGACCGCGTAGTCACGGCTTGTGTTGAAAAGAACTGGAGGGATCATCCCGTTGAAAGGCAATGGAATCTCCTGAAGGGCTCCATATTAGCGTGCCACCCGATATGGGTAATAGGGAATGGCGCCGGTGAGGCCGAACAACGGAATTGGGCGCTTGCGTTTGTAAGCGAAGCGAGCTCTCTTTTCATGGAACTAACCAAAGACACCATTGGAATGCCTCGGAGCTGGATCTCTTAGGAAGTTTATCCAATTTAAACAGCTTTGATTGGGAATATACGGTCCTAAAACCATAAATTTTTGTAATGGATTTTCGAAATCATTTATTTCAAACGATCGCATGAAGTCTCGAAATTCGCTTAGGTGAGAAAAGAACCAGACTTATAAAATTTCAGGAGAGGCTCGCATGATTTTCTTCGTGCTGTCTTTAAAACGATTAAAGGACAAGAATGTTTCAGTTAAAATCATGTTGACATAATTCCCCCCTCTCAAGATCTGATCAACTATCCATGCCATCTTAGGACTTATGACATTTCTTTGATGGGGAAGATGATGAGCCCGAAAAATGCCAGGAGGAAAATCTCACTTTTTTGGGTCATAGGCTGATTTTGGAAATAGGCATTCATAAATTCTAGTGGGCAGGTATTATGGTTGTTTTCAAGAATTTGTATCATAACATAGACTTCAGTTCTTAAAAGCCGTGCTAACCCACGCAGAGGGATGATGCCTATCGAGGGCCTGACAAGCTTTTTCTCAAGAGGCATTCCAGTGATGATGCTATATTCTTCTAGGGTTGGAGTTAGCTCAAACCTACCAAACATAAAAGTAAGTGTCTTCGGGCACCAGAAATGTGCCATGGCTTGTATGACTTCAGGGCGAACAGTGATTTGGATCAATGATAGGAGATGACCGACTTTGGCCTTCACATGCCCTTGGGCAAACTGATCTAATTGACCCCACCATTTGAAGAGCTCCGCCTTGGGAGTAGGAATGAACTGGATATCGTCTTTCCCCATCACATATAAACTGGGACTTGAAAAGCTTATCCTAAATTGCCATGGGCCAAATAAAAAGACTGAGTAAAAGTAAAGAAATTACTTTGCTTTTAAAGAAAAATGGCAAGCACAAAGACATGCGCATGGAACGTGCGGCTCGATTTCTAACTAAGAAGGTTTGTTGAGATTAAAAGGATATCCGCCCGTCGCAGTCTCGCGTTAGCAGCATACCCTCCTAACCTCGGCTAAGAAATTCGGGGAAAAGAAAGGCAACCTCTACATCGCAGTCTTGCGTTCGAGGTCGTATTTTTCTTAACACCATCCTAGAAATCCTATGGCGGCCCAGGTCCGGCGGTCGGGTTGTGTGTGCCATGTGTAGTGTTTAAAACAGTAAAGCATGCACAACAGTTTATAATCACAAGATAATCTATTTTAAAGCAAAATTAAAATAAACTTCTAAGCTATTGACCTGCATAAAAAACAAAAACAAGTCAAGAAAGTATTTAAACAAGATAGAATGGCCTAAGTCCTCAAAAATTGTCCCCAGCGGAGTCGCCAAGCTGTCGCAACCTCTCTTTTTTTCGGCGCCCGCGATCGGGTACGGGCACCTAAGGAGGCTAATGGCTCGGCTGAAATTAGTTATGCCCGGACTCTCCCAAGTCCACCAATTCACGACTTTAATAGTCTGAGTTTTTAACCAGTAAATTAATTTCAAAACGGAGTCGCCACTAATCAGTTTGGGGTGGGTCGATTAGAAACCCAAGCGAAGTATCGGGAGAAATACTTGCTCATGCGCAACCAGAGAAATTAGGATCATGCCCTTTCGGTACCTAATCTTGTTTAAACCCTAAGGCTTTTTGGATGTTCGAGGGATTTTCCATGCATTTTTGGGAGGAAAAACATTTTTTGGGATCTTTGTCTAATTTTTGGACATAAAAAGGGATTTTTTTATTTTTTTTTTGTATTTTTGGAAAAATACAAGTCTTTTTGGCTTTTTCTGAATTTTTTTGGCTTTTTCATGAATTTTTGGCCTTTTTCGAATTTTTGGCATTTTTTTGGAAAATATGGAATATTTTTATTTTTTTGATTTTTTTGGAAAATAAAATATTTTTATCATTTTTTATTATTTTTCGATTATCTGGAAATTAAAATATTTTTTAATATTTTTCAAAAATAAATTATTTTTTGGATTTTTTATTAAAATATTATATATAATAAAATAAAAAGCCGACCGGGTCGGATCCACGGGTTGGGTCCGACCCGGCTAGCAACGCGGGCCCGTCTCAAATTTTTTTTTTTTAACAATGAAACGGTGTCGTGGCCGGGCATTCGGGGACACCCCGGCCCCACCTCGACAACCCGCTCTCACGGCCCGACTCACGACCCGGCTCCCGTGAAAACCCTACCCGGGTCCGACTCGACTCGCGACCCGACCTCCGCCGCCCGGATTTATGGAATCCCTACCCGGTTCCCGATCCGGTCCCGATCCGACAACCCGGGATCGTGACTCGGAAAATCGGGAACCCTAGGGTTACCGAATCAAGGCGTCGAGAGGGCGCAACGGCGACGACGGCGATGGTGGCGGCGACGGCGGCGATGACTAGACTTAGGAGAGGGAGGTGGCGGCGATGATTGGACTTAGGAGAGGGAGGTGGCGATGGTGACGGCGACGGCGCGGTACTGCTTGGTGACGGTGCGACGAGGGCGGCGATGACAGCGAGACCCCCGCGAACCCCTCTTCTCCTGCGTCCCTCTCTCTCTCTCTTCTCTCTCTCTCTACTTCTCCTCCCTCCGGCGAGACCTAGATCCGAAGCCGCGAGCCCTCGCCCCCCGAAGTCTCTCGGTGGGGTGTCCAAGGGTCGCGATTTCGATCCCCTCTGCCTCTCTCTCTCTTTGTTCGTCTCTCCGGTCGCGAGCCTTCGGATCTGGGCTTGCTCGTCCTCGGCTCTCTTTCGAAGTCTCTCAGTAGGAGGCACGAAGCTTTGCAGCCTTCGATCGTTCTCGGCGTGCCTCCTCGACGACGGAAGCAGGGGCCTATTTATAGGCGAGGGGGTGGCCGGTCGATGGAACTTCGACCGCCGGTCCCCCTTGCACGCCGAGCGGCCCCCGACGGCCGAACCGATGTCCCATCCGACGCCAGCTGCTCCTCCCACGTGAGTCGCCGTCCGGTGCCAGCTGCCCCTGCTTTCTGTACGTTGCAGTCCTCCTCGCGGCTCCGGCGTCGAGCGCGTTGCCGTCTCCGGTGCGTGGAGCTTATCCACACGAGGAAGACGACAGGTGCACGGGTCGGGCCGGTGCGGATCCACGCGGGGAGGAAAGACCGTCGAGCCGGGCTTGAAGGCCCGGCCCGACACGCTGCGGCGCTTTTTCTTTTTTTTTTTCTCCTTTTTGCTTTGCTTTGTTGTTTTTATATGGTTTTTTTTATATTATTTATCCAAATAAAATAAAATAAAAACTTAATTAATAAAATAAAACAAACCTAAATAAAATTAAGGCATCAACAAGCTATGAACTTGCCATAGTCGTTGTCGCGACCTATTTTTCGGGTGCACCACCTAAAATTAGGTTAATGGACTACTCGAGTTTTAAACTTAGCTCGGACTCTCCCAAGCCCATACCAATTCGCGACTTAAGTCCAATTTTTTAAATATGCAAGATTATTAACTAGGTTTATGGTAGGTCGATTAGACACCTAAGTAAAATAAAGGGAGAACCAGAGACTAAGGGTATGGGGACTTGGTTACACTAGAATTTTCTAATGCCCTTTCGGTACCATTTCTTTTTAATTTTTTAAAATGCTTTTTTTGCAGGCAGCTGATTTATTTTTACCTAAATTACTATCATGCAAATGGTGACCACACGGGTGCTCATCCATTATTAAAACATTCAAATAAAAAATAATAAATTGCATCACACAAAGCAAGCAATCATTTTTTTTGGGTTTTCTTAAAAATTAGAATTCTTTTATGAAAATGCATTTTTAAACTAAATGACTTAATCTTATTAATATGCAAATTTTAATTAAATGGGCCTATTATGCAAACTAATTATTATGCACCTCATGACCTAATTTCACTAATTAACAAGCTCTGACTAAATAATCCTATTATGCAAACTAGTTAACATACACTTAGCATTTTTGGATTTTTTTATTGAAATTCAGAATTTATAAAGATCCTAATTAATCTATCTAAAAAGGGATAATTTTCTAATTTATTCTAGGGATTAATTTGACTTAAACCCTATTCTGTCTTAGAAAACTATTTTTTATTTTAAAAAGAGGATGAGAATATGAAAATGTGCCAATTATATCTAAAACCCTAAAAAGGCCATTTAAGTCTAATCCTAACTTATTTTTAAAAAATCTAAAAATTCAGTCCTAAAAATATTATCTAAAAATGCAATACTAGAAATATAATCCTAAAAATTTGATTAATTAAACCTACGTGTCTATTATATTAAACCCTAATGTCCTATATGCTCATGCAATTTTTTGAATTTTTTGATTTTTTGATTTTTTGATTTTTTGATTTTTTTTTAGTTTTTTTTTAAGCTGAATAATTGTTAAATTAGGGTTAAATCTAAACAATTAATATAATCACTAAATAAAGGATCAAAATAATTGAAAAAATAACCTGTCGTCTCACAGGTTAAATTAACAATTATTCTAACCCTAATCATCACAACAACTCAAAATAATTAAAAATCTAAATCCAAGTCTTACTTTACCAAATTAAATAATTATTATGATTTAACAATTGAGATTCTACCAAAAGCCCAAAAATTAAAAATAATTAGAAAAATGATCCGATGTCTCTCGGATCAAATTAATAATTATATTAATTTCGGACAAAATCCCTACGGATAATGCATACTAAATTCACAAATATTAACATCAAATATTACAACTTAAATAGATAAACTAAAATGAGATAAAATAGAACAAAATAAATAAAAGAAAAAGCTAAACCACCTAAAGAAAGAGGGACTTGCTGCAACATTGATGGGCGCCGGACGGACGGTGGCCGGCGTCGGGACTCCGGCGGGAGATGGCGGACGACGACAGTGAGGGCTCGAGCTCGAAGCAGCGGCGGAGGCGGAGCTGGACCGCGGGTCGCTGGGTGGCGACGTCGGCAGCAGTGTGGGGCTCGGCTGGCGTCAGGCGCTGGATCACGGCGTCAGGCACGAAAGGCACGAGCTGCTGGCGTCGAGGCGTTTGGGGTTGCTCGGAGATGTCGGTGTCAGTGCACCGACGGACAGAGATGCTCGGGCGGCGGGCAGCAAGCGTAGGGCGTCGGGTCGCAGAGGCAGCTGTTGCAGGCGGCGAGGGGGCCGAAGGCTGGCTGTCGGGCGCCGAGCGGAGGCGAGCAGCGGCGGTGCGAGCTTCGGTGGCGCCGGGTCGCGGCAGGGACAACGGCGCGGCGGCGGCTGAGCGTTGGGCGGAGGCGAGCAGGGGCGGTGTGGTCTCCGGTGCTGCAGATCGGCGACGGCAGAGGCGGAGCTGGGCGCTTGGGTCGCGGAGGCGGCTGGTGTCGCGGTGGCGCGGCGATGGTCGGCGCGGCTCCGGCTGGGCTGGCGAAGAAAGGACGCGCGGTGGCGAGCGGCCAAAGGCGTGGCTGATGCAGGCGCAGCGGCTATGGCGGGCTCGGCGGATGAAACCCCGCGAGGAAGAAGAAGAACTTTCTTCTTTTTCTCTTTTTTTTATTTTTATATCTTTTTCTTCTATTCACTCTCACGTCCCTTCGCAGGTCTTCTCTCCCTCTGCTGCTGACTTTTTCTTTTTCTTGTCAGAGAAAGGAGAGAAAAAGGGTTCTCTCTTTGACTAAGATGGAAGAAAATTTTTTCACACGACGAGCTTTCTCACGAAAATTTTTTTGCTTCTCAATTCGCCCCCACTGAATACTGTGCAGGTTAACTCCTTTTTATAGTGGTTCCGATCGGCCGCTTTCATGGAAAATTTTAAACTTCCATCTTCTGTTGCGTTAAATCACGTGGATGCAAATCGGAGACGTGATTTCCGCAATCGCCGATTTTGCATCGATTCATTCCATTTTATCAAAATCATTGCCATTTGTTCACCTGATTTTAAAATTGTTGATGCATTTAACAAAATCTGGACATCTATCGAATTTCATATTTCTTTGCATACTTCAATCAAATCAATTTCTCCCATTTTCATTTTTTTCCTTTTTTTTTATTTGTTCAAAATGCAATTTTATTTTTCCAAAATTAAGTGTCAACAGTCGTAAGCAGCTTTATTGCATACATATATATATATATATATATATATATATATATATATATATATATATATGTATATATATACACATATATATAAGAGAAGTCAACTTTAGCACTAACTTTTTATTTATTTTTCTCGATATCCTATAGCCTTAAGTTGACATGCTAAAGTTGGTTGGAGAAACATGTTTATTATGCGGGATCGTTTAAGAAAGTAAGAAAATTCTTAGGTGCACTAGCAAGGCATATAAAAGGTGGCGTGAATAATGAATAACACGGTTCAAATTAGAAAGGTGTTCGAGAAGTGAGCATGGAAGCATGACATATAACAAGCTTGTTTATATATAAACTAGGCACAATCATGGGACTTTATTGCATATACCATTTTTCAAACTTCTTCCTGGTGATGGCTGGCGAATTCATAAACCAGTAGGAGAAAGATCAAGACATTGAAGTGGGACGGGGAGTCGTCAATAAATTCAAAAGTACAGTGAATGTAGATGTGCAAATAGAGGATTAAGAGTGAAGGAAATAGAAGAAGGCACTCATGTGATGTCCCAGAAAACAGGAAAAAAAAATATATAGTACCAGGAGCGGTCGTTCCCAGAGGGTCACATGAGGAGGTGAACTTTTCACACTCTTCAAGCTTCTCGGGGCCAACAATGGCCAGGGCCTCGATAACAGAAGTCCGGGGATCTGTCCGGTATAGCCGAGATGAGGCTTCAAGTTAATGTTCTTAATCTTGGTTTCATGGGGGAGGTCGAAGAGATCCTCGGCGACGCTAAAGATAGAGTCATGAAGGCCAAGAGGGACACTGGGGTGATCAACAATGAAGCACCCGTGATCCTCAAGAGCCTAAACAATCACTTCGGAAGCTTTGGCCCAGGAACTTGTCCCCGGTTTCCTGCATTCCTCGGAGAACACTATAACTGGGACCTGGGTTGTTCCTACCGTCTCTCTTAGCTCTCGATCTCTCTCAGAACACACACACCAGGAGCAAGACTGTTTTTAAGCTGGTCTCTCGATCGGGTGCTCTTCGCAGGATGAATTGCCAGCACGCGTTCGATCTTTTTATAGGCGACTGAGGGAGAACGTTCGTTACGTCTCCTCAATCCACGCTAAGTGAGGCCAAAAAGGGCATACTATATGTCGGTGTGTCCACACCGACACAGCTGTCCCGAGTGGAGGAACTGCTCCAGTGAACCAGCTGATCAGCTAACCAGATCTAAACCGTTAGATCTGATTGGAACCACGTGAAAAATATATGGACTTCACTATTTTCAATGATTCAGATTCAGTTTAGTACATATGTTACACTCATGAAACAATTTCTCCTATACTGGACACGTATTTAAAAGTAGAATATCTATAATGACTTCTCATATTAGTATAATATCCTTTCACCTTATAATTTAAGATGGACGCTTACGTGTAGTTCCTCGAACACTGTATTGATACAACTTTTCAAAAATTAAATGGGATATCCCGCGGGGGAGACGAGCACCGGTGCCGTCGCATTGGGACTTGCTTCAGATTACGCCAGACCTCTGTAGTGTCTCAGGGTGCGCTTATTATTTGTTTTCATGCTCTTGTCCCACTCGAGATCACAGATTCTTGAAGTGCAAAAATTATCTAGCAAGCAGTGCCAAGGTGAGTGGAGAGTATAATATTCAGCATTGGGATACATTATCATTCGCCAAAGGCTTTCAAGGTTCAATGGGGATATGCATGGACCTTGTCACTTTGAAAATAAACACTAACTCAAATTAAATCCTTGCCATTATTCATTATGAAGTTAATATTTGCTCTGTCAGTTACAGAAAAAAAAAGGAAGAAGGTGAAAAACAAAGGAAGATAGTTCCCAGAGAGCTCACATGCGAAGACAAGTTCATGCTAACTTTGAGACCAAGACATGATAACGGTAGATTTTGATAGCTCTTTCTCTTTTCACTGTACTTGGAGATGCAAATTTTTGCTTTTCTCCACCTCTCATGAACATCAGCCTTCAACTGAATCATGTAAATCTTGTGTCGTCTCTTGGTTCTTGATCTGTTTTTAAGGCACTTTGATAGCACACGATCTTGTTTTAGAAATTCAGTTTGCTGATGTGTAACTAAGCATGTTTGTGCAGAATAAGACAATTGGCAATGAGATCATTGATCCGATTGACAAGGAAATATGGAACAACAAGCACTTTCTATAAATTTTCTCGAGTTTAAATATTCATTTACAACGATTTCTCTTGATGGACTTATCACGAATCCAATCCATCACTGACTCGTGATTTCACCTTCAAATCAAATGAAGCAGTCAAAAAACAAGTAACAACAGATCAGCTCTTACGTTAAACCCACCATAACAATAAAAAAAGGAAGAAGTTCCCTTCCCTCAAAAGTCGTGATCAAGCCATCCAACAAAACCAGACTACCATAAAAATTAGTGCGAATTGCATTCCGAGCCGCTGCAGTGATGGTTATCATGGCTTTGCTGAGGAAGAAGACGATCTTCCCTTGCATCTATGTAGTTTAACCATGCCGTCCTTTGTACTCTCAAAGTGTGTGCAACAGTTTGGATCACAAATATGTTCCGCTGGCTTGATGATTGCTTCCTCACGAGGCATTAGCCAACACTGCTGCATTCGTCTCTTCCCATTTAATCTGTTTCACTGTCATTGGCTTCCCGTTCCTCTATCCATAGGCGACATTCAAGGACCTCACAGTACAAATGAAACGACTAACTGATGGTCTTCAAGCACAACCTTCAATCCTTTAGGTGCCTACATCTTATCACATATCAGAACTTTTTCATGGTTCCACCCGATACTCTAGGTCTAGGGCTAAATCATAAGAAACTCTCATCAAATCGACCAAAACCAACTCCTCCCTTTGAAACTCCCCACAGAACATTTGATTTAAGATACTGAATCCACACGTGATCTGAATCAAATGAGTCAAGAGTCTCTGATAATACATTCTGCCTTTGGCCATTAACATGGAGCACAATGTCTTAAATATACTTCCCTTATCCATCTTCTACACAGGAAAAAAAAAACAATCCTAGGAACTTGTCATACAAGTCATGTGAAGCCATGAAAGATGCAATACTGTGGTCAACAAGATTGAACTCCTCTAGCATCTCTCTTCAAGGAAGAACATTTCGGTAAATTAGGAAAAATTTGAGAATAGCGATACTTCTGTTATAAGTGTAAACTGCTATAAATACTCAATTTTGTAATTAGTTCAAGTCGAGAGTTTGATTTGAGCATATTCCTCCTGATTCAGCCAAACTAGAGTTCTATAATAATCACACATATTTATCATTGTATAATAATTAGACATATCAATTTTTGCTTATGTTATATATGATACTCATGCCATAAAAACCATTCCCTAGCAAGTGTTGTAGCCATCCATATTGCAAATACGTGCAGAATCACTTTATATTAGATTTCTTTGTTTGTCTAGAATTGTTGGCTTTTACAGTATACAGACACAGTGCACCCAACATACACTCGCCATCAACACACGCAGACACATACAGGCATGCACAGAGAGAGGAGAGAGAGAGAGAGAGACCTCAATTGAAAAGTCTGCCATGTTCCATCCTTCGTGGACAAATTGGCTTGAACTATCTTCCTCTGTGCTCATTTGACCATCTAGTAGATTTTCTGTTTCAGTTGAACTTTCTTCTTTGTACTCATTTGACTATCTGCATATCAAATCTCGTAAAATAAATCGGGATCCAGCAACTGATTGCCTTGAAACAGAACCTCCAAATCGTTCTTTAGCGGCTGCGCGTTACTCAGAATCCGCACTTCTTCACAATTCCACCACCCGATGCTCTAATGCTAACTTGGAAATCTACTCCCCACAGCTCCCTTGCTTCGTAATAATGAAGCCACAGATGACACAACTGAAAATCCATGGGCGTGCAGCACTAATGTCTCCATCAACGGATACTTCAATCGCAAAGTTATTCTCTCTTCCTTCTTTCACTGGTAGTACAACGTAGAAAGTTAATCTTAGAAACTTGTGATATAAGTCCTTCGAAGTCATGGGAAATCTCACTTTTCTTAAGAAATATGTATTTCGTATGGGGATCACTTGAGTCCTCCTCCTTCAATGGAAACTTGATTAGTTTTGAGCAGCCATGAAGCATCAGGGTTACAAGATTTCGCAACCCGCAAATTCTGGATGGAAAGATTGAGCAGAGCCATGTTTGGCCCTTTGTCACTAAATTGTTAGAACTATTTTCCTCTGTGCTGGTTTTATTATCTAGTAAATCTTGTGTTTCTCTTTAACTTTCTTCCTCTATGATCACTTGACTATCTTCATGTGAAACCTCGTAGAGTAAAGCTGGATCCAACAATTCATCATCTTGAAGCAAGATCTCCAAATCGTTCTCTAGTGGCTTGCACATTAGTCGGAATCCACACTTTTTGACGATTACACCAGGTGGTGCTCTAATGATAAACTGGAAATGACTCCTGTCATTTGGACCAAAAGGGTCTCCTTTCCACAGCACCTCTGTTACGCAATACACAAGCCATACATGACCCAAATCCAATGAACCGAAAGTGCTTGAGCCTTCCATCGTCTTCTTGCCATTAACGTATGCTTCAAGTTTAAATTCTTCTTTTTTTCCTTCTTGGAATACAACACAAGAAGCTAATCCTATGAACTTCTTATACAATTCTCTTGAAACCATGAAAGAAATAGAACCCTCATTATCAGGAAGCAACCACTTTGGCATCTTTTCTCCAGGTAAAAGAAGTTCGCAAGCAATTTTGGCATGAAATTGCTGTCACAGATATAGATTGTTAGATACCTTATCAAAATTGGCACCTAAAAGGAAGATTTTCAATGAGTTAAGTGGGTAGTCCTAGAGTTTAGCTATAGTTAACTATAACATTACAAAGATTTTTTTTGTACTTAATTGGTGGAAACAAGACATGTGATGTTGAAGATTTTGTAATTGGATGTACATCTATTGCTGATAATTTTAATTGGGCGATCCTTATAATTCCATAGCGAACTAGAGCTAAATAAATAGAGAGTATCCTTTGCATAACTTTATAGCCACCTCCAATACATACATGCAGAATCACTTTCAATACTTGCTTTTCTTAATTAGCTCACTGATGCAGGACTTTTAGCCTTTCACAATATAAAACAATCGTGCAACAACAGTACAAGACTCCATATCGAGAGAAATTATTGGGAGACAGTCTTTAATCTATAATGAAAATAATAGTTCGTTCTAGACCACAAAAAATCAAATAACAAATAATTATAAATTATTATGGGACATGCTCCTTCAAAAATTTATGACTCACAATAAGCTTTTATTTCACAATAACCTAAAAGTTGTTATGCTAGCAAAACTACCATATTAAATAGGAGGGGTGAAAGAGAGTCTAACCTCAAGCTTGAACAAATCATTCATGGTGAAGCCATTATGTAGCAGTTCATAACATGAAGAGAAGTCAACAACGTCAACGTCAATGTTGGAGGGAATTTTGCTTAGAGACTCGCAATTATTTGCAGATAGATTATTCAATCGCCGCGGAATCTTGAGGATCTCTTGGAGTTGATGGCAATATGAAACATCCAACCATTCCAACTTATTTAGTCGCTCGCATGCAAGAAGGCTAACAAAATTGTTTCCCCTCAAATACATATTTCTTAAGAAGGGAAAACAGGAATCATTCTCCAGAAAGTCTACTTCCGATAGACTGCATTCACTAAGGTCTATAAACTTTAACTTAGGAAATCCAGTCTTCATGTGGGGATCACTTGAATCCTCCTCCTTCTTTGGAAACTTGATTAGTTTTGAGCAGCCTCCAAGCCTTAGGCTTGTAAGATTTTGCAATCTGTAAATGCTAGATGGAAGGATTGCCAATTTCTTGCAATAACTTAAATCCATTTCCTCCAAAGAGACAAGATTTTCTATAGATGTAGGAAGTTCTTCAATTGAGGTTCCTTTTAAATCAACTTTTTGCAAGCCCTCGATTTGATCCGGAATATTAGGAAATCTTTGCAATTTTGAGCAATTTTTAAGAATGAGATGTCGAAGATTCTTGGACTGGAGCACTGCAGGGAGATCATGAAGTTTAGAGCACCCACCTAAATCCAACAATTGTAATTTGCTGTGATATGCAACTGATGTGTGGGCATGCTCTAAGTTTTTGCATCCGTGGAGATCCAATTGCTCTAGATTTGGAATACAATCGAGGTTTGGCATACAAATCAGCAGCTGGCATTCACTAAAGTTAATGAACTTCAATTTTTTAAAGTCCTGCAAGAAACATTCCGGACGAAAAAAAGAAAGAAAGAACTGTTATAAATATTCAATTCAAAATCTGGCTAAGTTTTTAGTTAAAAGAACTAGTGGTATGTCCACATACTAGGAAACTATATACAAAAGTTTCCACACATCACAATTCATAAGCATTACCCCAAAACATGGATGAACTAGTAACAACTTCTTTTTGTTCACAGGCAAATAAATTATCCTTACAATTTTCCTGAATAAATTACGTAGGGGCGATTCTGCTGTTCTGAAGTGCAAACTCGGAACATTGTTCCGTGTGGGTTAAAAGGTGAAAGAGACATATGTAACTGTCAAATTTCATTGCTAACAATATTTTGACTTGACAAGAAAAAGAGATTTACCCATTACCATCCAAAGAGTTCTAAAGACGTGGCTTCTCAATTCTCTCATGGGAAGGGTCTTTGAAAGCACATAGACCATTACCAACTATATAAAAAGCCTACAAATCAAATTAAAAGTCTCATGGTATATCTTAAGCACATTCAGCGCTCAAATGTTAATTTTACAAGCCAAGAAGCTTTTGTTTCAATTTTCTTCTCAAAATCATGATTGCTTGAGCTCCTTGTTGTCATTTTTTGTGTAAGTAAGGAAAAGTTTTATTTCATCTGGTGCGTTTACTTTTTCTAATAAACTTTCTGTACTTTTGATTTCTATAATCAAATCTTTCTATTTACATAAATTATCTAATCATTTCCTCCAATCCTGAATCTAGCCAAATCTAGTTGGCGTGGCCTTTGGACGACTCCACACTGTAACGTGGATTAAATATCGTACATATGCGGGCACTCATCCACTATCTATGATGGGTGTTCATGTAGGCAATATTCAATCCACATCATACTCCAATGATTGCATTGACTAGATTTGGCCAATATGATGTCAGAGAGACTTGATTAGACACTTTGTAAAAGTAGAATGACTAGATTAGTTAGAAAGATTAAAAACACATGGACTTGATCAGAAAAGCATATGAAGTACGAGGATGAAAAATGAAATCTTTGCTACAGGTGTTTCGAATTGTAACCAACAAGTTATCAGTTAGAAGGCAGATTATCTTCAACTGGAAGATTTTAATTGCATTGGTTCATTTACTAGATTGACAGACTACGTTTGATGTTTTGATATATATAACGAATATAGTAATTGTAGATGTTTTCCTAGGGACAACAAAAACATCATCCAATTATATAAATATAAGCAATGAAAAAAGGACCCAGTAAATACGCACCTTAAATTGTTCCCCCACTACTTTGATCTTGCTTTTTCTCATATCAAGTCCAACTAACTTCTTTGGACCATAGCTAAAATCTGGAATCCATGCACAATTAGGCCATTCAAACCACCTTAACTCATTAGGGAGATGGATGGGACCTTGGAAAGAATTATCTACATTAAGCAGGATGAGCAACCTCAACTTTCTCATCTTTATGAAAGCATTAGGACCGATATACATCTCTTCTGGTTTTGGTAGCTCCAAAACTATAGCTTTTATCGCATCTGTTCCCTGTATATTTATTCAAATATATTAACATTATCCTGTAACAACTAGTAAACAAGGTCAAAGATAAGAATTGAATACGAATTTTCATAACAAGTCTTACCATATCTCCTGATAGAACATCAAGAACATCTTCATAAAGCCCCAACCTAGTGCGTTTTCCAGGGTCATCACGACATTCTTCTTTAACAATATCTAAACCCATTAATTGCACTAAGTCATGCATTTCTAAGGTCCTATACTCTTCACTAATCAAGCAACGATCAATGAGAATCTGTACTCCAATAGTCGTGTCAAAATTACAACTATCTAGAACTTCTTAATGTACTCTGTACTCCTCCCCTTAAAGAAACAAGCAATGTCCAGAAAAATCTCCTTTGCATAGTCCTCCAATCCATCATAACTTACCTTTAACACATCGTTGATCTTTTTATCAGGACTTTTGGCAAGTTTTTGTAGGGCACTTTTCCATTCATGTTCTCTTCTACCACATAAGAAAACACCCAACACCTCAAGAGCCAAAGGAAGGCCTCTCGCATAATGTAATACCTGATCAACAAGATTACTGCTTATTTCTATTTCTTGATTTTTAAGAAAAGTATGCTTTCTAAAAAGTTCAAGAGCATCACCATCCTCAAGAGCTTTAACTTCATACATATGGTCGTGATCTATCCCATGAGAAGTTAGTAGATGCTTATTTCTTGTTGTGATAATTATTCTACTTCCTTTACCAAACCACTCACAATCTCCAACTAAAGCATTTAATTGGCACGCATCATCAACATCATCAAGAATGATGAGAACTTTCTTATTACAAAGTCTATCTCGAACTAATCGACTCCCTCCACCAACACTATAGACTGTTAATTTCTTCCCTGACAATACTTGAGATAGCAATTTTTCTTGCAAAAGAACCAAATCAATGGAATTTCTGGAATTTTCTCGAACACGTTCCAAGAAACTGACACCTAGGAACTCTCTAAAAATAGCATTATGAATGGCTTTAGCAAGGGTTGTCTTCCCTACACCTCCTTGTCCCCATAATCCTATCATAAGAACATCATCCTTGGACTGTAGATTTAAGATTGTTTTAAGCTCTTGTACTCGGGAATCTATCCCAACCGGATACTTGGCTACACTTAATGGCGTTTGATCTAGTTGAGTTGAGATCTCTTGTACAATTTGTTGTATGAGCCCCGCTTCATATCTGAAATGGGAAAATTAGTTGAAACTACTTTTAGAGCAATCCAAAAAAAATTAATAGTACTTAAAGAGAATTGTTGAATAAGAAACTAGTCCGCAATATATTTGGAGATGAATGACCCAATATGTTCAACCAGCAAAATGACCGTGTCTACACTGGTCTAGACTATATTTTTCATGTTATTCTAAATGTTATGTGTTCATTTATTTTACATTTATTAAAATTCAAGTTAATTATTGGATATGCTAAATGCTGATCGACATTGTCCTGATCTCTTTCTAAAGTTCTTTGAAATTATATTGTTTTTCCTTTAATTGTCGGAATGCCTACCAATTTATCTGGTATTACTCTTAGCAACAACGTGATGAAAATTAACAACGTGAAGTCTAAGTTAGCATAACCATGGGGTAAATCCTAATAAAAATCAAGTACTTTACCCTTTGGGATGACTTAAGTCCCCCTTCTGAGAGTGGACAAACAAAGACACGTACGCCTGTCTTTGGGACAAATATGGCCAACTGTTAGTTCCCGTAGAAAACTGTTTTTTAATTACCTTCTCGCTCTTTAAAGCTTCAAGTGTTTACAAGAATGTCATTACCGCTGTATTTCCTTTAAAAAAACTAGTTTTTATTCTTTTTACTTATAAAAACTAAAATAAACATTTCTAATAAATAAAAAAAGGTGGATAGAGTACCAAATTTGCCTTGTCCTATATATAATGGGTTACATAATGAGGTAAATACTCTCTTGACAAAATATTTTGCTCGAGAAAGTGACTGTGGATACAAAAGAAGCGAAAAAATGCTCTTGCAAGAGAGGTTCCCTTAATGGTCAGTGAAAGGCTTTATGTAATTGAAAAAACAAACGAATTTAAAGAAGCCTGAGGGACAAGCTTAGTCCTTGAAGTCCAAAAAATGTAGCAAGAAAAGCTAACATCATTCATTTTATATCCTGTAAAAAGAGCGGCTAACCTTAGTGGCAATGATACCAGAAAGTTAGCCCAAGATCTTAGGCATTCTTTAGAATTGGCTGAAGAAGCTATTGATGATAGTAACAGCGAAAAGGACATTATATAAGCCTGATTATCCACATAGAACAAATTCAGAATTTGTCCCAAAGGATAATCCATTAAGGCCTAGGGTCAGTTTTAAATTATTTCTTATCATCTTTGTATAAATCAAGTTTATTTGAGTATTGAATTTAATCATGTAAGGAAATAAGATACATTTTCAGTTAGAAATAACTTGATAAGTAATTTTTAAGTATTTCGTTTGATTTCTATTCTATTTTATAATTTATACTTTTAATTTTCTTCAAATGATTTCATTGTAATAGTTCAATTAGGCTAAATACCAAATGAAGTTAAATCATATCATCAACTAATCTATATTTCAAATTAGGAGTAGTTTACCTATGATTCATCTGTATTGTTCACATAATTATATCACGATTTATATTCACAGTAACTTGCATTATCTTGTTAAGGACATAATGAGTTGTATTTCTCATACTTTTATAGTAGATATAGATTAGTATACATTAGTTCTTTTACGTATTATGTACAGTCTTCAACATCGGAGACTCTTGTTATATTTGACATTTGTGCAATTTTCCTTTTAAAGTATATATCAATTTGCAAATTCACAATTTTGGGTATTGTAGATTCATTTCTCATATTTATCTGGAATTTTAATATTTAAATTTACTTCAAAGAACAAAAAGGGCATGAGCTAGCCCTGCCCAGGCCCTTTGGCCACTACTCACTTTACCCCAAAAGGCAAACACAAATTTCCCCCACCCCTCACTGAGCTCCCCTCCGCCTTCTCCACTGCCACGCAGCCCCATGTCCCCGCAATCGTGACGTGCCCGTCAAGCCTCAGTCAGCCAGCCTCACCATCGTCGTGAGCCAGCCTCCGGTGACCATCGCCCAAAATGAGGAACACCACCAACCCCCCTGTCAATATGGGTTCAGTTCTTTTTTTTTTTTTTTTTATTTTCAGATTTGAACTATAACATATGCGCACGTTACCTAAAAAAAATATAACACGTCACCAAAAAAAACTATAATGTACGCGCACGTTACCAAAAAAACTATAACGTACGCGCATGTTACCAAAAAAAAAAAAAAAAACTATAACATATGCGCATGTTACCAAAAAAATATAACGTATGCGCACGTTACCAAAAAAAACTATAACGTGCAAGCACGTTACCAAAAAAAAATATAACGTATGTGCATGTTACCAAAAAAACTATAATGTACGTGTATACTACACGGTAACTTCCCATTGACATGTTATCTTGATACATTAACTTCGCACAGCACAACAATAATAGAATATAATTATAAATTTCAAAACAAATAGCAAACTAGAAAGTAGAATTAAAACACCACTAGAACAAGAATGTCTAGAAGTACAAGTTTTGAAAACAATTTCGATTAAACCCTTAAATGAACTCAGAAAATTCTGAAATTTGGACACGTTGTATTTAAGACCTAGAGGTACAAGTTTCATGAAGAAATCGTAGTCCAATTCGTTCTGGATTAAAAGATAAAATCGATTTACTTTTCCTATTCTCTACTTGCACAGTTTTTGAAACATTTTTGGTTAAATAGGCAAATGAACTACAAAAATTACGAAATTTAAATATGTTGTAGGGAAGACATGAATAGAGATATTTCATGCAGAACACATTTCCAAAAGAACCTCATACAAAATGATATAGTCCACGCATTGCAACTTACAAGATCCGAACACATCGGATTGCACAGTTTTAGAAACATTTCCGATTAAATACCCAAATAACCTTAAAAATTATGAAATTCGACTATGTGATAGCCAAGACCATAAGGTAGATACTTCATGAAAATATCGAAGTCAAATTCGTCCTAGATAATTAAATATGGACGGTTAAAATCCCTGTTCGTAGTACCGTAATTCCAGATCTAACCATCTCCAAAGGACCACGATTTCACCTACCTATTCTTGTTTTTTTTTCTCTAAATTTTTGATATGTTGTACCTCAGGATGTCCTTTACAACTTTTGTTAAGAAACCGAAGTGAAATTTCGACAAAAAAGTTGCCTTACAGTCCATGCATTCATCAAGGGTCGGTCCCAAAATCTCCAGATCTAGTCTTTCCAAAGAATAACGATTTCACCCACTTATACTTGTTTGTTTTGTCCCAAATTTGAGTATGTTATACTCCAAGAAGTCCTTTACAACTTTCATTTAGAGGCCGAATCCAAACTTCAACTAGAACATCACATACAAGTTACTAGAACATCCAAGGTCGAGCTTTTTCTGCCCTAAGTAACCGGTTCCGGTTCCGGTTCCGACCGGTTCCCTTCAGTTCCGGTTCCGGTTCCCAGAAAAAGGAACCGAACCGAACCGGTCCCCTTGGAACCGGGAACCGAACCGGACCCTCCTCCGGTTCGGTTCCGGTTCCCGGGTAACCCGCCCCAGCGCTGGGGTCACGAGTTATCGACTAAGCCCCTTGACCCACAGAAAGACGAAGATGGGCTGATGTGACACCGTCGTGCCGACGTAGCAATCGGGCGGCGGCGTGGCCATAGATGTGATATGTGCTGTGTGAGTGTGTTCGCTTGGGAGAGGGAGAGAAAGGGCGCAAATTTACCCATAACTTTATAGGATCCTAAATCTCAGAGAAAATTAAGTAATGAAAGATTAAGACTGATTGAAGCAACTTACCCATCAGTAAAATGCCACCCAGATAAGTTACCAGCGTCAAATAGTGCTTTCCTCCATCTCTTTACTTTCTCTGAGCCCTTCCCAACTTGACTTCATGCTTAGCCATAGCTTCTCCATAACTCTGTCTCTGCCCTCTCACCTCTCTTGGTTCTACTTTGTAAAACACCGGAAAGACCATGAGGTTTCTTTCCTTCCTGCACTCCATGACTTTTGCCACCTCTTCCAAACACCATGGCGAAGAGGCATAGTCCTCAGAAAAACCACTATCGCGATTCGCGATTCCTCAATCGCCTTCATAAGTGCCGGTGATATCTGTTCTCCCTTCTTGAGTTCTTCATTGTCGATGTAAGTGTATATCCCCGTTTGATCTAGAGCCGTGTAGAGATGACCGAGAAAGTGGTTGCGGACGTCCGGACCTCTGAAACTCAAGAAGACATCGTAACTCCTTCTGAGCTTGGAAGAAGAAGCAGCAGCCATTAGGATCAGGAAACAAACAGGGGAGGTTAAAAATGAGCAATGAGGAACGAACAAGCTTAGCCCCTAGATCTTTAGTCCTTTGTTTTTCTTTTTCTTAGATGGAAAGTAAAGCATCTCATCTCTTTAGAAAAAGTTAGCTTTCTCTATTGGCTTCCCAATAAAAAAATTCACGTGGCCTGCAGGAAATGGCATTCGCAATCAATGAGTTTTTTGCCTCTCTTTTTTCTCTTTTGCAAATTATAAATAATCATTGGTGACTACGCACATCAAAGATGTATTAGCAATTGCAGTGTCCTACACAAGACGAGTCAATTGTGCAAGTTTGATGATACTTGTGCTGATTTGAGAAAAGGTTTGATTCATAAGTATGTCTTCTTTTCACAATTGGTACATTATATTTTATATGCATTAGGCATGCTATTTGAAAAATAAATAAGGATTACCATTAAATATAGATCAAGCTTTATTTCTTGATTGAAAATAATGCAATCAATTCTAATGTATAAATTAAAAGAAACAAGAAATTTTCCAGAAGAACACCTCTGCATGATTACTCGGTACACCAATAGCTCTTTTTCTTTGGGTGCTTGTTTTTGAAATTCATTTTGCTTTAGTAATTGTTTTCCCAACCAAAGTGTAAGTCATTGTCAAAAGAGTTGGATACATCAAATGAGAATTTGTAAGAAAGACTTCGTCTAAAGTGCAAGAGAACACATTCATTCCATGTTGATTATTTAGTCCAAAAGGATTTCCGCATTTAGACTTTAATAAAGAATGGCACTTCAAAAGTGTAAAATATCTGTGACGTTGGATGTGATAGACATTGCCTCTATAGTTTAGGTTATTTTGATACTATCTAAATTCACGTCGAATATATGATCAAAAATGTAACTAATGTTAATCGAGTGCACTATGCTACATTTATCATTATGATTTCCGTGCGAATTGATCATAAGTCGTCATTAGGAAAATGGATAAGTAACTTGATTTAAATCAATTCAATCAAGGCTTGGTCGACCACATATCGAGAACTTCCTAAATACAAAAGGAAATCTCTTAGATTCTTAGGCTGCTTGCTAAGATCCAAGATTGATAAGATAACGCGCTTTTGGAAAACTTTGCTAATTAACAAGTTTTAATGTTTTCTAGTTAAAGTATAATAGAAAATTTTTGATTTATTCATAAGCCGTAAATGGGTAGATCGAACTTGAACTTACTTGGAGAATATCCTATGACATGGTACAAAATTTTCACTAAATAAGGACAAAAAAAAATAGTTCTACAATGGGAAAAAAAATCGCATAGAGAATAGTGCATCAGAAGAATGCAGTTGAGACCTCGATTTTTTTTATTGGTGCAATCAAGTCTGTATTTTATTTTAAAGTTCAAGGAAAATATTCAAGAACTACTCATGTATTCTTAGCTTATGTTTATGAAGTAAGTACACTTTTAAGCAAAGATTTAGAGTTTGGTTGTATACATTGGAGGTTTTTACCAATCAATTGCATCTTTTTGATACAGATTTGCCACCTAATTGCATCATTTAGGAGTCGATCTCAGGGGACTTATTTTGGATGAAAGCTCTATTCCAACTCAGGCCTCGTGATTTTTTGTCATAAATGCGGTTGATGAGCTCAGAGATCTTGCCAGGGCCCCAAAAATCACCGAGACTCACTTGTTGCAAATATCAAAGCCGCGAGACCAGTTCTTAATTCTTGGTCGGGAACTGATCTACCTAAAATCCATCACGCTTGAGCCATGCCTGTCCACGTACGAATGCCCCCAGGAGAAAATATTTGGTGATTGCGGTTTTCTATGTCACTCAGGCATCTCCACTCATTAATTATCACCTGTCCAAATGGGACTCACTTTTCATGGTGATTCCGGTTTTCTATGTCACTCATAAGCATCTCCACTCATTAATTATCACCTGTCCAAATGGGGGTCACTTTTCATGTTTGTTTTCTCCTCCGTTACCTCACTCATTCTCTCCACTGTTACTCTTTTTCCTTCACCCTTTCACTCTGATTCCGTTTCTACGCAATGCCTATTTCCCCATTGAAGCACCACCCCCCACGCCAACCTCGCTTCGCTACCATTACAAAGATGCTCTTACCAGTCCATCCTCTTTTATGAAGACCATAAATATAGGAAGCTCCCTCCTTGCGAGGGGTCACTTGAAGGAGAGACTTTAGATCTGGAAGTTAGAGGAAAGGTGGCCGCCGATGGGCGCGGCGACCTCGGTGCGGCGAGGGTTTGCAATGAGGTTGCAGCGATCTTAACCTTGCCGGTCTCTGCCGTGGAAGAGCCGGTTGCAGCTAGATCTAAAGTGGACTATGCGTCAAAGTTGGACAGCTTCATTCACGGCGTGGCGCATGGCGTGGCGCGTAAGCATGAAAAAGAAAAGAGAGAAAATATGAAAAGTGACTCGTCTCAACACATGGCAATAAGTGAGTAGAGCGGTCCATGGCTAACTTCAAAAACTGAGGACTAACTAATATTTTCTCATGCCCCTAGACCTGAAGTCAACCTACCTAGGATAAGCCTCAATGAAGCCTATGTCAAACCCCTACAAAGAAGTATAATTTCGCAAGTCATTGCGAAATCCAACTCGATGCTTGGAATTCGAAACATAATGTCATGTTACTAGGATGGTCGGATCAAGAAAATCCATACGTCCAACTTGTGGGCATTACAAAACTTCTCCAGCAAGCAAAAATAGGATAATTTTGAATGAAAAAATACAACTAGTCTTGAACGTAAGCTTCCAAGACACTGCTGGTTTTGACCTTTTGCCCAACATGCACCATCCTTAACCTTCAAGTAGTACTATTGGTCTCCGAAAACTTCTCTGCAATGCACAATTTAAGCAATGTATTACTTTGATGGAGTTGGGTTCGAGAAACAATGAGATGAAAACTCTCATTTCGATAAACTCATTTGGTTTCCATTGAAGCTAAAAACCCATCAGATTCCCATTTAGTCGACAGATTCAGAAATTTGATAAATCCAATCTTTTGCAATCTTCGACATCTATTCTCAAACATATAATGAGGAGACACTTCCACAGTAACTGCCTACCTATTGGATGATATTGATCAAGTGAAAAGTAATATTGCTTGATAAATCTCAATCCTTGGATGACACATATTATCTAAAAAAGGACACTAATTTTTATTGAAGATTTTGTTGTCAATTTTGAGGGCATTTGTTAGCTAACTAAAGAAATATTAATGTCATTTTTTATTGAGTATCCGCGTTGTGAATCATGAATATTTTCAAAATGATATATTTCCTCGATGAGCTCGACAAAATTCTTGGAGCAAATGTAAAAAAAAAAAAATTAATTGGAAAAGTTAAAATAAAAGGACGCAAAAAGGAACGGTCATCATTGACTTTGGACCGACCATACACCATAACCCTGATTACTATAAGCCCCGCGCCCCTCTCTCCTTCTCTCTCTCTCCAAAAATATCTGGAGACTTAGCTCGGAAGGAGAGCGCCTCCGCCCCCCGACACCCCCGTTCGACGGGGCAGGGGTCGCGCTCCGCCGTCTCTCCACCATGTCAGATGCCCCCGCTCCACCATCACCACCACCGCCGGACGAGCTGTCGTTCCTAGCCTCCCGGCCGCCGCCGCCGCCTCACCTGGCCGGACGCTCGTCCTCCCTGTGCAAGCAGCGATCTTGGTCGCCGGACATGTGCCGCGAGGAGGCGTGGCTCCGCCGCAAGGGTAACAGCAAGAACCGCCGCACCCGGAGCAGGAGCGTCACGGACGACGACCTCGACGAGCTGAAGGCGTGCATCGAGCTGGGCTTCGGTTTCGACTCGCCGGCGGCGGATCAGCGCCTGTCGGACACCTTGCCCGCCCTGGAGCTCTACTACGCCGTCAACAAGCAGTACGCCGACGGCGTCTCGAAGCCGTCGCCGCCGCCGTCGACCTTCCCCCACTGCGATGCTGCCCCTCCTCCTCCTCCTCCTCCTCTTCCTCCCGCCGCCGGCAGCCAGCAGAACAACATATTCAGCCACGGTAAATTCTCCCTCCTCCTCTCTCGCTCTTCGTCCAAACACCAACCGGCCCGGCGAAGGACTCGCCGGCCGCCGTGTGCATCGCGTGTTGATTAGAAAGTGGCGTGTGTAAAATTTTGGAGTTGCAGGCGACGATCCGCAGGTGGTGAAGACGAGGCTGAGGCAGTGGGCGCAGGTGGTGGCGTGCTCGGTGAGCCTGGGCCGGGACAGCCCCAACCTGGGTTAAGGATTACGAGCTAAAACCCTCGATTCGACCGCCGTCGATGGAGCCGGAGATGCTGCTTAACCAGGGTTTGGTTTCCCACTGCAGCGTGCGAAGTCAACGTCAGGAAGGAGGCGACCGAACATTCTGTTCCCCAACTTGGTAGAGAAATGATTCCTCCCCCTACCCCCACTTTTGTTTCGTGGTTGGCATTATCATTAAGAAAGGGTGTAAGAAAAAGAGACGCCGGATTAGCTGGGAACCAACTTTGGGGACTTTTCGGACGTGGGGTGATGACTTTTTTTCTTGTGTCCTAATTATGATCTTAGCAGCGTTTTGAAATGGCTGTTTTTTTTTTTCCAATTTTTCTGAGGATGATTAGGGTCTCTAAGCTGTGTTTGGGGGCTAGATAGAACGAACAATCTTGAAGAAACATCACATCTATGCATTATATATCAGGTCGGCTCAATATGCCTGCATCATTAGATTTGATGATTCTCGCGTGATATTCTAAGAGATTATAATATGCTCGGGATATATGTTGTGCCTGGTGGTATTCTTTTTGCTTTGAGATTTCGAGGAAAATTGATAGGCGGGCGTGGTAAAAATATATAATAAATAAAACCAAATGTGTGTTTATGTGAATCCCTAACTTCAGACAATTTTAGAGCAATCGCAGATCGTTTCATGATTCCACACTCGATAATAAGGTGTGTGCATACGTTTTGGATGAAGCGCAAAGAAAAATAGATTACACTGAAATGGAGAGTACGATGAATAGAGATAGACGAAATTGAAAAGACAGTGAAAGGAAACGACATGAAAATGCGAGGTGCGGTGGTCGGAAGGTGCGTGGAAAAGCAAGAGATGGGACTCCGCGGAGAGTACGTGTTGATTTGATCGTGTCCTCTGCTCTTCGTCCGTCCAAAAAGCCTCACAATTTCCAGGTATCTGCCGATGGTTGCTTCCTCCGCGTCCCCAAGATCTTTCAAGACCAGCTTTCACGAGTTCACGTACTTTTGTAATTTCCTTACATGCGCAAGGAAACTTCCCACGTTTTCAATTACTTGTCCAGACGTGGATCAGATGTTCCACCCAATCATTCAATCCACCGTTTCTCTTGCGAGATCGCGATATGTGACCCTTTGATTTTAATCCTTACCGCACCCAATCTAAATCTCCCAACGCCCGATCAACACCTAATCCATCTGTTCTCTCTCTTCTTCTTCCTCCTCCCCCTGGCTCAGACTCCTCCATGCATGATCGCTGTCGCCTTCGCTCGACGTCGCCGCCAGCGAGGCAGCTTTCTTTGTTTCTTAACGTTGTAGCCATGGCCCACTGGACCAATTCGTTTCGACAACTCAATACTTTGACAGCACTCAAAATCAGTATTTTATTGTTCCTCTAGAGTAGAATCTCTCATATACGAGAAGTCCATGGTACTCACTTTCTCCCCTCCTTTACGTTTCTTTGGGGAAAAAAAAAATTGACGAAAAATGGAGACGAAATTCTAAATTATAACTTTGTCCTTCCATTCTACTAAACCTTTTTTTATTCGTTTTAGAAGGAGAAAATCTCCACTGGAAAAATACCTTCAAAAGAAAATTATGCTGTAGTCTTCTTCAGGAAAAAAAAAAAAATCAGGTGTGAGGATAATCATATTATAGAGAAATTACACGCTCAACGACCTGATTCCTCTTATTTTTGATTTTCTTTTTCTTTTTTCCATGAGAGTCATCTCAAAATGTAATTCTAAATCTAAACAAATATTGCCCCAAAAAATTATCAGAGCGACGAGATACACACTTTGAAAGTTTTGTACTCTCAAACTCATCGAAATAAGACAAATAACGTGAGACACGCTTTAATGACATACCACGCATGCTTATCTGAGGTTTAAAGGCATTGACTCCGATTCATAAAAAGATTGAATACTCCAATGACACAACGACCACTCATGCTCAAATAAAGAGAACTCGCACGCTCAAATGACTTGATTCCTTTTATTTTCAAAATTTTGTTTGTTTTCCATGAGATTCATCTCGTAAAGTAATTCTAAATGAAAGTAAATATCGTCCAAAAAAGAATTATCGGAGTGACGGGATATGCCCTTTGAAAGTTTTGTACTCTCAAACTCATCGAAAAAAGACAAATAACGTGAGACACATTAATCACATAAAATGCATGCCTAACGGAGGTTTAAAGGCATTGACTCCGTTTCATTAAAAAGATTGAATACTCCAGGGACACAACGGCCACTCATGTGCATCCTTCAATCCTGACACAACGGCCACTCATGTGCATTCTTCAATCCTAACAGCTCTCTCTCTCTCTCTCTCTCTCTCACATGTGAATACTTCAAGATTTTCTAGGCACATTTTCCTAGTTGGTAGAAACTGATGAAGATGGTAGTGCTCATTTCTTGTCTTTTGCCCTCTCGTGTGTTTTGCCACCCCAACCACGAGTTATCATGAATATCACGTGTTCTCCTACCTATAAGTCAACTCATGTATAATTCTAGCAACAAAAAAAAAAAAGACTTAGTATGATATGTTCGTTTTTTGAATCCTGACTGAACCAATGTATATATAAAAACTTTTGAAGTCACTAACTAATGTATTCGCAAATATTCGACATGTTATTCCCAATCCTCAATGACTAGCTTAATATTTCTTTAGAAAAATGGGTATGACTTTAAGTTCTTAGAGCTTATTTTGTTTCTCATTTTATCTTTCTTTGAATGGTGATTTTTTTTAAAAAACCAAAAAGGTTGTAGAGGCTCCAGAGGATACTATCACTATACATAAAGTTGATAAAGATATTGAAATTAGAATTACTAGGATATGGAGTGCTAAGAGGACAAAAAGAAAGTGGTAGCAAAGGAATATTGTGAAAATGCACATTTCTTTATAATTGTGAACGACACTCTCCACCCGTTTCATCTCATGAATAATAAAGATTTTTTAGGATAATGAAGAGAGCCAGATATGAAATTCCATTAAATTCAAAATTAAAGATGGAGTCTATGTAAATGCAAAGTTTAGGGATGTTCATAATCATCATTTCATTGATGATAACCAAAACATTTGATACAATTGTGCCAGCACATAAAATATCCTCGTAAAAGTGTTCTAACTTATATGGGAAAGCTGGTCTAAGAGCTATAAAAGCATATTCCTGCTTCAATGCTGAGGTAGGGGACTGGAGAATGTTGGCTTTATATTGCTTGATTGTCAAATTATCCCACCATCAAAGATAAGGAACTCAATTAGTGCAAGTGATAGTCAAAGTCTCATTATCCATTTTGATTGTTTTAAATCAAAAGGAGGCAATTTTTATTATCGATTTCAATTAGATAACGAACAAAGATCAACCAATTGTATAACAATGTATACAAGCCGGCTTATGAAAGTTTTGGAGACGTGGTGGTACATGATCATGTTTATTGTAAAAGTAAGTGCATTATAATATGTGCACCCTTTTTTGGCTTAAATCATCATAGATTATTGTCTTGCATCTTCTTGGAAAGCCGAGTTTTTGCAATAAATATTAGCAAAAACTTTGATATAATTTAAATTCGAAATGGAGAGCACTTGGCAAGTTTCATTCAAGAGTGGAGCTTAGGAGACAACAAATGGTTGGATAATTCGTCACCTATGTCATAAATGATTTCTTGCCTTTGGCCAGGGTATCTTTGCAAAGCAATTAGATCCACACAAAGAAGCGAGAGCACAAATAATGTCTTTCAAAATTTGACGTGTAAGATCATGACTTTTGTTTGAATTTGTCAATCATTATGAGAAGCAAGTAGAAAAGAAGCGAAACAAAGTAGTTTTTGATAATTTTGAGTGTGCTCGATTATGGTTAAAAATAGCAACTATCTAAAACATTTCATGAAAGTGAATACTCTTGTCATTTATAGGAATCCCATGCTGATTTCTTCCTCGCTTCAGGAAAAGTACCAAAAAATCCAAAATCTATTGTGTTAGTATCAATTCAATCTTAAACCTTTCAATTACATCAATTTAGTCCTAAATATTTTCACATTGATATTAATTCAGTCAATCCAACCAATTTTGATTGGGCAACGCTAAAATGTACGCTAACCGGTGGCTGGACACTGATGTGGCCATTTTTAATAATTTTTATTTTATTTTTTTCCAAAATTTTTAATTTTTTAAATTTCTTTTTCTTTTTCTTTCCTTTTTCTTTTCTCTCTTCTTCCTCCTTGGACTTTCCTCACAGTGGCCAACGAGTGTTGTGAAGCCCTCACCAGCCGCTAGCTAGGGTCGCAACCGTCGCCCATTAGCCTGTAGGGCTCCAACACTATGAGGAAGGTCCAAGGAGGAAGAAGAGAGGAAAAAAAAATTAATAAAAAATTCCAAAAAAAAACTTAAAAATTACCACGTCAACATTCAGTTACCGACCGATGTCCACATCAGTGTCAACCAATCAAAATTAGCCATATATACTAAATTGGTATAAATGTGAAAATGTTTATGATTAAATTGGTTTAATTGAAAGGTTTAGAATTGAATTAGTACCAATGTAATAGGCTCATGATTTTTTTTTCGTACTTTTCCCTACATACTTCTATCTAAACATGTTTTTATATTAAAAACTGATTGGTCATTACACAGTTATGTTGTGGGAATCGAAAGTAGTGAAAGGAAGTATACTATCCATTTTTGTCCAAGTGATTCTATCTTTGCATGTAACTGCAACTTATTTGCAATACAAAGATGGTAGTGTGAGCCTACTTTATGCATCTGGACACATTTGGTAAGTGTTACAAGCATTCAAACACAACATATTGTGAGGAGATGAGCAAAAGCAACAAACAAGTGACTTATTGTGATGATGTTAAGCAAGAGCTACAAATTTTAACTAATATAACCAACATCCCTCAAGATAGTGGCAAAATTCAAAATGTACAAGAGGAAATTGAAAATCTATGGAGGAGAGAGGAAATGTGTTGGGGTTTAAGGTCTAGGATTAAATGATCAAAATGAGGGAATAAGAATACGAGATAATATCATGCCACCTTTGTCAAGATGAGGCAATGAAATAGAATTTTGATGCTGAGATTCTTAGAAGATAACTGGATAAATGATAAGTAGCAACTTCAAAACTTGACAATTTCCTTCTTCAAGGACCTATATGCCTTGGTGGGGCCAAAAACTTTGAACCTATACTGAACCTATGTCCCATAAGAGTTGGTGATGAAATGAACAATTCTTTGGTGGCAAACTAACCATGGAAGAGGTGAAGACGGCTACATTTCAACTTAGAGCAAATAAGGCTCCTAGTCCCGATGGTTTAAATGGATTATTCTACCATCCATGAGGATGTTTTTATGGCCGTTAAAGAATTTTTCACATTAAGAATCCTAGAACCCATATAACTCTTGTACCAAAAAACCCAACCCAGAAAGAATTGAGTAGTTTTGTCCAATTAGCCTTTGCAATTTTATGTATAAGATATTTTGAAGATAATGGCAAACAAGCTTAAATCCTCGATGCCAGAGTTGATTTCTGGAGAACAAAGTGCCTTTGTTAATGGAAGTAAAATCCAAGATAATATCTTTATTGTGCAAAAGGTGCTGCACCAATTGAGAGTAGAGGAATGAAATGAAAAGTTTCAGATTATTTTGAAATTGGATATACAAAAGACTTATGATAGGGTGGAATGGGATTTTTCTAAAAGCATGTTTGCTGTAAATGGGTTTTTGTGAGAGATGGCTATGTTGGCTTATGTAATGTGTTACTAGTATCCTTTAGTGTGAAATTAAATGGAAAGCCTCTTCCTTTTTTTTTTTTCAACCCAACTAGAGGCATTAAACTGGGAGATCTTATGTCACCTTACCTCTTTGTCCTGGTTTCAAATCGTTTATCCTCTTTGATAGAGAATGTTATGACTAATTGAGATATAAAAGGAATCGAAATGAACAGGTTCTATGAAACCCTATCCCACTTATTATTTGAGAACAATTCCATCTTTTTCCCAGATGGAACCATTTAGGAGTGCTAAAATGTTTTGACTATTCTTAACTAGTATTGCTATGCCACCGGACAAGCCGTAAACCTGAATAAATGAAGTATGTTTTTCAGCAAGGGTTGCCCTCAACTATAAGAAACAACATGGCGAAAGCATTAAGAATACCAAAAATGGTCATACTAGATAGTATCTTGGCATTCCATTTGATTAGGGAAATTCTAAGAGACAAAAGTTCGCTTGGATTTTAGAAGAGTAAATATGAAGCTTGAAGCGTGGAAGGAACAAATTGTGTCCAAAGCAAGCAAAGCAAATTTTACTAAAATTAGAGGTTTAAGCTTTACCATATTATGCAATGTCAATTTTTAAAATCCCGATGTCTATTTGCAAGGCTATTGAGCAAAAAATTGCAAATTTCTTGTGGAAAAACAGTGAAAAAAATTGGTTTATATTGGAAAAGATGGGAAGTCATGAAAACAACAAAAGACAAAAGAGGGATGGGTTTCAGGGATTTAATTACTATAAACAAAACCCTCTTGGGAAAACAAGCTTGGAGATTGACGAAAAACCCAGATGCATTATGGAGTAAGTTGCTAAAAGGATTGCATTTTAATTGTAAATGCTGAGAAAGGGTCAAGACCCTCTTGGGGTTGGCAAAGTCTTTTGATGAGAAAAGAAGCAATCTCGAAGTCAGTAATGTGGGCAATAGAAAATGGTGAAATCGTTAAAATCAGAACAAATAAATGGTTGAAGAGGGGAATAATTGAAGGTCTAGAGAATAGAAATGACTCTCAATTTGTCTTAGAGTTGATGAATTTTGAAGAGGAATGCTGGAATGAGAAACTTCTGAATAATTCATTTGATGAACATATAGAAGATCCTAGCTATTCCAATCAAGCGTTAAAATTCAAGTGATGAACTAGTGTGAATGGGCACCAAATGTGGAAGTTTCTCATTAAAGAATGGATACAATACCCTCAGACAAGAAATGGGAAACAAGGCACAACAAGCTCAACCATCAACATCTTACCAAATCCCTAGATCCCTATGGAATGCAATACAGAATTTGCAGGCATGCACAAAAGTAAGATCTTTCTATTGAGTATATGTCAAAATGCCATCCTATTCAAGAAAAATCTGTGGAAGAGCAATATTTTACCTGATCTCGTACGTGACTTGTGTAGAAGTGAAGTGGAAATGGTCGAACACATATTCTTACGGTGCCATTGGACAGATCTCATATGGTCCAACTCTAGTCTCAAAATCCAAAAGTTTAACACAAGGTATTACATATATTGATAGTTGGTTGATGAATTTCATGAGTAATTCGATTGACCCACCTAAATTTGAGATGGTGGCGACTGCTCTTTGGCATTTTTGGAATGCCCGAAACAACCTGATATTTAGGGGCAGCAAACCAAACACAAGAAACACTATGGAATCAGGTCGGATTATGCAATAAAATGCTAAAAAAATAAGAAAGGACAAAGAGGAAATCTCACCTCAGCACAAGCTTGGATAGCTTTGGCAGAGGGGATCCTCAAAATTAATGTAGAGGGTCTCTCGACGAAGGGTTGATGAAGGGTGCAATCTCTTGCATCTGTCGAGACTATTCTGGTTGCCTTGTCAATGGCTTTACCTAGTTCGTCCGAGCTACCTCTCTGGCACAGATCGAAGCCCTAGCTTTACTTGCTGCTCTCAAGTACAGTGACCGGAATAGGTTAAGTCGTGTGGAGGTAGAGCCAGACTGTGAGGATCTAATAAGTACACTACAGAATGAGGGGCAATTTAGTTGGGAAGCAAATGCTCTGATTGACAAATGTTCCTCCCTGTTATCAAGATTTTCAAAAGTAGGCCTAGGTTATTGCCCAAGAAATGTGAATTCTGTGGCTGATAATAAAAATATTTCTGGTTCATCTTGTTTTTGTAGATGATATAAGCAACAATATTTAGAAAAATATTTTTCAAATCATTCATTTTCTACTAAACGAACATAGCCTAAGTTTTGTAAGAACTACAACATTTAGTTGTTTCTCTAGGTGTTCGATCTTGTCTTACAACTAAGAGTGAGCATGGTTCCAAAATAGAACTGAGAACTAGTCTTAAGTTCTATGGTATGCATAGTAAGTTCCAAGTTTCAAAAATTTGAAAATTAGTTCCAATGACCCACTTGGAATTTGGAACAATTCTTTGTGTTTTCCTTGTTCTACGTTTTTGCATGAGCTAACGATATTCCATGACATCGAATGATGAATGTGCAATCTAGAACCACTATGAATTTCCATTTCTTACAATATTTCTAACTAAAAATGTTACTTTGTTAATATTTCATATTTTTGGTTTATTTAGATATAAGTTGTGATTAATGGATTGTAGCAAATTGTGGTGGTTAGAACTAATGATTCATTACAATCATTCAATTAATAATACAATTGAAACTTGGATAGACTTTGGAACCGACCTTATAACACGTGACAAGGTAGGTTCAAGGTTCTTGAGTATACATAGTAAGTTTCAAGTTCCATAAAATTAGGAACCAGTTCCAACAATTAGATTCCGGATTTCAAATGCAACCCAGAACTACTCACCCCTTCTTATAGATAGTTTGCAAACGAAATCCAACGACCGCCATTAAAGCCCAATACACGAATGACTTACGGCCCGATTCATTCGCGTATTGGGCTTTAACGGCCCCGTTCGCTCCGGATCTGGAAACGGCCGACGCGTTTCCGTCATCGCACCCGTTCAACCCGGCCATTTCGTTTCAATCATCGGAATCGACAAGCGCTCCTCTCGAAAGTCATCTCTTCCCATTTCGAGTTTTCGCTTCGCCACGAAGCTTCTCCTCGCGATCTCCGATTCGCGCTTCCGAGCTCGGACCAAGCTTTAGCCGGATCGGCCGACCGGAGACACGAAGCCATGGTGAGTCTCTTCCTCGTTAACGGAAACCGTAATCTCACCCGTTCTCCGATGTCGTTACTTCTGCCGCTCGTCCTTGTCCCCTTCGAATCGGTAACCGCCGGGAAACCGTCGGCGACGTCGTCCCGGGGCGGGGGGTTTTGCATACGGGAAGATCGTTTCGTTCAGCCGGTCGCCGTACTGCGGCGGATCCGTTGCGCGCGGTCGGGGTTGTATCTTGATTGGAGTTGTTGTGGCGGAGAGATTGCGAGGTCGATCGTCCGATTTTTCTGATTGTTTCGGCGATTCGTTGATACTGAGCGGTGAGAAAACATGGTGGGCCGATTTAGGCTAGAATTTTGGTCTCGTAAGGTGCGCTGCAGTTCGCTGCAGTTCGCTGCTTGCCTCTCGATTTCGAGAGTGATTTGGCTGTAGAGGAGACCTGGCGGGGCGAAGAGATTCGCTTAAGCAATCTGGACATATAGGGAGCTCTCCAAGTCTATGTCGCTCTTTCTTCCATCATTTGGGAGAGTTGAATTTCGTTTGAGTTGAGTTGAGAATTGTTCGTTAAGTTCTTCTCGGTCGAACTCTTTACAAGTTTTGCACGTGTTTCCTGAATCCCTCGTTCGTGATTGAGGGTTTAGTTGGCTTTCAACTACGCATGAACATTACGACTGTGGCACCTGGGTGAGCCTGTGCACCTGTTTTAGAGGACATTAGGGGCATGGATGTTCATGCTTACAGAAAAAGCAATGTTTTGCTTTCTTACAAAAAATTCTCTCCCTGTCTTACCTTACCATGTTGGCTTTTCACCTGCTGTTTATTCTGCATACCTGTACTGCTTCAGGATGATTTAGTTACAGGGAGCATTATCCAAATTTATTAGAAAAAAATTGTGATAAGATTATATGTTTTTCTGCTTGTCATGTTCTTTTATTGTGTAAGTATTGGGTGTTGCAGGTTAAGAAAAAGTTCAAAGTGCGTTTGTTGCAAGGTTTCAATTAAGTAAAATGTGAAAAGTGAAGTCTGTCCAGACTCGTCCTAAAATTATAAGGAAGTACTGATGGTCCTTGGAAGTAAAAAACTTAGCATCACTTTTCATCCATTTTTCTAGTAAAAGGAGATCTCTCGGTATGCTCTTTGAATTTACTTGATCCCACAAAAAAGCATGAAAACTTGAGTACATGCCTTAAGCTTACTTGCTGTTTCTTTGATTTCTAATGTTGTCATGCCCATAAAACACAGCACGACATGACTGAGGGGCACATGAAGGATTCTTTGAAGATGAGTGAGGGTTCTAGTGTCTAATTACTTGAGTTTAAGATAATTATGCAGCTCAACTAATGATTTAACAGCTATTGTGTCACTTGATGGACGTGTGTTACATCTGTAAATTTAATGATTGTGATTTTGCTGTTTGAACAGGGTCTTCAAAGGGGACCGTCTAGGAAAGACAAGAATAGAGGGAGGCATCATAATTTAACTCAACAGAAGAGACAAGAGATCAGAGAAGCATTTGAACTTTTTGATACTGATGGTTCAGGTATTAAGATAATTTTCTGCTTGAATACAGTGGATTTGTCTGTTGACTTTTCCACTGGGTAATTATATTTACATTTCTGTCTAGGCACTATCGATGCCAGAGAGTTGAATGTTGCAATGAGGTAATGAACTAAGGTTGCTTTTACAAATACTTCCACCTTTGATATTTAAAATGTAACTAAACTGATCTTTGAACAGGGCGCTTGGATTTGAGATGACAGAGGAGGTAAATTCTATCCTTGCATGCATTTTCTGAAAATCTCTTAGCACATTCTAGATCATGCCACATGCAGAAACTGAATGCAGTTTGGGTGTTATGCATTAGGTTTTGTTTCCCTTGATTGTGACATGGCTGATTCATTTAAACTGAACTGTAGCCAAAAAGATGCTCTAGGCCACTGTTTGGCACACTGTATCATAACTTGTCAACCAAGTAGTCAAACCCATATACTATAGGTGGGAAATTTGGAGAAGAACTTCACTGTGCTAAAGTGTCGATATACTGTATATATGTTGACTTTGATGCATGAAAGAAAGTTGCTTCGAGAAAGAATGACTATTGATTTTTTTAGATACTTTTGTGAGCACACAATGTCACATGGCATGAGGTTTAAATGGTGAAGTTAATTCTGAACAATGGAAGCAAAATTAATGTTTTTGTCCTTCTGTTATCCAGGTCTGGTATTTTCAGTACTATTAGAATAATATTCACGATATTTGTGATTCATGTTCTTGAGTACGGGATGTAGGCCCTGTCTATTCCACTGTAGTTTTGCTGCATTTACCATGATTGGATGTGAGTTTACTGGGGTGAGTTTAGATTGCTGCATCGCTAATTTGATGGCTGGAGCTGCTTTTCATGGCTTTGTACCTTATTGCCGTTTCACCTCTGTGTAAACAAACTTCTGGCAGGAAAGAAAACACTAATTTGGCATTGAAGTTAGTCTCTCTCTCTCTCTCTTTTGCCTCTCTGCTGTTGTGTTCTGTGGTTTCCTGCACACACTAAGAAGAAGTCCCATGTTACCACAAGTGCCTCTTCTAACTGACATATAATCTGTTAGACAATATCCTTCAAAATGTGTCCCTTCTCTTTTGTGGTTATGATGGGATATTGCTTCTGTGGATCATTGAATGCCTGAATAATTCATTATTTCATGTCATTGCAGCAAATCAGTAAAATGATTGCTGATGTAGATAAGGATGGAAGTGGTTCAATTGATTATGATGAATTTGAACATATGATGACTGCCAAAATTGGAGAAAGGGACACAAAGGAGGAGCTCACGAAAGCTTTCCACCTTATTGACCAAGATAAGAACGTGAGCTTCTGTGCTTTTGGATTAAAACATTGTATTGTGATCATCTCTTTGTTCTGATTCCATGTGTTCCCCTGGAGATCAGGGAAAAATATCTTTTGAAGATATTAGGAGAATTTCAAAGGAGCTGGGTGAACACTTCACAGACAGAGAGATTCAGGAGATGATTGGGGAGGCAGACCAGGATCGTAAGTTCAATGCCTTCCATAGTTTGTTTTTAACTATCTATTCTACAATTATGCCTGTCGGTTTTGGCATTGGATATCAGATTTTCTCCCCGTCTGTGGTTCAAGATTTGGTCCATACTGAATGATTTGAAATGTAAAGCTTTAATCAACTTCACATGCAGTAAAATTACAACTAAATTGTTGTTCGTCTAATGTAGTGCATAAAAATGAATTAAAACATGCTTTAAACAGATACAGGGTAGGCTGGTTCAGTTTTCTCTAAGCTATTATCCTGTAAAGGATCCAGACATATTATGTATTGATTCCTCTTCAAAAACATCCAAAATTGATGTCTAGGGATGAGTGGTGTTTGTTTTCTTTTGTTTTTAACGTTTGAACATTGCTAGGTTTTTCTTCTGGGTGTTGTAATTCTCCACTGACTCCCCACATTTTTGGGGATCGATTAAGGGGTGTAAGAAGATGCAAATAGGTACTAGTCAGATTTGGTACTTTGGCCTTATAGATATGCTTTGATTTGATGTTAGACAAGCCAAATACCCGAGAATGTTGGGTTGGTGGCCCTATACCCTATCAAAACACCGAATAAGAATGCAGCTTTATATGCATCATTCTCCAAACAAGAGACTGTACAGGGGAAATCTCAAGGATTACTTTTGAGTACTGTTTTATCTGATGTGGAGTTTGATGTAAGTAGCTGAATGCAGCCGTAGGCTTTTCGGGATAATTAAAAAATTTTGTGCTTGCCACTTGCATACACAAGGTTTTGATATTGGGAATTCCTCAGTACTACCGTCCTTGTAATTCTTCACGGAGTCAAAGCTGTTCCATTCCATCACTTTTTGCTTATTTTATGCTTGAATTTTTTGCAGTGCAACAAAGAAACTTAATTCTGACCCGCTCTTTTATTTCCCAAACCATGCAGGTGACGGTGAAGTTGATATGGACGAGTTCATTCAGATGATGGGGAGGACACGATTAGGCTTTTAGTGCTTCCAGTTTGTGAACCTCTACATGAGCTTAAGGTTTCCTACTTAGTGATGGATGTGCGGCATTCTATATGTGTGATCTGTTTGTACATACAGTGCACATAAGAAAGGACTTCTGGGTTTGAGACCTGCTAGATTGATACTTCTATCTTGTATTTTTGGCAAAACCTACCTCTTTCACAGCTTTCTTTATGCCGCGTTGAAGATTATGCTGGGTCTGGTTTAAGTAGAATAGTTTCCTAGTTATGTGTGCTTCATATAATGATCTGGATTCACATCTGCTATCCTACTTGCATGTTGTTTTGATGGTGTTGCAATATTTTCGAGTACTTTTTAGCTGAGGAATACCTTTTATCTGGTATTCCTGAGCCTTTGGCTACTTTGCTCATTGCTCGTATTTCAGTCCCATCTTCGCTCTTTTACATCGTATGAAACTTTGCTTGCTCTAAATCATTCTTCAGGAAACAACATTATGTAAGCGATTTGAGGTTTGAAAATAAAAGAAAGAAACTAATATGACTGGAAAGAGTGGCAAGCTTGGGGTTTGCACTAGTTACTTCTAGGCAAGCCCTTCCTTTCCATGTTCTTCGTCTCATTTTCAACGTGTTTCCCTCTCTCTCTCTCTCTCTCTCTCTCTCTTGATATTTGCTTGCTAGCCTCCAAATTAGTGGCTCTTTCTCAGCTTGTCCCACGGCATTACTCGTGACAATTTATGACAACTTAATTTGTGGTGCTTTCGCGCTAATACTAATTGTGGTCTTCTGAAAAATGAATATAGTTCTTAAGCATCAGGAACTTTTACGATGTTTGCAAGAATGACAATCTGAGACTGTCATTTGTAAGGGTTTGTCCGAATGATGATTTCTGAAATTCAAGAATATTATGCATCTCGTGTGAATTCACTGGTAAAGGGTATGTTTTAATTTTGGAGTGTCACGATCTCGTGCTTTTTTTTATTTTTATAATACTACTTTCTTCCGTGAAAAATGTTTTTTGCAGGTATCAATTATAGGTTGATTGCTATCGCAATAGTACATTTTATAAGGCTCGGAGACTAATACGTTATGTTAAACAGCTCTAATCGATTTGGTGTATATAAATTTGGGCTTGAGAACTCTTCAAGGTTAGCGCAATTGGTTGGGGAATTAGAGTTGTAGCCTAAGTAACACCGATATTGACACGGGACACAACACAACACGATATGCTAACATGTTATTTTGTTAAAATAGAGAATTTCGACATGTTGTATATCGAATACATGTTTTTGTATATACATAATAAATTATCATTTTTATGACTATTTTAATTAAATTAATTTGATTCAAACTCACAAATAAATAGATAATAGAAAAAGAGTCTAGAATGAATTTGCACTAAAAACATTAATCTGCGATTTGTTAATATCATTTATTATTTCAATTCGACAAATTCATAAAACTTGAAGTAAAAATAAAATAAAATTCCATATTATGGACTCACATGTCAAAGCGTGTTGGAAGAGAATACAAAAAAATAAACTTGGAGGATGAATTGCATGTCACGAAAAGTGAGAATCAAAAGAGGAGAAGAATAAGTTTTTCTTCTTTCCTGCTTTATTTTTTTTATTATTTACATATTTACATTTTGATTTCTTAATTATTAAAAAAATTTAAAATTGACTCTGTATAGATTGGAATTAAAGGTCGGAATTCCAAATTCACTTGTCAGAATTCTGGATTAGAGTTTTTAGAGTGTTGAGAAAGTTGATTGAGTGTTGGATTTTTTGACACATGTTAACCGAGTATTGAAAAGTGTCGAATACATGTCAAAGTATTCAGCATGACAGAAAGGCTTTCGGAGAGAGTTCGTGCTTTATAGTTCGCAACTAAAGATGTGAAAGTTGCCCATTTAAGGCCCACTCATTATGTGCAAAATTATACTATTTTCTTGTGACTTGCACATATTAAAGACTTGGACTTTATTGGGCAATAATAGTCCAAAAAATCTTATATCCATTATATAACTACTAATTCAATCATAAATTTTTTAATTTTATCAATTTATTCCTAAATTTTGTGACAATTTTTCAATATAATTATTTCGATCAATTTTGGTTGAAAATTATTAATGTGGCAGTCTCGTTAGCGAGTTATGTACATGGCACGGCTGGTGCATCCAACATTAACGTGGACATTTTTTGCAATTTTTAAAAAAATTATATTATTTGTTCCTTTTTTGTTTCTTTTCTTTTTTCCACTTTTCCTTTCCATTTCACCTATGGCCAATCTCCATTGGTCTCAACGATGGTAGGTGATTGATTGTGTCACACCCCCGCCCCATCTCTAGCATGAGAGCATGACCTAGCAAGTTAGCATTGACGCCCAGGCAACGTCGAATGTCCCGAAAGTCTTTTATCTTTAGTGAAGCACAATCATAAACAATCCCCATACAAACAAACATGGAAGCTGGGTAAGACATATGCAGGCCAAGCAAATAAAAGCAACATATACATATACATATTCACACGTCAAAAGCTATTTTGATTACATGCCCATCCTAGTCCTGGGTTACTTATTTTTGTTTCCATATATAGTCAATCAAAAGGGCTAGGGCCTAGCTCCTCTACCAAACTGCTCCCAAAAGTGGCCCCCATGCTAGATTCCTTCTCTTTTTGGACCCTGGTTCACCCATCACACATCTGAAATGGTGAGAACAACAAGAGTAAGTCGATGACTCCGTAAATAGAAATCCCTAATTCTTCTATAGGAGGACATCTCACTGTTGATCGTCAGATACAAGATCACCACCCACTTGTCGATGGCAAATCAAAAGCAAGATTTGTATATGAAAGGCTCTCAACTGTTTATGTGCTTTCAAAAATCAATGATGAACAAGCTTTCCAAGGATCTGTGACTTATTATCATTTCGGTCATAAAAAGGGATGCTCGCATCTTATGAAACTCATTTAAACACTAGATGACTCAATTCAAATATATGCTTAAATTGATGTAAGGACTTAACAATACATATCAAACAAAACCCAGCTTTTGCATGCATCACACATGTATTAGTCATGGACCACACATGGACTTTAATTATTCTTTTTTAATATCATATTAGTTGAAATCAATTGACTCTTCCGGTAATAACCAAGCATCGGTCCCCCCTTGGCAACTGGCATCGTCCCGATTCATTATCAAGACGGCATCTAGGGCAACCCCCAGGCATCGATCTCACTCGGGCTGGCATCATCCACGATCTCAATATCAGGATGGTATCTGGGAATTTACCTACGCAACGACCCAGCATCCCCCAGCGTCAGCATATAAGTCCATTATGTGTCCATATATTTCAAGCATCAACCAATTCATGTTATATTTAACTTTTAGCCGGATGAAAGGCCCGAAGGCGTGCCATGCAAGGTGAACAAATGAACAACTTTTGTGTTTTATTATATCAAACTCATGCCATATGTGATTCAGGCTTATGACCTTGACTTGGAACCATTTGTAGAATAAATTTGGCCGACGCCGATGCTGCCCATCGCCAGGGGGCCGGCGGCGGTCGCTGCCCCCGCCGCCGCCGCCGTCACCATTTTATTTTTTCTTTTTTTTTTTAACATTTTTTTTTAAAAATGAATTTTAGTTTTTAAATATAATTTTAAAAAAATGAATAAAAATTATTTTAAAAAGTCATGTGGAAAATAAAAAATCATTTAAAATGCTACGTCGGCGCCATGTTAGCATTTTCCGTAATAAAATTGACGGTGTTAATTTTAGGATTCAATTGAACTATTTTGACAAGTTTTAGGACTTTATTGCATTTTTTGTAAGTTTTAAAATTCAATTGCATTTTTATAATAAGTTTTAGAATTTCTATTGTATTTATCCCTAATAAAGAAGAGAATGATCAATAATGATAAGAATTGGATGGAGACAAGCATAATTTTTTTATTTTTTGCCCCCTTAGTCCAATGTTGTTGACAAAGTAGTTGGCGGTGGGAACGTAACCCGTACCAAAGGACAAAACAGGATTTTGCCATTCTCTCGTCTCGTGAGATCCTTTCCCCGTACTTTCTATCAAAAAAAGAAAAAGAAAAGACCTTTTCCCGTACACAAGATTTGCAACCAATCCGTCTCTTTCCCGAACAAGAAGGAAGCCGAGCCCGATTTCTCCAAAGCTCGCAACCCCGGTACCTCCTCCCGCCACGTGTCCGCCTGTCACCCGCGCGATCGCGGTCACCGTGCCCTACGTGGCTGACTATATCATCGCCACATCACACGCCCCACCGTCTCTCCACGTGGCGCGTGGGCCCCCAGCTTTGGACGCCACGTGTAGACTCCTCCTTAGCGCCCGTTTCGCCTTTTTCGTGCATAAAAACCTTCAGACGTCAATCGTTCGCCCGAAGTCATTGCAGATTCCCAAGCCTCGCTCGGTCGACATGCAGCAATCGCACGACCTCGGTATAACCCGAGACGAAGAACGCAGCATCATGGTTAACGCTCTCCAGCACGTGATATCCGGGAGCAGCTCCACGCGGCCCGAGCCGATCCCGGCCTTCCGGTCGTCCACGCCGCCGCCCCTCTCCGCCGACAGGACCGCCGCGGAGCAGCGGGCCCCGGGCCTCCTCTCGCTTCCCGACGTGGCCACGTGCCAGGTGTGCGGGATCGACGGGTGCCTCGGGTGCAATTTCTTCGCGCCGGGCAGAGTCGCGACGGCGGTGCGGGGCGGCGGGGACCCCGCCAAGGCTGCCCAGGCGCTCGGTGTGGGCCAGAGCAACAAGAGCGCCGGCAGGAAGAGGAAGGGCTTCTACAGGGGAGTGCGGCAGCGGCCGTGGGGGAAGTGGGCGGCGGAGATCCGGGACCCGCGGAGGGCGGCGCGGGTGTGGCTCGGGACGTTCGAGACGGCGGAGCAGGCGGCCCGGGCCTACGACAGGGCGGCGCTCGAGTTCCGCGGTGCGCGGGCCAAGCTGAACTTCCCACTGCTGCCGAATGACTGCACGAGCACCGGTGCCGGCAAGAGCAGGGACATGATGGAGGACGGCGAGGCTGAAGAAACGATCAAAGCGAGGGCGGAAGGGGGAGAGAGTAACGACGTCCGTGAAAAAGCTCCGTCTTTCGAGCGTGATGACGAGAGAGGAGCGAGCGAGTTCTGGGAGAAGCTTGAGAAGGAGGAGCTCGAGCAGTGGCCGGTCATGCACTTGCCTCCATGAACGAAGAGAGAGAGAGAGAGAGAGAGAGTTGCATGCTTTGCACCGATCACGCGGACAGACGTCACTCGAATGGTAGACTGTCGTGGCGCCGTGTGGGGTCCATGTAATTGAGAATTCGTATGGACTCGGATGTGCATGATCCATGCAATGTAGGACAAATCAGAGTTTGCGTAAGAAATTTAATCTGTACTTTGGTTATTCTTTTCTGTAAGTTTCCAGGGGTAGAGTTTTCGGTTGACTTGAGCACTTTGTAGCACTTAGTGGAGAAATTGGAATCCTCTTTCTCTCACCACATTTACCAGTGAACTTCGATTCTTCTTGGTAATATTTAAATTATACGCGCTGCCCTATCTAATCCGACAATTCTATATTTAGTCAAGGTAAAGAGAAAAAGATCAGCTTGAAGACTTGCGCCGGCGCTTCGGGCTTCTAGAGTAAAATGGGGTCAAACGTGAAGTGGTTAGCACTTAGAACCTGGCCGTCCGATTATAGATTGGACGGATTCCCTTTCTTTTATCTTTTTGTGTTTTCATGTTGACGAAAGGGACGGCTTCGTGCAGGCAGCGCGCGACATTTGTCTCTTCTCAAAGCGATTTTATTCGTGGATAGATTGTCTGCGTCTACGGGGAAAACACAACAAGAAAACGGTCAAACTGAGATGTCAAATCAAGTTTGGCAAACGTGGGAAGTTCGTTCAGCTAAAATGCTAGGCTTTCAGTTTGGCGAAAAGGCCAAAAGATAAATCACACACCTGTCAGGCACTTCGTGAATTGTCTTCCTCGCGTTGACAAACTTTGACTCGGAATGGAGCCACCAAAGCGCACATACAACAGAGAGAATATTCGTGGGAGATCGATAGGTAATTTAGAAGAGTAGGGTTTGTGATTATCCCAATTGTCTGTGATTGTCCCGATCCATGTCAATTAGAGACGAGGCAAAGATATAGGAAGAGTTAACAACGTAATTGCACCAGTAAATTATTAAATGCTTTTGGAGCACTATAATAGGTGATTGAAACACACTTACAAAAGCAAATAATAATAGTAATAATATTGGTTGAAAGTACGGCTCTTTTCATTAACTTATACAAAGTTTATGAACATTCGAGCATAAAATATTCAAAATGGCCTGCGGGGATTTAGACAACCAGTAAGAAAGAAGGCATTCTTTGTTTTTTTTTTTCCTACGGACATTATCAATCCAATCAGCCGGCACCTCATGAACAATGAGCTACGCGTCAAACTTAAGTTGGGTCAACTGCCTTTTCAATCTAGGCCGTACAATGCAAAAAGGAAAAAAAATTCTAGGCCGTACATCTGATGGGCTCGGTTTAGCACCCATTACATAGTTGACCGATAAGGTAGTGCATTTTGTTGCTATGTTCTTTTGCTCCTTGAAATAAAAAATAAAAAAATAAAAATTCATTTAGTAATGCCAATTAATTTCTCTATTATCCATCATAGAAAAGTAGTTGGAATAAATTCGCAACTGAAATAAGAAATTGAAAAAAGTAACTTTTTATTTTCGAAAATAATTTTTGGAAATAAGTCAATTTTTTCTTTTATTTTATTTCTTTTCTTCTTCTTGTTTGTTGCCCGCCACCGCCCCCTACCCAACGGTGGTGGGTGGTGAGTGGGAAGCAAGAAGAAGAAAAGAAAAGAAAAAAATCTTAAAAAATAAAAAGAAATTCTACGTCACAAAAAAAAGTTATGAATTGTATCAAATGCATTCCTATTTTTTTATTTATTCTCATAATAGGAATTTTGTATAGTTACCAAATGTCATTGTCTTACTCAAAAAGCTATTTCTAAAAAGAATTGAAAATAATTTAGGGAAAGTCTTAGCTGATGTCCGAACAATCAGATAGTGACCACACATTTCCAAGGGATCCTTCCTTTACTTTTACTTTTATTTTTATTTTTTCAGAAAAAATATTAATGAGAATCCTACTAATAAAAAATCACAAGTAAAAAACAAGTGATCAAATTGATAATTTCTTATGTTTGTGCACATAAGACTCAAAGCCATCCTTGAAAAACCCTCCAAAATTTTAACACGATCCAAACATTGTTACTTACAAGTAAAAAAATATTATCACATACTAAAAAAGAAATCATTAATGTCATTCTATAAATCTATTAAATTTAAAAGATGAAAAAACACTGGAGATGTCGACTTCCTCAACCGATTTCATTTTTACCTGATTTTTCTTTTTCTTTTCCTGAGATTTGTATAATTCTTTATTGCATGCTCAAATTAAGAAACAAATCAAAGTAACAATATTCACCTAGTAAGAAACAAATCCTACAATACTATTCAAATAATAAGAAATATATGAATAATACAGTTGCAACTTTTAAAATAGTGAATATTATTCTCTAGCCAAAGAAAAAGATTATGTAGATATTGTTCCCAAATAAAAAGAAAAATCTTAATAACTCAAAAAATGAGAATGCAATTACCTTTTTTTTTTGTTGCGGAACGTATAATTACCTTGTACGCTTTGAACTTCAATTGTTGTATGATTTTGTAATTGAATAAGTCATAATTGTGGAGAAAGGTTCGTTAATCTTTACTTTTCTTATTGCAAGAAAGTGAGAGGTATTCATTATTGTTGAATTTTAGTTTGTATCGACATATTTTAGACATAATTCTAATTTTTTTCTTGACATCTTGTTCAGATGGATGGAGTTTGTATTGAAAGTAACTTCGCCAATGAAAATAATGGTGGTGATGAAGAAGAGATGAACAATGCAACCAAAGATGCTAATTGTGAAAACGTCACAATACTGAAGAACGTGAAAATCAAACCTTGCATAGGTATGGAGTTTAATTCTTATGATGAGGCTTATGCATTTTATAACAATTATGCTAAAGAAGTGGGATTTGCAATTAGAGTGTTAAACTCGTACCAAAGAAAAGGCAACGAAGAAAAATGTGGTGCAGTACTTTGTTGCAACTATCAAGGTACAAGATCGAAAATGAGTCGGTTAAGTCAAGACCGGGAAAAAGATGTGGTTGTCTAGCAATGGTTAGAGTACATCTAGTTGGGCGTCATAAGTGGGAAATAACAAAAGTTGTATTTGATCATAATCATTTTACAACTCCTCAAAATGCTAGATTCTTTACATCGCACAAGAGTATTGACTCTAGAACATAAAGAAAAATCAAGTTGCACTGTGATGCGGGGATTAGGACAAATAAATCCTTGTTGAAGAATGAGGACATGAGAACTTCAATTTTGAAGAAAAAGATCTTAAGAATCATGTTACAAAGTACAAAAGGTTGAAATTGCAAGAAGGAGATGGGCTAGCACTTTTCAATTATTTTTCAACCATGCAGTTGAAAAATTCCAATTTTTATTATGTACTTGATTTAGATGATGAGCAGAGATTGCATAATGTTTTTTGGGTGGACACATGATCAAGAGACGTGTATAGATATTTTGAAGTTATAGTCATATTTGATACCACTTATTTGACAAATAAATATGACATGCCTTTTGCTTCATTTGTTGGTGTCAACCATCAAAGTCAGTCAGTTTTATTCGGATGTGGTTTGCTTGTAGATGAGACAACAAACTCTTTCATTTGGTTGTTTAAGGCTTGACTTGATTGCATGTCAAGGAATGCCCTTCAAGCTATTATTACTGGCCAGTGTAAAGCAATGCATAATGAAATTTCTAAGGTATTTCCCTTTGCTTGTCATCACCTTTGTTTATGGCATATAATGCAAAAATTGCCACAAAAATTAAGGGGTCATCTTCAATATAAAAGGTATAAAGTTAGCAATAGAAAGAGCAGTTTATGACTCACTATATGTTAGTGATTTTGAGATTGCTTGGAAGGAGCTGATTGATGCACATGGACTCCATGATAATGACTAGCTTCAAACATTATATGAGGAGCGGGAAAAATAGGTGCCGGTATATTTGAAAAATACCTTTTTAGTAGGCATGTCACTACTCAAAGAACTGAGAGTATGAATGCTTTTTTATTTATTTATGGATATGTATATAGACAAACATGTTTGAGTGATTTTGTCTCTAAATATGAGCTTGCACTTAAGGACAAGTATACAAAAGAAGCTCGTGTTGATTTTGATTCCAGACAATCAAAACCTTGGTTGAAAACGAAGTGTTGTTATGAGAAGCAACTCTCCTCCATGTGTACCCATAGCATCTTTAAAAAGCTTCAAGTTGAAGTTGAGACAATACTGCAGTGCTTTAATGTTACTCAAGTGCAAACGAATGGAGTAGCATCAACTTTCAAAGTAAAAGAACGTCAAGGTAATCGTGATAATGGTAATTCCAAAATTGTTGAATTTGAGGTTTTGTATTGTAGCACAGGAACTGAAGTTCAGTGCATTTGCAAGATGTTTGCTTTCAAGGGTTATCTTTGTAGACATGTACTACGTGTTCTTCATCACATTGGAGTAAATGACATGCTGAGCAATTACATATTGTCTCAATGAAGAAAGGATTTTAAGCGTTTGTACCTTTTGAACCCATATCTAACGGTGTCAATTTTGACAACCCAAATGAATGATATGATCACTTATATAATTATGCTATCCAAATTGTACAAGAAGGTTCAAAATCTAGAGAGCATTTTAAATTTGTTCTGCAAGTATTGGAGGAAGCAAGCAAAAATATTTAAATTACGGGCCTTGATTAGGTTGAAGAGCACCCGAACAATTTTTATCAGAATGACACTCAAAGCATTAAAATAAAGGATCCAATTCAACGAAAGAGACTTGGTCATCCAAGAGAAAATCGATTTAAGAATGCATTTGAGAAACACAAATGAAAAGCATTTACAGAGGTAAATTTATCTATTTTGCATTCAAGGTACATTGTTATCATTATCCATATTAAATTATATACTTTAAAGCTTAAGAACATTTTCACTAATAATTCTAGTTAACACGATGTAATTTTCTTATATATTTGCTATTAGATTGATAGTACTTTGCTAAACTATTGCACATTAACTTTCTTGTAGAAGAAAACAATCCCTGATCACTTGATACACATTGACTCTCTTGTGAATTTGGATTGCACAGTATGGTGTTTCCAAAAAAAATTTCAATAATTATGTGGAGTTATTTGGAAATTTATATTATAGCATATACTAGTTGAATTAACGTATACAATTTGCTAGGATCATGGTACAAGAAATTTCATTGATTTTCACATAATTAGTAATTTGGATGAGATAAGTTACCATAGCTATTCTCAAAATTTGATTTGCAATCAGGAAAAAATCGAGGGTTTTCAATTGTTGTTGGTACGTGTTATTATTTTATTTTGAATTAAAATACCTTACTATAAATTGACTTATTATCTATATAAATGATATAGGGTCAAAAATCTTGTGGTAATGTGAATCTTCTCAATGAACCAAAGGTTGAAGCTATATTAGGTAAAATCTATATACAAATTGATCAAAAATCATTTTTTGGCTTAGTTTTTGACTTGGGTGATCTTAAGATTGATTTTGTAATGTTTTAGGTCTCAACACATTTTCATCTACGAGATTTGGATCAATGGGGTAAATTTTCTTCTTTTCTAATTTATTATTCTTATTTTGTTTTTTATTTACTTCATTTGTTTTTTGTCTAATCGATATTATTCATCTTAATTTTAGGTCACCGGAGAGTCCTTCTAGAGCAACTTGATTTTGGCAAAAGGACTGAGGAGCCAATTCATTGCACAATGATTTTGTTAGTTGCAAAACTAATGCTTCAAGTGTTTTTCATCTTTTAAATTTAATAGATCTATATAATGACATTAACTATTTCTTTTTAATAGGCGATGGTATTTTTTCATTTGTAATTAATAATGTTTGGGTTGTGTTGGAATTTTGAAGGGTTTTTCGAGAATGGCATTAAGTCTTATGTGCACAAATATAAGAAATTATCAACCAGTTTCTCTTGGGAATGTGTGGTTATTAGCCGACCATTCCTCCGTCATTTGACTAAGGGATGGTCAGCTAAGCCACTCCCAATAAATTATTCTCTAGAATAAAAATCTTACCATTTGCACCATAATAAGCTATCGGTTTCCACTTTCACTAACACATCCGTTTGCACCCGTAGGTCAAAGCTTTACTCCAAGTGCTCCAAATTCTCAATTAGGGCAAGGGTTTTGACTCCGATTGCTGAGGAGACTCAAAATGCTTTTGTGAAGTAGTGGGCGAGAATTCTCCTTGAGTCATGCCATACTCCTGCAGGCTGCAGTCACACCCTTTGAGAAACCTTTTGGCAAAGATCCATCAATATTAATCTTCAGTAAGCCTTTTGCTGGTGTAGTTCATTTAACAAGTGTGTCAGCTTGCTTTCCTTTTTGTGCTTTCAGTCATGGGTTTCATCTCAAGAAATTTGCATTCATTGCAAATGCACCATCAACAACTGACCTCCGTTCTAGTCAATAGGATTTAAAGATGAAAGCGCATCATTCCTTCCAAATAAATCAGAAAATTCTGGCTAGCTTCTCTTTTGAAGGCGATTTAGTGATTGATCCAAAGTGCTGTAAAACCCATTTGTCCATTTTGGTGATTTCTCGTCTTGAATGAAAAATGGATAAGCTTTTGGTGTTTGGATTTATCAAGTTTGTTGAAATCATGATTTGTGGTTGATCTTGGAGGTAAAAAGCTATGGGTGGATTTAAAATATGAAAGGCTCCCACATTACAACTTTTCTTGTGAGAGAAGTAACCATTATACTATGAATTGTAAAGAAATGTCATATGAAAAATCAAGGCTAGACGAAAATATAGTGGAGAATTTTGGCTGCCGGCTTAAAGTGAAAGTATGTGAGGCCAGTCCACTTTGGAAAGTGCTTTATGACAAAGGAAAAATCCATATTCAAGTAAATGATGAAATGATCCTTGAGACACCAGCCCATGCTACCCATGTGGAGTCTAATTTGTCGAAGGAAGATAACATAATGGTGAAATTTAGGCCAATGGAAAACCAGTAGTTTGAGAGGTCTTCTGGATGAATATATAGAGCTTAGCAACCAACAAAGTTTATGGGGGAAAGGTCTCCAAGATTCACCATGAACAAAACTATTATTAGAGTTCCAAGAGATTCTTAAAGAAAAGCATGAAATTGCATGAGTCATCAGTGACAAAGAAAATAAAGGGTCAATTTCTTTTAAAAAGCTAGTCCATTCTAGAAAGTGTTTTCATTGGTTGATTATGGTTGTAGGGACCTAATGAATGTAGTTTCATAGCTATCTCTGCAAATAGAGCATCAAAGTTATGCAAGATATATATATATATGCTAATTAATAAAATAAAACAAAAAGGGATGTTATGAAGAATCTATTCTAGAGAGTTGTGAGGTGTGCATTTGAAGCTAATTTTGACTTGGCAATGCAGATTTGAAAATAGAGTGCTCTAAAGGTTATGAAGACTTAATGAGACAAGGCCCTAAGCACTTCTATAGGGCTTTCATTAAGACAAGTATCAAGTGTGATGCAGTTGAAAGTTTAAGTAAGACCTTCAATGTATACATTTGCATACTGAGATCCAAACCCGTTCTTGAGATGCTTGAAGAGATACGAGCTATGTTGATGTAGAGGATAGCATAGAGAAGTTAGTTGATGGTTGATTGAACAAATCCAATTTGCCCAAGGATTAGAATGAAGTTGGAGAAGACTACACTAGAGTCTTGGTATTATATTGCTAGAGTGTCTTTAGGAAATGAATTTGAGGTTGAAGGAGATGACAATAGATATGTGATTAACTTGGTTAGGAAGAACTGTGCTTGTAGGAAATAGGATATCTCTAGATTACAATGTAAATGTGCCATACATTGTATTGCATCATGAAGTCAGACACCAATATTATGTCGATGATTTTTTTAAGAAAGATGCTTAAGAAAAATATTACCAATTTCTCTTCCCAATAATGAATGACGAAAAAAATGTGACCCAAAGGCCATGTTGAGCCAATCAAATCCCCACCTTATAAAAGAAAAAAAAGGGCTGATAGAAGAAAAATTGAATCAAGGACAAAGATGAACAAAGTAATGATGTTAAGAAATTGATGAAAGTTAGAGTTCAAATGTGATGTACAAATTGCCTCAATATGGGCATAACAAGAAGACATGCAAGAATCCTGTGTCATATAAGCTTCCCCAAAGTATGTATTATTTGATAATTTTGCAATTGTTGATAAGATTTCGGTTATCACAGGATGACATTAGTGTTTCTTATGTTTTTCTCACATGTAGGCAAAAAAGTGAAGACCAAAGAAAGCTGGTTTGGCTATTGATGCACAAGCTAGTTCACATGCTAGTAGATCATCTAGTAAGGACTCTGCTATCATGGAGAAGGAGAGAGCACCGGCTAGTGCTTTTTCTAGCACAATTTTATTTACGTGCCAAGTGTATATTGTGATTACTGTTTTATGCTCATTTTGTTTATTTAGGCATGACAATGATATAGACTTTTCATATCTAAATTTATTGGTAATTCCGATTTAAGGGTAATCTCTTTACAATGTTTTATAGTTCATATGTTTATTTATTTATTTATTGTAGATGCCTTGTAGTGATATAGTTATTAATATTGGATGTCCATCCATTTCCAATAAGCAAACAAGAGTAAGGAATGTTGTTCAAGTTTCACCCAGTCAATATTTCACTAATATCTGAAAACCTTTATACACTCAAGAATTTGGAATTGTTGGTTGGCTGTGAAATTGTGGACTTGGAAATGCTTGTGTATTGCCTACTATTAGATGTTGAGTTGCGGACTAAAAAATGCTAGTCTTAAAAGATGAGATCTTCAACTAGGTATATCTTTACTAAGAGAGATGGTACAATCAGTTGGAAAGCTACGTTACAACATATGGTTGTTTTGTCTACTATAGAGGTGGAGTATATGGTTATTACAAAGGCTGTTAAAAAGGCTATATGATTAAGAGGCTTATTTGGAGAGTTTAATGTAGATCATGGTATGATTGTTGTCAATTATGATAATCAGAGTGTTATATATCTTACTAAAGATAAGATGTATTATGAGAAGACAAAGCATATTGATGTACGGTATCATTTTATGGGAGACATTCTCGATGATGGTTATATTAAAGTTTTGAAGATTGGTACTAAAAAAAATTTAGCTGATATGCTGATGAAACCCTTACTTATTGCCAAATTCAAGTATTGTTTGGATTTGGTTAATGTTTGCTGCAACTGAGTCTTACTCTGGTGGGAGGAAAAAATTGTTTATTGCTCATGTAGAATTTAAGTCAATGTGGAGATTTATTAAGTATGTCTTGAATTCTCTAAGGATTTGAGCTAACATTAGGGATTGGGAGTAATATAAATATTGTTTTTTCTCAAGTTAGTAGGTTAAGAAATTGAGATAGAAAAAATCTTGAGTTTTTGAGCCACCTTTTTTAATCTTTGAATTTCTATAGTGGATTTTGCTTTCTCTTCCTCCCCCACTTCCATTGTGGTTTTTCCCGTAAGGTTTCCACATAAATCCATGTGCTTTTTTATTCTTCTTTGTTTTAATTTCATTGTATTTTCCGCATAAGTCATAATAAAAACCATTCAAGTTCCCTTTGTTGATCTTGTATTCGAATTTTCTTAGTATGTTTCTATTGAGTTCCCAACATTTTAGAAATTGCAATTCTAGTCGACCCAGTGTGAGTGCATGAATTTTCAAATGCAACAATGTCTCGTTGTCAAGGAACATGATTTGACTTTGGGTTTAACGATCTGGTAATTGAGGTTTTTGTATTTAGTTGCATGAGGACTTGATTTGCTCTTGATGTACCAAGTGGAAGTGCTAAGGTCCATATTCTAGCTCAAGGATACCTTGTCTTGGGCCTTGACTTCCAAGAGTTTAGGAAATCTCTTCTCTAGACTCAACTCACTTGATCGGGTGGATTGGAATCATTGTAGGTCTCAAATGAGTCCCGCAAAATCAACCGCTATGATTAATTCGATCTAAAAGACTTGGTTCCTTGCAAATACTTCCCGAGCTTCGGCCCAAAAAGATGAGCCCAATCTTTGAGGTCTTGTGATCGTCCATAGGACCTTCAGTCCAAAAAAACTACGAGAGTTGAGGTGGTGGCTGATTCAAAAACTTTTTAAAACTCGATGCCTCTTTTCAAATTAAATATGAATTTTCGTTGATTGTGAAAATATTTTTAGATGGGCTTTTAAAATTTAGTAGTGTCAAGTGTCAACCCATGGGAAAACGAGCTGAGATATATTTTGCCGATCTAACGAAGTGACTCGGACGCGATCCTGCTTCTAAGCATAGTCCGGGAGAGAATCGGAAAGGGGGAAAGGAAAGGAACTCGATGGCCGTAGATGCAATGGAAGATTCCTCGATTCCTTCCTCCTCTCCTTCACATTCCATTCCCAGGTTCTCTCTCTCTTCTTCTCTCTCCTTCTCTCTCTCTCTCTCTCTCTCTCTCTCTCTACCCTGAACATCGCTGACGTCGTCTCTCCTTCCTCCTCCATGCACAGTCAACCGCGTCACTTCTACGTCGCCGTCGACCGCCTCCAGTTCAAGATGGTACTCCCGTCGCCGATCCCGTTGTTGGGTTTTCGTCCGTTGATCGTCTGCTGTTTGTAGAAATGCCAAGCGATGATTTTTTTCATTTTTCATTTTTTTTTTTTTTTTTGCCCGCGCGGGTGCGTGTGAATTTCGCAGGACACGCTGGTGGATTTGCTGCGCTTGGTGGGTCAGCGGCCGGGCCTGCCGATGGTGGTGTGCTGCAGCTCACGGGACGAGCTCGACGCCGTCTGCTGCGCCGTCCCCAATCTCCCGTTCATCTCCCTGGCCTCTCTGGTGCTTCGCTCCCCCCTAACTCTGTTTTGATTTTCAGCTAAAAATCCGGGCTTGATATCATTGCTCTGTCATATTCCGAGTTGGTCGATCCATGATTGTCGCGAACTTGTAGACTAAGACAAATGAATTGTGTTATTATGCAAATATCTAACTCGGGAAATCTTTAGTCCACTTGATTGGAACTTTGATGTTCTATCTTACTGAATTTTGCTAGCAAATCCATGGCTTCTACTTTCGCGGAACTTATATCTCTAAAGCCATATGTCAGCTTCTAGAATCATGTTAGCAAGTCATCTTATAATTGCTTAAATTATGAATCTTTAGTTCCTCACATCCTCTACGGGACATTGCAACTAGACCACAATATTTATTTGCGAAAAGGGAAAAAAGATTTGACTATAGGATTTGTTATCATCAACATTGTCCACTCAATGTCCTAACACTGTTTCCTTGTCAGTTGAAAACTTCTCAGGAAGCATCTTGAACCTTGAGAGATTAGAAACTCACGATTTGTAATTGTTTCTTTCTACACTGTAATTAATTGCTGATGAACCAAAGTGTTGCTGTCCATCTCTTTTCCTTCTACCAGTACAGTGACCTGGCTGAAGCAGATCGTGCTCTTGTTCTGGATGGGTTTCGGCAGTCGACTTTGCATTGGAACCAAAGCATCGCTGTCCAATCTGGAAATGATGTAAAAGCGGTTGAAGATGTTGAGCAAAAGTCTCATATTGTTGTTGTTACAGATGCTTGCCTCCCACTTCTAACTTCTGGGGAGTCGCCACTTTCTGCTCGAGTTTTGATCAATTATGAGTTGCCAACAAAAAAGGTGCAGTCTTACGTAATGATAGTGAAGTTTATTTCCTGATATCAAATAAAGTTGCTTTTCTTGGCTTGCATTCTCCTTCAGGCATGAAATGCCCTCCCTCTGAACAAAGTTTATAGTGTTCTTTTACTGTTAAAAACATGCCATGGCTACTCCAAGTTATGACCTATCACGCATCTGTGCTGCATCTTCTCTTGGTTTGCTTAATGTACTCATCTGTAACTCTGATGATGCTTCTATTCAGCATCTTTGATCAGGCCCGCGTTTGTATTCACTTGCAAGTAACTCTATCTGGTCTTTGAGAGTCGCATCATGAGCTCTTTCCCTGACTGAATAACTCTGAGCCCGAGCGATAGTTTGATGAGCTTGTAGACATTGAGAGGCTGTCAATCTTGTAAGTGAATTTTCAGCTTGGGTTCCCTCAAAATGAAAGTGGGGCCCATAGGATTTTCAATCATAGATTTCCACCTTGTAGTTGCGTCTCTCATTGTGAGTCTCTTCAGTTATTCACCTCTCCTCTCATGAGGATGAAATTTCCCTCAATATAACCCACTCCAGCCAGTCATTCTTCTGGGTTACATACATATTGGTGAAAAAGTAAGCAATTTTTTTTAAAAACTTTAACTTGCAAATACTAGGGTCAACAAATACTTCATGTTAGCCAACAAGTTTATCCTTTCTGCTTTTCCTGCTTCCTTCATATTGTCGGACCATTGAAAAGACCCCAACTGGTCTGGAACTGGACCTTTTTTTGATTGAGAATTAATTCCATGGACCACTCTGCTGCATGATTTCTTGGTTTACCTTTTATATAGATTGAATTATGGCCATCTTTTCTGCAATCTGTCCTTTGAACTGGTTTCATGGTACAGATGTGCGTTGTACTTATTCATGCTGATGCAGATGTCAACATTGTTTTAACATATTGAGCTAATAGTAAATACACTCGCAACATGTGTGATCATTGCAATGTGAAGCCTGTCCTTTCAGCGGTTGTAATCAACCCCTCAACCTTTCTAGTATTGCAAAGCACCAAAAACATTCTTGTTCTATCTTAAATTAGATTTTCGTTTACCTTGTTACATGTGACCATAAAGGCATAGATCAATTGGAAACAGCTTCACTATTAAGTGAGATAATAATCTATTATTGTGATGTTGTAGGAAACTAAAGTGATTTTGATCTCATGATTCTTTCTATAAATTTCACATCATTAAGCTCTAAAAGCATCTGTTCACTGTAAGAAACAAGATATTGCTGTGAAATACTCAAAGATTTGAAAGTCTGATTAAGTTGACATTCCAGTGGAATAAAGTGATTTCTGTCCAGTGCTGGAATTCAAGGTCAAAATTTTTTGTTTGTTGGAAAAGCTGTAAAGGCAATTATAATACCTGCCAAGCCTATGCATGTAACTGAAACACATTAATGTGATGTGAATACTAATTTGTTGGAGCAACTTTTGACAAGTTGAAAGTTTGGGTGGCTCGTGCTTGCATTGATTACTTATTTTTTTATTTCTGGCTCTTATTTCACTGATGCTGGTTTATGTGCTTGATTTCAGGAAACATATATGAGGCGAATGGCGGCTTGTTTGGCAGCTGGTTATTTCTGCAACTACCATTTGAATAATTCATCTTGTGTTGCATTCTTATAGTAAGAAGTGCAAATGCATATTTGCAGATGGGATTGTCATCAACATGATCGTTGGGGGTGAAGTGGTAGCTTTGAAAAGCCTGGAGGAAAGTAGCAATATTCTCATAGCCGAGATGCCTATCAATGTAAGTTCCGCGTTTGGGTTATTTTTTCATTCCTTACTAGCAAGCTCTCTGACATAGAAAATAGCAATCCCGTTCTCCGTTCAATGTGTTTCTCTGTACGATTATGCAGATTTCGGAAATATTGTGAAGATCTTTTTGAGTCATACTGAAACGCATGTGACCTCCTTTGGCTGCAACTGGTTGATGAGGCCCGCATGTTCACAAGTGTCGCTTTATGAGCAGTTGCTATGGAGGGAGCATCTCTCGGATTTGCGCAGTTTTAAATTTTCTGATTAACCAGTTCTTTTTCCAGGGTTACAAAGTAGATAGTATCTAATGACTTCTGAGGTCCAAAGTGTTACATATTCCGGAATCATTGAGGCATAAACTGGTGTAGACTATTTATCAAATTGAATCATTATGTTTTGGTGGATTCCACGCCTAAATTTTTGCTCTCTGATGGTGTATAAGCTCCGTTTGTGGTCTCCAACCTAATGGTTGTCAGGAGAAAGCCTCTTACCAGACATTTAGCGGTTGCACAAAACTTCAATTCCTCCCTACCAGTTCCTCCTCAGGTCTGTTGGTGCCAGGCTTGTCTTCCTATGTACGAATGCACTCATAAATGAACGAACAAACTTATACATGCACCGCCAAAGTTCAACACCCATGAAGTGCTCGTGTCTGCGGACACATACATATGTATAGATACATGCTCACAGTGCACGAACTGCACATACATCATCTCTCTCAACTTCTAAGATCAAGATTTCTAGTACCCACCATTGAAAGAGTTCTAAATAATAGAGTCGACAAATGCACAACTTGTATTTATGGAAGGACCGATAGGCACTTGAAATGAAAATGTCTAATTAGTACAAGGTGATTCTAAATAGTAGAGTTCTAATGCTCATTCATGGTACTTTTGGAAATGACGAGCCCAATTAGAACAAGGTGATTCTAGCATAATAACATTGACAATGGATATTTGCTTTGTTTTTGTTATCCAAGTCATTAACATGCCTCGTAAAGCATGGCTATAGTTTATTCTAATCAAGATTGAAGGAAATTTTCTCCAACTACCTTTATGATTGGTGGGTTATAAGTTGTGCACAGCGCCCACGTGTAAAACTAACTAAAAGTATGAATGTGGGCGACATCAATGATGGTAAACCATCGATCAAAAGAATGGTCGGAAGAAAGTATGGTCGTGTAAATTTATCCCATGTTTTTACTAGTTTTGTTTAGTGACTATAAGGAAATGCAAAAGGATATAAAGAAAGAATATATCGCATTCGTTTTCTTTTGAACTATAATGCAGATCGAATAACTGGGGGATCAGGCCCAGCCTACTTGGGCCCAGACTTCTTGGGTCATTTCCACGCTAGCCCCAGTTCAAACTTACGGGCTTAGTCTAGTGCCTTGGCCCACCCATAAGGGCTGTGGGCACGCATATCAATTTAAAAATTTTCGGCAAAAGAATAGGTAGTGTATAATTTTATTTTGGGTAAAAGTCACATGCAAACTTCAAACTATGCCTATCGTGACACATTTATCTTAAAATTTTTTTAGTGATACAAAAAACCCTGAACTTGTATTTGTGTGATACATTTACCTTCTATCAAAGTTTCGTCAATAAAGACCATTAAAAATTTACCACATTGACGCTATAATACAAAGGCTCAAAAATTATGAGATGGAACCTTGATGATGGGTAAATATGTTCGATAGGTACAAGTTTAGGATTTTTTATATCATAAGAAAATAGTTTAGGGTAAATGTGTCACAGTTGGTATAGTTTGGCGTTTTCTATGGCTTTTTCCCTTATACTTTAGATTTGTTATGTATGCATTGTTGCCCTTTCACTATATTAAAACTTCCACCTTTAATACCCTTTTATTTTATTTTTTTATTTTATGTTTTGAGCTAGGATAAAGGGTTTGTTAATAGTGAGCCAAACTCATTAGCCAAGCTTGCCCATTTTCTAGGTGGATTGGCTGGCTACCCACCTATTGATTGGGTTTACTAGAAAGCATGAGATCATTTTGGATTTTGCTAGCACAACAATTTTTAGGCTACTAAAGTAATATGTTGTGAGTCACAAATTATTGAAACCAGCAAAATTTGAAATTATATGTTATTTATTTTTTGTGGCATAAAATAAACCCTTATTCTCACAATGGACTAATGACAATCATATAAGCGTTTGTTGATAAAAGGTTGTCCACAATTTTCTTGGTCAAAATTGAAAATTGCACATAAAATCTATTGAACATCATGTGGTTTGGTAGACTTCAACATGTACCCTCTAGTTTGAGTCAATATGGGTGATCGGTTTCCAAATGGGTCAATCCTTGACCTGGAACTGGGACTAAGCATACTTGTCCACCTAAATGGATTAGAAGTAATAAAAGACAGCATGTCTCTTTCCTTGTAGATCAATGTGGGACGTATTTTTAAGATGACTAGAAATGAAAAAAAAAAAAAAATTAGAGCTCAAGCGTGAGATCCATTATCGTCCTCCACAAAAGAGACATGCTTACTTTTTAAGACAAAATGGAGCCCGTGTAAGATTCCATATTGACTTGTGGAAATTTCTTATAGTTTATATACTATTGTAACACACTCAGGGTTGTTTGATAAAAGAAGACAAAGCTGAAGTGTTGATATTGCTGGTTCGGGCCAGTTCTACCTCAGATTCAAGAACTGAATAGTACATGTTTAAAATATTGGAATTAAGAGCCGCTTGGTTCGATCCGGTTCTGGAGCAGAATCAGACTGATGCTCACCTCAGGTAGCATGCTCGTGGCTCTATATGAGTAAATGCGAGTAAATGTGCACATAAATGCACTAACAAACTAGCAAACCTGCTAAAGCACATGAAATAACATTACTTCCACTTTTGTAGGCGAAAGTCATCTCCTTGTATGATGAGGATCTCCTATCCCTATCGCATCGAGCTCTTGCTTTTTATTTTCTTCTCTTAAGATTTTTTAATCTTCCTCAGCATGGAAACTTAATCTTAATCTTATGGGCAATATTTTCTTTCGTCCTCTTCTCACTCAGAGGCATGATTGCCGGTTAGAGAAAATTTTCTCCACCCTGACATGGAGAAAAACGTGGCCGATATGTTATAATGGATTTAACTATCATAAAATGTTTACGGTAATATATTGGTGATGATAATTACACAAGATCAAAACCATGCCATTTATGTTCCGGGCCATCTTGAATTTCAAAACAGCCTAAAAAATTGCCTATGCTTGGATATATAGAATACAAATTTGTAACGTGAGAGTCCTGGCGAAGGTTTTCCTGTTTTATCTAACGTCCAAGTCAAAATGAGCTTCAAATTCAGAAACAAAAAAAGCATGAGGTAATAGAAATAGTAAAAATCTGGTTTTTCCGATGCAGAATGAGCCGAGGTTTTTCTTTAACATCTGGGTAAGCTTAGATAATCACAACTTATTTCTTTAAACCAATCCTCAATGTGTTCTTTTCTCAAGCACACATACCACCCTTAAAAGAAGATCATATATCAACGCACATTTTTACTGCAGGCACCTGCAGGATTGCAAGGAAAAGCATTTGCACGAACTGAGTGCTTGAATTGGTCATCATGTTGTATTAGATCGCGTGAAACTCCCTTATTTCTCGTTTTCCTTTTCATGTGAAACCCATTATCGTCATCAAGCCTTTTCCTCGTGTAGCAAACTCAAGGCAGAAGTCCTTTTTATATGATGTTGCAGCTGATTCTGTGACGAGCTCGATATCGTCTAACCAGCCATCTCCTATCTCTGTTTCATTGCTTGGCCTCTCTCTACTGCTTCAATGTCCTTCCTCTTAACGATTTTAAAATTTTCTTCATCTTTCGTGTTGTCATTTATGTCTTATTTCAAGTTAAATAAATCCATACATAACCCTAGCAAATATTTAGAGTTTGGGCAAACGCCAACCCCCTTTGCTTGTACCCTTCATATCCGTAGGTGGTTTTCTTTGGTGCTGTACGCATATAGACGATAAAATGCATACGAATGTACTAGCAAACTTATAAATAAACATATAACGCTCGCGTCTATAGACACAAACACACGTATGGATGCATGCTCACTAGGCAATACACGTACATATATCATGATTTGTGGCAATCTCAACTTCTCTCTCTCTCTCTCTCTCTCTCTCTCTCTCTCTCTATATATATATATATATATATATTTTTTTTGCCTTGCAAAATTATGAATGTCTATCGGCCATTGTGGAATTTCTTCAATAACGGATTGAAAGAACATAATTAAAGTATACAATATCTTATGGAAAAATGCTTATAGAAACTCATTTTTTTTCCTCCCGAATGAGAACGCGAGGATCCAAATATATGAGGAAGAAGTGAGACTTCTTTAGAGTTCTTTCCAATGCATTACCGTTTGCTAAGATTTATTTCCAAGTAAAAAAAAAGTCGATAAGATGACAATAAAAACATCTTATAATGAGGAATTATTACTTCTTTTTTCCTTATGTTATTTTTCGTCTGTTGAAAACAAGAAATGGGAAAGGATAGAACTGTTTCCATCAATCACACGACATCGTCGCTCGTACTTATGTTCACAAATGAAAAGATTTGTGTCCATTCGTGGTTCTTTCTTTTAACTTGAAGGATTTCCTCTCAACCCTTTATTTTTTATGATACTCAAATTTTTCTTCCTGTCTTTTACGACTGTCATCCGCTTCCTTCTTTGACCTCTTTTTTTAGGCTTAACCTTCCCTCTTTGACTTCCCAAAGTGACACGACCTCATTTGATTGAAACTACACTAACAAATATATAAGATGAATTTAAGTTGTCGTGTGGAATACACAGGTCAAACTTACATGAGTTTCCACGTTAGGTTCACACCCTTCTTCTCGCTCATAGTATGGCTAAAGACTGCCTTGTCTCATATAAATTTCCTGTAGTAGTTAACTAATTCCAATTGGTGCAAGGTGATCACTGTAAGATGGATGACAAATGATGAACCTGTTCCCTTACTAAACACATGCATCAACGTGCAAGCCTTAATAAGCTCCTTCCGCATCGTAATTTTGTCTATGTATTTTGTCTTCTTAAAATTTTCTGAAATTTCCTCTCACCAAAAAAAAAAAAAAAAAAAAAAAAAAAAAAAAAGGAATGCATATTGAAAATTTGTGGTGGATAGGCAAAGTTCAGCCAAAAAAAAAAAAGGAATGCATATTGAAAATTTGTGGTGGATAGGCAAAGTTCAGCCCTACCCGGAATATGTCCAAAGGTGACCAAAGGCACCTATAAATGCATAAAAAAAGCTCGTAAATGCGCACTTGACAAATATTCATAACACTTTTTCCTGCATTCACAAATAGAAGAGAGTAAGGGTGTGTTTAGTTGGACTTTTGAGGAAAGCCTTTAGAAAAATACAAAGGACTTAATGTCATTCCTTTTAATGATTTTAAGCTATTCTGCATCTTTCACATTGCCTTATGTTGATCAATGGTTCACCGCCTGGGTGAACAGACCTATGAATTCCAGGGGCGGCCCACCGATACATGTCTTATTTCAAGTTATTAGACCCATACAAAACCCTAACAAGCATTTAGTGGTTTGGCAAACGTCAACCCCCTTGCTCCTCTTCGTGCTCGTCGGTGGCTTGCTGTCTTGCTCTACGCATAAAGGTGAAAGAGCGCACTTATGAACGTACAGACAAACTGATAAATAAACATATAACGCTCGTGGCTGCGGGCATAGATAGACGTACGGATGCATGCTTGTTATGCAATACACGTGCATACATCGTCGTCCAGTGGCGATCTTGACTCTTATTTTGTTTTCTTTAAAGATTGTGATTGTCTACTAGCCATCGAAAAATTTATATAATAATGGATTGAATGAGCATAAAACTTATATGAAATATGGTTACCTAAAAAGAAAATAGACAATGTCTTGTAGAAACATGCTTTTTTGCCCCACCTGAATGTGAACACAACGATTGAAATATAGGAGGAAGAAGCGAGACTTCTTTTATGGCTCGTACCAAAAAGCGGGGTCTCTTACTTTCGAGAGATCTTTTAAGGTTTGTCTCTGGCATGCTCGTAAGCTTATATGGGTCAACGTGAATGAATATACGCTTATAAATGCATGAACGAACTTATAAATCGACAAATATCCATAGCGATCTTGTTTGCGTGTAAAGACGCACGTTTTGATGCATGCTTAGGGTACAATAGAAACGCGTTCCTCGTGACGATCTCAATCTTAGCTTCCTTTTAAGATTTAAAATATCATCCGGCCATTAAAAGATTTGAAGAGTAACATGTTAGAATATTCATGCGAGTGAATTGTATTAGAGGAATTTCGCATCCGAGAATTGATGTAGTATAGAACAGTTAATATATCATAATTGACTCATAACTCATTGGCTTAAGCTTTTGAGTAACGTGAGTCCAACTGGATATACCAACGGGCTCACATTTGGGCTCCCTCTTGATGACCTCCCTGAAAAAAGGTCACGTGTAAGCTTTAATGTTAGGTCTGCTCCCCTTAATTCAAGTATCCTCTTGCATCAACTTATCTCAAGTTGAATCCTTACTGGCCCGCGTTGTTACACCACAATACTCACCTGCTTGGCAACCACGGCCATCGGCTCTAACACCATTTGTTGGGAGCATGCAAAAAAAATTCCGATACCTTCATCTAGGGAGATCACTAAGAGGGAGCCCAAATACAAGCCTGTTGATATATCTAGTTAAACCCACATTTATTTAAAAGCTTAAGCTAATAAGTTATGAGTCAACTAGAATGTACTAATTGCTCTATAGCACATTAATTCTCCTATGTGGGATTTTTCTAACACAATTCACTCACATGTGCATTTTAATAATCTCCCCCTCATGCATCAGGCTTAAGTCAGAGCCACAACAACTTTCTCCGAGTGACTATTGGGTCTAAACTTGTTAGTAACCTGAGCTCTGATATCAGCATTAGGTGGTTTTGGGCCTCTTTTATTCCAAAAGCTAACTCAAGAGATGAGGTTTTGCTTCACACTTATAAACCGATCGGTTTATGCATAGGAGGCCAACATCCCCTTTAGAAATCCTCCAAAATGATCATCATCACATTCTTGGATTCCTAGAAGAAATACTCTGATAAACCAATTAATCAACCCTTTTGCATCTCTCGCACTTCATCCTAATGCCACAAAGCACCCACTACCCCATGGGTATAAAAGAAATTGGAAATTGGGCATTCTCACCTACCCAATTCTGGCAACCCTTCTTGCGGGCTATTCTGTTGTTTCCTAATGTTCTTCAACCATCACCGCCACGCCCACAAGATTTACATGAATAGCAAACGCCTGCCCAATAAAACAAGCCACTTTACTCCATTGCTTGGTCCCCTTTAAAGCTATTCGCGAATTTCTAGTTACTTGTACTCTCCCTAACAAGTGTGGCATTTTGAGCCAACAACACTCCTCACTTTCTTTTGCCTATTAGGCACTTTGTTTCACTTGTTAAAAAAAGAAAAGAAGATAGTGACACATTTCCTTTAGCTCGCTTATAGAACCTCTTCCATTTTTCTTTTTCTTTTTTCAAATTGAACGTTAATACAATAGTCCAAAATTATGATATACCTCACTAACGAAAATGGTATTGCACGGAAGGACTTTTCTTGATTTATTTTGCATAGAGTGTTACCGAATAGATATATTACGTATAAAAAGAGTTTATAAGATTATAATATCTATATTTGCATTTGGCGAAATCGATCTAAATAATTAAACAGATGTATCATCGCTTCTCTAAACAAAAATTTCCACTCTAGGTCAGTAGATGAGCTTACCGTTTAGGCTCACACGCGTTTTCTGGTCCATAATATGAGTGCAGATCACCATGTCTTATAATATATTTCTTAATATACTTGTTTGATGTACTACTATCTTTTTTCTTTTTTTCTTTTTTTGGCCACGATATACTTCTCTATTAAATGTATAAAGTTTATCCAATTACTATAATATATTAGTTATCTACAAAATAAATTAGGGCCGCACTATTTCCACCCCTAAATGACTACATCTATCCCCATTTCTATTAAAAAGATAAAATTGTCCTTAATCTTTCAATTGCAGCTTAAAGTGATGGCCCCGCTCTTTTTTTTTTTTTTTTTTTTTTTTTTTTCTAATTGTTTTCTATGCATGATAGTTCCATAATTCAGCATTTTACATTTTTTTAGCATATTAAAGAAAATTGCATAGTATAAAACTAAAAGGTCGATTATTCATCATTGATCTTATAACAACTTATCTATTTTTTTATTATCTCATCTCAAAAACCTACTTTATTATTCAACTTTTTTATTAATTTCATTACTCTACTAATTCATATCATATCTATTTATTTATATTATCAAGAACTTATCTTTTTTCCTCATTATACTAGCAAGATACTTTGTACAAAGTGTGTAAGATGTTAGAGGAATATATTGGAATAAACTAAAAAAAATTATGTACGATGAGGTATCTTGATATTTTTTTTTTGTGAATAATTCATTATTGATATTAATTTTTATCATTCAAAATAATGATATTTCACTGGCATTTAAAAAAAAATCTTACTTTATGCAATATTTTGATTTAATTAAATTTTATCTACTCAACGATTTATCCATAAATATAATTGACAACATGAATAAGAACTAGATTTCTGGAAAATTTCTCTTTTCAACAAAAACAAATTTTGATGAAAGTAATATCTAACAATGAAAAAAGACATAGCGCCTTTAATGTATATAAAAAATCTATAATAAACAAAAAAGATAAACATTTCAAATGCTTAATTATAGTAAGTAGATCCTACGTAGATATAGAAAAACTTAAAAAAGGGAAAGTAAATAAATTTGGTACCAACAATTTATATTGCAATTGAATGATACACGGTAATTTTTCCTTTTTGGTAGAAATTGGATAGATTTAGTCATATAGGAGGTAGAAATAGTGCTGCCCAAAATCTATTGTGCTTGAAAATGCATATTAATTCGAACAGGGACGGGGTGATTTTACTGTAGCATGGATGAAGAAGGCGATAAACCTTTTGTCTTACCAACCACATGTATTGCGGTGCCATTCACTGCGATCTTCTCTGCCAATAGCTGCTTCTGTCGCTGATGCTTCCCTACACCGTCGCTGAGACTCAACCGCGCGCTTGCACCCTCGCTATGATCAGCTTCGGCCAACTGCGAGTCCTTGGCGACCTGCCGCTGCTTCGCTGCACCGTCGCTGACGCCTTCGGCCAACCATGAGCCCTCAGCCAAGAAGCTGCTACACCGATCCGCTTCACTGATCGCTGCTTCACTCACTGCACTGTGACAATTCCACGACACTGCTGTTCTCGGCCAGCTACGATCCCGGCAAGCCACCGTGCCTACTGCCAACGACGAGCCCAGCCACAAACTTCCCCGATCCCTGTGGTCCTTGCTGCCATCCACCGAGAACACTCGGTCCTTGCCGTGACCTGCCCTCACCGAGCCGAGCAGCATCAACAATTCCTCCTCGCCAACGGAAACCAGAAGTCCCTCATCGCCGATACTAGCATCACCGTCACCGGCCACCACGAGTCGTCTGCTGCTGGTCACCATTTTGGGAAGCAAATCTTTGAATTAGGTAATTTTCCTTAATCGAATTTGATTTCTATATATTATTTCCAAATTGGTATTCTTCATCTAACTTGATTATTTTGAGATTTTTATGCATATGCAAGTTAGGAAAGTATACAACGTGTGAAATCGATAATTTGGTCTTTAGGCATTAAGATTAAGTTATGGATTGCTTGAAATCGCTAATTCTATCATTGGGCATTAAGATGGGTTGTCAATATGTTTGTTTCCAATTTTGAATGGAATGGATATATTTGGTCATTTTGAGCTTCTCCTATTGCTTTACTAATAGATAACATGAAATCACTAATTCAATCTGGGGTTTTCTAGTGGGTCTCACAACAATTTATAATTAATTGTTATTTGATTTTTTTTTTTTTATCTAGAATAAACTGTTATGCTCACTGTTGATTAAAGATAGGCACCCAATTATTTCTCTTCAATCTTAGGCATTAAAATCAGGTTGACAGTTTGTTTGTTTCCAATTTTGAATTAAATGGATATATTTGGTGATTTCTAACTTACCCAATTGCTTCACTTACTTTCTTGTTTGAAAAATAGAATAATTGCATTGCATGATAGATTAAATAAGTTTTCCTAAATAGATATTCATATTTAGATAATATCTAGTAATTTAGGCTAATATTCCAAATTAGAATAGGATTTAATCCAAATTATTTCCTATTTGAACTGGAAAATCTTCAGACAAAATTTTCATATTTTGAATCAAGAAGGAAAAAAATAGCACGTGCATATCATGTAGATTTAGTTGCATCATCGTTTGCCATGTAATCATGTACCCTTATTATCTTACCCCGTAATCCTTATATGACATGTCATCTTTCCACATCATCATATTTGCCATGGCATCTATGCCACATCAATTTCATGTCATATTTTCCTTGTCATTTAGTAATTGCATGTTAAGTTTACTTAGTTAAAATTACCTGTCACGTTAGAATAGTTCATGTTATTTGTCATTATAGTCATATAAATAGCATTATTCACGTCATGTTAAATTAGTAGCATATAGATATAATTTAGAGTAAGTTTGCATCACATGCATTGCATATATTTTATTCTTTGAAATAAAAACACACGACAAGAATTATTTAGAATTGTATAATTAGATAAGTAATCATGGTAGGCTAGGTGTAGCATTTTCAGTTTAAATTAGTGAGCTTGAGGTGTTTGAATTCTTGTTCTTTCTAGCAGTTGATTAATTTATTGCTTTGATTATTGAGTGTTACTTTAATGGTTGCGCAACTGCATGATCACCTCTCACATGTTAGTGGCTAGGCTTAAAATTAATTCAAGTTGGTGCAAAATACTTTTAAAAATAAAATAGAAAGGATACTAAAAGGACCTTAGATTAATTTAGTGTAATCAAATCCCTGAATTATTTGAATTTATGGTTTAAATAAGTAAAGTATGCTCCCACACTTTACTTGAGTTACAAATTGACCCTAATTGATTAATGACGACTCTAAAATAAATCAATTGCATATTAACATAAATCCGAAAGTTGCAGTTGGTATGGGTTTGGGAGAGATCGAGTGAAGTATTAATTTAATAATCCATTAATTTTCTCCAGAATGGTTCACCTTTGGGAAGATCACAACAAATGAATTAATCTAGTTAGAGTTAGGTGATCCTAAAATGATGAGTAAAATGTCTAATTAGTCCCAAATTTATTGTACAGATGCTAATTTAGTCCTCAACTTTTCAATTTTACTAATTTAGTCCTAAAGTCATTTCGACTAATTTCGCTGGAAATATGTGACGATCAGTAATAACTAGAAAAAAGTTTCATGATAGTCAATTCACCAATCATCAAAATTTTATAATATATCAGTAGTAGTAACACAAATAAAAATCATGACCCCATAAAATTTGCGGCCTTTACAAAATTGCAAGAACGCTAATATCTTATGCACCTGAAATAAGGTAGAATGAAAAACTTGAAGCAGAGTCCAGGTTAAAACTTTCTTCCTTATTATCAAATGCCCCATGTCGAAATGAGCTTTTTAACCGAGCTGTTCTTCAGCATTCGCTGAGGTAACTACTGCAGGTTTCCTCACAGGCGATCCGACCGGCCTCCTGCGTCCAAGCTCAACGTTCTATTTTGAGGAAAAGTCAAAGCTTCTCCTGTCTGTCAGTGCAGCAGACGCTCATACCACCCACGAAGAAACATGCTGAGACCATGCAAATTCCATGGCAGGCATCTGGAGCAGTCCCCTGCCACACGTGCATAACAGAAGTTGCAGAATCGGGGAACCGAGCCACCATTATTATAATAGTCCAGATGGGGCGATACCCCTCATTAATGGTGAGTCTGACCCTGATTTAATTATAGATGAATCAAATCTGGACAAATATCTTCTTTGTCAAAGCTATCTAAACGAAATAGAAAATCTCTAGTTAAGGAGTCCGTGAGTTATGAGTCAATTAGGATTACCAACTACTCTACATCATGTCAATTGTCCGACATAAATTAACATATCTCAATTTAAAAAGTCAATAAATTACAAGTCAATTAAGATCACCAACTGCTTAAGTGCAACTAGAACATGCATTTTAGTAGAATGAGTTTTAAACAATATGTTGACCGGTCCTAAGCAACCTTTTATATAAAACTCGTGAGTCTTATTAAGAACAGTAAATCCTCCACCTCCCTAGATACTCTGTTCAGTGTTTCAATCAATTATGACCATCGATGGATACAAATGAGAATTGAATTGACGGTCGAGATTGATCGAGACACCAAGAGAAGCACGTTACGGGGTCTTTTCCAGAAGGAAAAAAATGAAATTTATAAAAAGGAGTGGCTTTATTTGCCATATATGCAGAAAACGACGAACACCCACCTCCCCCCCTCCTCCTCCCCCAAAAAAAAATTCCCCCACTCGCATGGCCACCTCTCAAACACTCGTCCATTGCTCACCGTGGAAACCCTAACCAACCCTCTGCATGTGCCGCATAAATCCTGCATATCCCCAGAGAAGACTTGTATATAAATGCAGGAGTGTTGAACGAAGAAAATGCCAGTAAGATCGTGTAGGGAGTGAAAGAATTAAATGTTGTTTAGAGGTAAAAGTAGCTGAAAGTGTCTCTCATTTCCCTACTTTTTCTTTAACTTTCTCTGTCTGGCTGGTTTTGGATTCATTCAGTTTTGTTATCTCTTGCTGACGTGCGTTCGCTAGGACCTTCGCTTGCGTGCAGAAGAAGAAGAAGATCTGAGTCCTCAAGTGCTTAGTGCTGAGTGATAAAGTCTCAAGCCTCTCAGACAACAACTCCAGATCAAGATGCAAGGTCACAATGACAGAGAGACATTTTCTGCGCCTCTTCTGGGTCACGATCATAGCTCTGATATATCACCCCATTTAGAAACTTTAGTGGGTCTATCAAATGAACAAGATCAGCCAACGAGGCCATCGAGTTTTGAGGTTAGTGTAGGAAATTGCGCATAGGGAAGAAGAATTTGTTTCCAATTTGGCTTTGTGCTCGTTAAATGTATTGGCTAAAGCCAATTAATATGACACATCTCAAGATTTAGTTTTTGGCCTGACCATTTTTTTTTCTTTATTGCTTTTTCTCTGCCCATTTTAGGTGTTTGAAGAGTTAAAAAAGCTATATGCCATAGCGCTACCTCTCATCGTTTCTGCCTTAGTCACGTACGGGAAATCTGCGTTATCGGTGCTGTTCCTGGGCCAGATCGGGAAAGAAGCACTGGCCGGAGGCACGCTCGCGATGGGTATTGCTAACATCACCGGGTACTCCGTCATCACGGGCCTCGCCCTCGGCATGGAGGCCATCACCTCTCAGGCCTGCGGGGCGAGGCGGTGGCCGCTCATGGTCCAAACCCTACAACGCACCATCACGATCCTGACCCTCGCCTCCGTACCCATCTCCTTCCTTTGGCTCTATGTCAAGCCGATTCTCCTCCTGTGCGGCCAAGACCCGAAAATAGTCACGGTCGCCACGGTCTATCTCACATACGTGATCCCGGATCTGTTCTTCCAATCTCTCATCAATCCACTCAGAATCTACCTGAGATCACAAAACATCACAGTCCCTCTCATGCTCAGCGCAGGGTTTGGGCTTATCCTCCATGTCCCAGTCAATTATCTTCTCGTTCATCACTACAAACTTGGAGTCAAGGGCATAGCAATTGCTGTGTCCATAACCGACTTAATCATTCTGGCCGTACTTGTTTTGTGCATCTACTTCTCTAGGACCTGTAGAGAGTCGTGGCAAGCTTGGTCCCTCATGTGCTTCAAGGAGTGGAGTACCATTCTCTGGTTGGCCATCCCGAGTTGCATCTCGGTGTGCTTGGAGTGGTGGTGGTACGAGCTCATGATCGTCCTCGCCGGGGTCCTCCCGAACGCAGCCGAGGCAGTGGGCGCCATGGGGGTTTTGATCCAGGCGACCGCGTTGATCTACATCTTCCCCTCGTCGCTCGGGCTCGCGTTGTCGGCCCGGGTTGGGAACGAGCTCGGGGCGGCCCGGCCCGAGCACGCCAGGGCCTCCTCCCTGGTGGCCCTCGCCTGCGCGGTTGCCACTAGCCTCATCGTGATGCTGTGCACGATCGTCATGAGGACCGTGTGGGGCCCGTTCTTCACGAAGGACGGAGCTATTCTGGTGTTGACCGCAGCAGCATTGCCGGTGGTGGGGTTGTGCGAGCTAGGGAACTGCCCTCAGACCACCGTGTGTGGGGCATTGAGGGGCAGCGCCCGGCCCACTCTAGGGGCCAACATCAACTTGGTGGCCTTCTACTTCGTTGGGCTGCCGGTGGCGGGCATCATGTGCTTCAAGACCGGTATGGGCCTCTTGGGCCTCTGGATGGGCCTCCTTGCGGCGCAGGGAGTCTGCGCCGTCGTGATGGTGGTCATGTTGATGAGAACCGACTGGGCTGAGGAAGCAAGGAAGGCCCGAGAGCTGACGGCCGACAGCGCGGAGCCAGACGACGACGGAGAGAATTCCGACCAACGTCCAAAATAGCAAAGGTGCACATAGGCTTAGCTAGTGATAGTGAAATTATAATAAAATGCGATAAATAATGATTTATCATAGTGTACAAATCTTTTTTCAAACACAGCTTTTTTCTTTTGGGTAGCTTTCAATTTCCATTAAATTATAACTGACATTGGAAAAGAGAATTCTTAATTTTAATCATGAAGGATCCTGTAATAATTTCGCAGAAATTTAAAAATGCGATTGAACTTGGACAAAATTTTAATCTCAGAATTAACAAGAGACGACATTATGAACTAAAAACATATTTATACCGTAGATGTATCTATATCGATATGAAATAGAAAATAACACCTTGCACCACCACAAATTAGGCACAATTGCAGTTTTGAATTTCGATGCAATTGAACTTTTCAAAAACTTTAATAGCTTAAGCAGTCGAGAACCTGGAGATTTGGCATTGACTAGTACTTGAGTAAATGGTCCGAACAGTTGTTTCAAAAGTTAGAAACAAGTTGACTTGTTGACTGGTTTGGCATTTATCTAAATCGATTGGATTCTTCTTAATCTAACGGGATCTCATTTCTAGAGTATAAAAGCAGCTCTCACTTAAAACTTCAATTTCAGTCAGTCAATAATAAGACTTTGCAACTAACATCCTTTACAATGAGATTAACATAACATCATTAATCATTTCATTAATGTTGCCGCGACGCAACCGATCATAATAGTGAGACAAACAAAGAAATAGGCTAAAAATGGAGAAAACAAAGCATTGGAATTTTACATTATTCAGTTCAAGTGTCAATAGTTACTCCGCAATGAAAGCCACGGTGATGGATCCGCTATGAACAATAGAGATACGAGCTTAGATCAAAAGTTTTCTCACACCCAAACCCCGGATGACACCTAATCAAATCTTTACATAATGTTCAATTGTTTTCCTCCAAAAATCTCTCAAAGTAAAATTCTAAAAAACCCTCAAGAGGCTACCATGTGTAGGCTCTTTATGTATACTTAAAATAGGGCGAAGCCATGCCTCAAATCGCGAGCCTCGTTCTCATCGATTGCCTACCCGGAGAGGGTTGGGCGCTCACCATATGACTATAAGGTAACTGGTCTTCTATTTCCACAAACGTCGCCAAACTCATTTCGAACCTATCTAATTCTCCGCACTTCTAACTACACTTGATTTGTTGGTCAAAACTGAAAACATACCCAATAATCTCCGCCTAAGCTCGTGCTAGCAGAAGTCAGAGCCTTGATTCGCTGCTCCATTTTGGGAAATGCCTTACCTTTGAGTGTGGTCGTGAGGCAATTACTTTGAAGTACATTTTGTGCAACAACCCTTCTTATTCGATAGCCCAAGCTGCCCAAAGCTGCACTTGGACTTCCTCAAAGGAACAAACTCAATTTGCACATCCTCTCTTGGCTTGTTATCTCTTATGCCCTACCTTTGGGTGTGGTCGTGGGGCAATAATTTTGAAGTATATTTTGTGCAACAGCCGTTCCTATTTGATATTCCAAACTGCACTTGGACTTCCTCAAGAGGAACAACCTCAATTTGCTCGTCTTCTCTTGACTTGTTATCTCTTATGCGAAAGAGTCGGTCACCACTAAACTCAATTCTCCTTGAACCAACATCACTAATCAAGTTGTCCACATTGCCATTTCCACTTATTCCGCTCTCGCTATGTACCCAGCCTTACTCGTCAGTCAAGCCACCATGTCTTGCGACAGTGCCTTACTCGTTAGTCAAGCCGCCATGTCTTGCGACGGTATTTTCCTACTCACAATGTGACGCACAAAAGTAGAAGCTAAACAGCTCATAGATCGATCAATATTCAAGTCTCTTGTATAACCTAGGTCCACAAAATCAGTTACTACGACAATACCTAAATTGCATCCTCTGGAACTCAATGTAACGATTGCCGTTCCCAACAAATAAACAAGGAGCAATTTCACATCATCAAAATGCACACCTGAATTAGTATCACAACTTACCTCTTCCATCTAGCGAGGAAATGGGCATATGCATAAGAGACGAGCCTATAGCCTTAAATTAGGCATAGGCTCTTCCGAAGCTATACTACGCTTGAGTTAGAGTACTCAAGTTTTAGTTTCACTTGACCATATGAGTATTTTATATGATGAGTCACCATTAACTTATTAGAGTCAACTAGAAATCAAGTGAGACATGAGAGTATATTTCACTTTCTGCACAACCAGAGATCTAAGGTCCTAGACTTGATTACATTAGTTATCCAACTAGTGCTTTTCAGTATCTAAACTTGTTCATTCACCAACTAAACTATTCATGCTGCCTTCTCACTAATTGTGAGTTTTAAAGTTCTATTCCTAACTAGGCTAAAAGAAACACTATATTAAAAGTGCACAGACAAGTAATATTTTATCAAAATGGAAATGCTCAAACAACATCTAACATTTGTCTTTAAGAATATTAAAAACCCTATTATAAAGCTTTAAGAGCTTGTTCAATTTTAAGTATAATTTCTTCATCAAAGAATTTTTGCACATTTTAAAAGAAAACTACTCAAAATCTAATTTCCAAGCTTTTTCCTAAATATAGAAAAAAATATTCTTTTCAAAATTTATAATCTAATTTTTAATCCAAAAATAGGAACTCGGGTTAGATCTCTAGATACAGCTCGGGTTGCATAGACCCTTGGCCAAACTAGGCTTAACGAGCGGGCCAAGTTTGGCTTGAAATCAAGCCCCAGTAAAAGCCCTAAATGAACTAGGCTCAGTCTAAAGAAAAAAAAAACTAAATAAACCTAAAGCCTAGAAACTAAGGTAAGCCAACTTACTATCCTTCTCAAGCCCAAACATGACCAACCTATTCCAACCAAACCCACGAACTGAGCCCAACCCGATCTCAACCTGGCCGACCCGATTGTGCCCCCTTGCAGCTGGGCAAACATGGTGACACCACAGCCCCAGCTAAGATCTGGGCCTCCGCCTAGTTAATTGTCCAATCGACCACCCTCAGCTTGGCCTTCCCCAATTCGAGAGCTTGGCCTCCGCCTGGCTAGCTACAATTGGCTCACTCGCCTCACACTTGTCCAAGATTTGACTCAGCCATGCTCCCACCTAAAAAGGTGGCACAGCCTGGTGATCAATCCACACCCAGGCGACCCCAACTCCACAATCGCTTTGACATATGACTAGGTGGCCGCTTCCTAACTAACCTCAACCCCTCCAGTCGAGAGCCACATCCCTCGACCGGACGCTCAAAACGACAAAAAGAGAGGTAGAGGCAAAACGACACTGTGAACGGCCCCAAAACACCGGCAAAAGCCAACTCAAAACCAAAAATCAAGGTAAACACCACATGGGAGCAGGGATCCACCCACAAACAGAGAAAATGGCAATGGATCTAACATAGACATTTTGTCAAACACCTAGTATTTGTTGAATGCGAAGGAAATCCAAGCTAATCAAGGCTCGAATCAGCATCAACGGACAATGCACCATGACAACCGAGGAAAGGAAAAGGAGAAGTCGAGTTTAGGAAGGAAGGTGGGACGAGGAAAGAGGAAAAGGGGTCGGTCCAATCAAGGTGGGGGGAGGGAGGAAAAATGGGTCGCGTCACATCGATGTTGTTTAGGATTGGGAGAAAAACATTAGAGTTGTGTCTAACAATCAAGATAAAATTCAAAATAAGATAAAATAGGATAAAATTTATCATATCATGCATTTGATGCATGCTTAAGATAAGATAAAGTTTATAATCTTATGGGGAAGATGGAATAAAGGAGGATATGATTTTTAATATCCATAATAAGAAATTTATTTCTCTTGAATGACAATCTTCTTAAATTAACAAAATTAAAATTATATTTCAATATAAATAATATTTGAATTCTAATGTAAGAAATTTAAAATAACTAAAATAAAAATTTAGTTATTTTAATTTAATCTTATTTTTATTTATATATTCAAATTTATTCTATTTTATAATATGAATTCAATATATACAAAACAAATAAATATATATTTATATTTACTAAATATTTTAGGTATATTAGTGTAGTAAACTATTTAATAAAATTTTATTAAAGAATGATGGAAGGGGAAGAAAGAAATAAAAAAAAAAAAAAAATTACTTAAAAAAGAGAGAAAAATAAAATAAAAATAAAAATAAAGTAGGTAAGAGTGTCACGAGAGATTATTACTATCTCCGTTTGTAAAATTTTTGGTTCTTTTATATTAATATGTCGTATATACCAAATAATATATATAATATGATGTGAATATATCCGACTTTATTACTGCAATCACCAAATAATGTATAGGCTATAGCAAAATCCCTGTATTTCGTATTTTATTATATTCAGTCCTATCCTAGTTAGAAATCTGAATGACCAAATACAGGCTTGGAGTGCCAAAACTTTTGTACAACGCTCACTTGAGTAGCAAAACCTTTTTTTTTTCACTCACTTGAGTCTCACATTACATAAAATTGCTCACTTAAGTGACAATTCTGATCAAACATCCTATATGATATATTTTTTTTTTTCTTTATAGCCAGCGAGGGTTATGCCTTTAGCTGCAAAGGCACTAGGCGAGGCCGCAAGGACCCTCACCTGTAGCTAACAAGGTTGCAATGCCCTTGCCAACGTTGGACGGTGTTGCCTGTGGCTAATGAGGCCATGACACCATCACCAGGGCCTTCACAGTGAAGGCGAGGGCCACTTTGCCCAGATCTAGTCATGAAAACCATAGGTAAGGGCATCGCAATCTCACCACCCCTACCACCCCTAGGCGAATCGACGTCGCCTGCAGCTGCCCAAAGCTAGCAAGAACCTTCACGGCCTTGCCCAAAGCCTTTGCGGCCTAGGGTGAGGGTTTCACAGCCAGTGAAGGTCGCCAATAACTCTCATGGCCACCCTCGCAAACCCTAAAGAAAAAAGCCAATAAAAACAATTTTTTTAAAAAACAATAATAGTAAATATTTAGAATATAAAAATAATATTAAAAACTTATCCATGTCATGCTGGCGAAGCCATGTCGAACGATCAGCATGCATGTTAGATTTTCCAACAAGGCAAATTGAAATTGGCACTCAAGTAAGGATTTTTCAAATTTGTGATACTTAAGTGAACGCAAAAAAAGTTTTGGCATTCCTAATGTTCTTCTCCTATTTAGGATTTATTGCAAAGAGCTCATTTGTTGTTTAGGATTTAAATCGTACAATAATCATGAATTGATTGATGAAGGTTATCCCCAGTCATGCATTTGTGGTTGGTTTAGCAGTGAATCGTGTTCATTGTTTATTTGTAAAATAAATAAAATAGTGCTTTTCCTTGTCCCAAATATGACAGTTGGAAGGATGCAGCCACTCATAAATGTGGGCGTCTTCTGACTTGGTCAAATAAAGATAATGGGTTGTGGGTTAGACCTCACAATACCTACATGCGAGTATGCGATTTTGGCATGATTATTAGACTAGCACTTTGCACACTCGCTAATGATAATTAACACTAATCCTTTTTTTTCATACCATTATTTTGCTAATCTTTTTCAGTTGTGTCACGACCTTTGAAAGGTTGTATTTGTTAAATTGTTATTTTCAGAAGTTATGAAATTTGAAATTTATAATATAAATTATTATTTTTTACTACTTTTATTCCGAATTTTTAATATGTCTATTCAAGGTAACTTTTGAGAACAAATCTATTCACTTTGCAACATTTTCCAAAAAAGTTGCCTCTATGCATTTAGATTGAGTTAAGCATGTCGATTTTGTAATGAATGAAAAAGTCTTGTCGAAATTTTCTTTTTAAAAAATTACAGCCATCATTTTCAATTGTTTCCCTTAAAAGATTTTCGAGAAATACCGGAACTACTATTTGGTTTTCTCAATTGAGAATTTATTGCATCTTGAAGGAGTTCTGCTAGTAACTAATAATAATATTGTGGGGCAACTAATTCCTTAAAAAGTGTGTTATCAAGCCTCAAAGTTTGATTATATTCTACCCAATCCAAAGCAAATTTTCCCCACAAACCATGTGAGATCCTTACAATTTTCATTTTTCATTTTAGATTCATTTACACCGATATGTCTTTCATACAAAATAATGGACAGCATATGATAAGAAAATATACGCCTTTGTTATTGCGCTCACCAAATAGTAGATAAAATATAATAAAATCTTTGTATTTTATATTTTATCTTATCTACTCTTATCCTAACTAGAAACCCATACCAAATGCAACCTCAGTGTTAATGTAGGAAACTAAGGGTGTTAATAATAATCATTCTATTTCAGAAATATTATATCTAGCTAGAAATTTTGTTTTTATTCCCTAGATAAGTTTCTGAGCAAAAATATGTGTTTGATAACAATACAAAATTTCTGTTACCAGAACATAAATTCAATTAATAATGACACAAAATTTTCCCCTTCCTAGGCAACCAACGGTGGCGAGCAACAATGGTCAACAGACGATAAGCGATGGTGATGGCTGACTGGCAATGGTGAGTGGGTGGTCAACTAGTAGCAAGAGCGAGTGACAAGAAGAGTTTTTATTTCTCATTTTTGTTTTAAAAATAGAAAAGTAGAAAGTTTTTACTTCTTATGTCTATTCAAAACCTATTTTTGAACTAAAGATTTGTTCCAAAAGTAGAAAAATAAAATTGCATTACCAATCGGAATTCTATTCCAAACCTGTGTCTGGAAATAGAAATATAGAAAAATAGAGAAAATAAAATAGTTATCATACGCGCCCTAAAATTCCTTCTTCGGTTACGCAATTTTCCTTCTCTCTAAGGAGACATAATTCAAATGGATTCACTTGAGGATAATATTGCACAAACATCTGAAGGTTTCTTCTTTGCAAAGTTTCATGTTAAAGAATATCGACTTTACAAATTGAGAAGCAACATTGGATGGAAAGATTGCATGCCTACACAGATTGGAGAGATGGTGCTACAAATAGTCCAAGGTCAACGCATTGGGTATTCTCTGCCCTTTTCATTTGCTTTGGGGCTTTGGTTACAACGACATGATCTTTTGAACCAAATCTACAATTTTCAGCCATGAGCATAAGCTTGTAAAATGTCCAAGTATGCTGTAGATACACTCAAATGTGGGATACAAATGCAACAAGCAGACAAATCTCACGTCAAGGAGTTTGGCTTGGTACTCACGCCAAGGTCATCTTTAATTTGAAGTTTTCGTCCCAAATATCCTAACCCAAATCAACTAATCCCTTTCCTACTTTATGGTCACGGCCCAAGCACCTCGTCGAAGTTGCCGCCCGCCTCTAGCGACCACCACGCCAGCTTTGTCCCCCATCTTTTGCCACCACCACGAACCTCCTCCCTCTCTCCAACAGTCCGTAACAGTGGAGATACTTGACCTAGGATTTGAGGTCTTACACATCTTTTGCATCATCCATCAAAGATCTCACAAGTAGCAATTGAAGAACCTCGTCAATGACCGTAATCAGCCACAATTCCTCCGCTTGATGGATGCATGGAAAAATGGGGGTGGGAGGGAGGTGGCGGCGAGGCCTCTGGTAAATGGTCGTCAGTGGCGATGTTTAAAGAGTGCGGTTGCTAGTGGTTTAACTCTAAGTAGTGCGGGTCAGATACATTTTGTGGTAAAAGGTTGAATAAGGAATAAGAGAAAAGAAAATGGAAACGAGGGGAAAAATTGGTAAGGCACATATAAATTTTGATTGAATGTTTTTATGTGTGACTATTTTAAAGAAAGTAAATAAAAGCTGTCAATTTATCTTTTCTTGAGAGAATCTCAATCCATAAAAAAATAACTAAAACATAGATAATTTCATTGACGAAATAGCTTAACACATATCTAGATGGAACATGGTACTGATATTGGTTTCAGAAATAGACAGCAATACACGGATAATCTGAAAGAAAAGGCAAGAGGAAGAAGTGGCAAAACGCCAGAGTCGTTTTCCCTGTGCACCTTCTTCTTGGTTCACAGCTTCACCGATCCATGCCTACGATAACAGTGGGAGCATTTACCATCCCCCTTTGCTGCCGGTCCATGTTTGCTTCCCAACCTTCACATTCAAAATCAAATAAAGCAACGCATCAATCAGGATAGATCATACATCACAATGGATAGGGCAAGGAAATAATAGTGAAGACACACATGCTATATCTGGGAATCCAAATAACAAATTGGTCTAGAAAGTGATCGAGAAAGCAAATGCACAAGATCATTGGAAAAAACCTCTCAAGATGAAAAAGTTGAAGAAGATGAAAGATATTTGAATTACCGATGCCCATGTCGAAACCACGATTCTTGAGCTCTCGATACTCTTGGCAAAGCGAACAAGGCTCACAGCAGAAGTGAACCAAGCAATCGGCGACGGGTGCCTCCTCCAAGACATACTGCCCTCTCATTCTTGACCGGTAAAAGCATGAATACAGGCATGGCAAGCCTGTCAGAGCCAACACTGCGTACGCGAACCCACTCGCTGCACAAGCTGTGCCCCGAAGAGCAAAAGAATCGAAACATTTTTAATCATCATAAACATAAGGTAGGCAAAAATAACCTGATCCTTATGGAACATAGTTATTCCTCCAGACTCAGAGAAATGAACAATCATGACCACACACATAAGACCCAAAAACAATCCACAGATGACATCCAATGCCCTTTAACAGGCAGAACTAACTTGGAAAACAAACTGTCATGATCACAAACAAATGTACATGTTTAAGGAAACTTACAAATGGAACCCCTGCTCACAATCTCGGCAATTTGTCCGAATGTCACACAAGGGCAGAAGGCGGTAATCAGGCAATTAGCAGGGTCATCGCAACAGTGGCAAAGGCCTGTCGACCACTGCGCAGCCGTCCCACGAGCGGCAGTGGCACCATACGGAGGTGGGCAGGAGGAGATGTTCATTGGACCTGGAAACCCATGGTTAGCATATTTTGCACCGCCATCATAAGTTGAAGAATACATCTTCTGTGCAAGATCTGTGTATTGGCTCGTGAGAGGATTAAGATGGTAATTAATGAAGATGTGTCCTGCCTAGTACATCCCACAACGAAATTGTACTAGTTTTCATGGATTTGTTTTTTAGACTCAGATGTGAACAGAATATGCGTACGGGTGTGAACTTCTTTTTGATTTATTACTTCAAGGTATCATCTCAAATTCCTTAATTTTTCCATATGAAAACTCTTATTTCTTGGTGAATTATTTGAAAATACCAATACAGCAGTTCCGACCTTCCCAAAAAATAATATATTGGGAAGCTTGTTCTAGGCCGGTGCTACCGGATGCCTTCATTGGACCCTTCGTTTTGAAGATTTCTAGGAACACCGCCTCTTTTTATCTTGTCTTGGAAATTACAAAAGTATGCTTAATGCTTAATGAAGGGACAACTCCAGGCTCTTCCTCTAGGAATCCTCTAATGAAGGGGGGATTCGACGTTTAAGACCAACAAACAAATGCATGAAAAATGGTGAAAATACTACCGTGCTTGTCCTGCTTTGACTCCTATGGACTGTAATGATATTGCATAGATATATGTAGTAAGTTGTTTAGATACATGCAGTAAATTTTGCGGTGTGGACAGAATGGAGTATCCATTATGCTTTGAGAAATGGGTTAAAGACAATGCTGTGGTATGATATCCATTGCATCCTCTAGGCATTCTTCTTGATGCGTTTCCTAGAAGAATTAATGTTGACTCTTTGAGTGGTGATCCCTAAACCCTCTTCAACCTGACAGAGCTACCTGTAAAGGGTTTGTATATAGGCTAAAATATGGAACTTTGTTTAATTGCCGAAGCACATCCATTACAAGTTCATCAATGCGGGAGATTAAACTTGATTGAATCTCCATAGATGCTTAGGTTTGTAGCTGATCATGCGTATAAGACGCGGGATTCATTTTACCTCGAAAAAGGGAAAAAGGAAAAGAATTTATAGGTTCCATGCCAGAAACTTTTGACCTAGAAGTTAAGAGATCTGTACATGTCAGTTACTTAGTGGGCTTAGCTAATGTATATAATATATTTTGCGTACTTCATGGCCTTACAGCTTAAGTTACGGCCTTGCAAATAAATAAATAAATAAATACACCGTAGAAATAAATATAAAAAAATCGGCCCAATTATACTTCGTTGATGGTGAAATGAACAGCGAAGAGCTGTTCGAAACATAAAATAGAGAACATGCGTAATTTTTCCGTTTGGCCAGTTCATATTGAATTGTAATCGTCTTGTTGAAGTTGTCTAAACCCCATGTCCGTTTTGGCTTATGAGCTTAATCTATGTCCACGCGAATGGAATGATGCGTGTTGCGGATCTCTTGAGATTTACTAAAACTTAGTCAAATGCAGTTATAGATTTGAGGGGAGGGGGAGCAGCGTTTTTTTTATTTAGAAAGAAGTAAGCTGCGACAGACAGAATAAGCGAGAAGCAACTTGAATTTTGCGTTCATATGTCAACTTGAACTCTTGTTTTAAGCTAATGGTCTTATGTCCAAACACTGTTATGCAATCTTTGGTCTTATGCAGGTTATTTAGCGAGAAGAAAGTTCGTGGTGTCGGTCACTGATCTCGGATGAATGGTTAAGGGATGAAACTTGTGTAGATCACATACCCGGCAAACTTTAGGTTCTCCATCTTATTAGCTGCAATCGATTTCATTTTTTCAAGTATTAGTCGAATCAACCTGGTGTCTTGCTTGACTTATGAGATTAGGTGAGGGAGAGAGAGAGAGAGAGAGAGAGAGAGAGAGAGAGAGATGCATGAGGCTCGGACTGATGGGAGAGGAGGGACGAGCAGCGGCAACGATGCCCTTGTAGACGCAGGCCTATTGCAGCATCTTCAGGGATGGCGAACGAGAGGAACCGTGGCAAAGGAATCATGAGTTTCCCATGCTTTTGGTATCCCAGCAAAAGAGCCTCATGGCGAAAATTCCAAACGTGAGGATTCCAATCAATACGCTACTGTGGCACCAGACCAAATTCAGCTGACGCGTCTATTGAAAACTCATAGAATTCTGGGTATTATATAATTTTTAATGTAGTACTAGTAGAGAGAAAGATGCCAAAGAAATCAAAAACGAGTACAAGATGGCCACCGAAGATATCTAAGACAGTGTACGAGACACTGTCGATAGATTCTCTTGCACACTTCAATATATGGAATCGATCCAGGAGCAACTGTGCACAGCAACTCATCAGCCAATCTCAAGTTCATCTTCTGCTTCAACACCAAGCGATTAACATTCAATCATCAATCAAGGAGAACTGTACACTATGGCCTTCTTATGTTGTATTCGAGTGCATCCGGACTAGGACATGACAGTGGAGGAAATCAAACACCGGATCCGCCCGTTCGATGTGGACCGGAATGGCGCAATGGGACCATCAGCCGTGAGGAGCTCCAGGAGGCGGTCCAGAGCCTGAGGGTGTGGCTTGCGTGGTGGAAGGCCCACCAGGGAATGAAGGAGGCCGATCTGAGTCACAGCAGCCGCATCGACAATGCAGATGAGTTCAAGAGGTTGGTGACCTACGTGCAACAGCGTCTGCACATGAAGATCAGCCAAAGTAATTGGTGATTTGAGGCTTCCTTTGTTTGTTTGTTTGTTTTTTTTTTTTTTTTGGCATTCTGAGCTTCTTTGTAAACATCAGATTGGCAAATCTTTTCAATATGAAGTAGTGATCGTGCAAAACTCAATTTACTTAGTATAGAAAATCGGGGTGAGCTTGAAAGATGGTTATATCACTGGCATTGTACTCCAAGGACGAAATAATAGTTTCTTCATCTCCCACGCCCCTTGATTTCCAAGAAACCTGTCGCTTCGATGGTCTTCGATGGTGATACATGTGTCCGAAATACAAAATGGATGTCTCCGACCCTTCTTCTTATTTCCAGTCTCGACAAGAAAGGAGTATGATAAATAAGATGACAAAGTTTTCGGATTATTGATTTCTAGCTTATTACTTCTCCACCTTTCACCTATACGACTATTGGTACTAATGGACTAGGATTGATCCTCAATCCATACTCGTAGGTGTAAATTTCTGCTCCATGCTAAAATCGACAATCGAAACATTCAAGGCTGCGTCACTCGGGAATATAGAATAGAATTGTTTTTATCTACAAACTTCACCTTAAGAAAATGCGCGCGCGCGTGTGTGTGTGTTTTTTTTTCCAATAACCATTTTTTTTCATGGTGAGATCTTTCATTCAAGTCCAGGATGGCTTAGCTATGCGATGAGCTATTAACTCAGTGGTAGAGCTCGCTACGGACCCTTGACACAAATAAACCCATTGCGAGTCTATTTATAAGTACTCTATTTGTATCAGCCAAAAAAAAAAAAAAAAAAATCAACTTGTAAAGACCTATTGTTGATACTAAGTAGCAGAAAAGGATCATATTGATTCTTATCAAAGAAAAACGGGATAATCCTATGCTGTATCTCCAATCGTGTGTCTTCATTCTAAGACTGAAAGAAAAGCGGTAATTAAAATAGGTAAGATACTTAAAAAACAATTAAATCTATAATAGATAAATGCCTCTTTTTCTCCTAAAGTTGTTGAAATTATTTGTAATAAGAGTGGCTGCATCGTGGGGAATACTCTATTACAATTTCTTAAATTAAAGTCTTTTTCCAATTTTGATTTTTTTTTTCACTGTGTCACAATCTATCTCAACCCAACAATTAATCTAGCGTAAAATTCTAAATAAGAATCTAAAATGTCATCAATTTCTCAAATAAGGGCCTGAAATAAACTTTCTTTCACATAAGGGCTTAGAGTGTCATTATTTTCTCAAATAAAGATCTAAAGTGGATTTTATTTTGAATAAGGGCCTAAAGTGGCTATGTTGGTCCCAAAAAAGGGCTCGACCTCACTGGTTGGTCAATGGCATTTTCGTCCTCTATTTTTTCTTTATTTTATTTTATTTTTCTTTATTTTTCCTTTATTTTTTGTTTTTTAATGAAAATGATAAACCAAGAAAAAGACTAAAATAAATAAATAAATAAATAACACAAATACAAGGATAGAAAAGGGATAAGTGCATCAAAAGTCCTAAAACTTGTTACAAAATACAATTAAGTCCTAAAACTTTGAAAAATAGTAATTAAATTCGGAAACTTGTCACGAAAGTAAAATAAGTCTTAAAAATTTCAAAAATTTTAATCAAATTATTAAACTTGTCATGAAAGTATAATCAACTCCTAAAACTTTCAAAATGCGCAATCAACAAAAATACTTAATTGAACCAAATTAACAAGTTTTAAGACTTCATTATATTTTTTAAAAGTTTTAGTACTCAATTATACTTTGTCACAAATTTTATGACTTCATTGAACTTTTTGAAAGTTTTAAAACTTGACTATATTTTTATAACAAAATTTAGGACTTTCAATATATATTTCTAAAAAAAGAAGAAGCCAATACTCCTACATATGGCCACCGCCCTATCAGTATGGTAGGTCACCGACCAAAGGCGAGGGCCACAACCCTCCTTGATCTAGGTAAGGGTCGTCAGCCCTCTCTCGATTCTGGCAAGGGTCAACGACCCTCACCTAAACCAAGGGAGGGGTCATGGTGGCAAACTTGCTGATCATGGCCAACACCCCACCAACGATGGGGTGGCAGCCACAAGCAAGGAAGGGTTGCCATCCCTCCCGTTTGGATTTTTTTTCTTTTTAAATTTTAGTCTTTTTTTTTCTTTTTTGAGTTTTTGTAAAGAAAAAGCAGAAAATGAAAGGAAAAAAAAGTAAAGGACTAAAATGCCTTTGATTCAAGTCAAGCCATTCTTTGAGATTGACATGGCCACTTCAAATCTTTATTTAAAATAATATTTACTTTAAGCTCTTATTTAAGAAAATTATGGTACTTTGAGCTTATATTTAGAATACGTTCTACTTCAAATCCTTATTTGAGAAAATAATGGCACTTTGAGCCCATATTTAAAATTTTATCATTAATCGGGTCAAGAAAAAAAAGAAAAAAGAAAAAAGAAAAAAGAGAACCCTTATTAAGCCTTCTCCGCCTCCTAACCCCTCTACCCCAAATTTTATTCCCAATCCTCTATTATGCATCTTTTCAATCATTTCCTTTATATAAATACGAAAGCCTTGATTGTATTACAAAAGATTTTCTTTGTCGGTAATGTACAAAAGTCAAAATGGCCTATTTTGAGAGATATAGGAACTCAATAGAAATATTCAAATAATTTATAATATGGGAAAATATTCTAGAAATATTCTAATTATCTCTAACATCCTCTCTCAAATTTAATGCAATTTAATTAGCCTAATTTTGGATAAAACGAGATCTGAGAAAATGTCTAGACTACAAATTTCAAGATTTGGCTCGTCTGTGGGCAACAAGTTTGTCTATTCTCCGTTGTGATTAACGAAAGTCATGAATCAGAGGAAAAATTGTGGTTGGCATTGTTGACTAAAACAGTAAGTGGATGAACACAACTAATGCATTTGTCGTCCTAATAGTAAATAGCCAATATGGTTGGCTTTGCTTTCAAAACAGTTACAAATGACCCCGCTTATGTAGCTAGTGCCGTATTAACCAAGCCAAGAATCAGAGGGAAATAGCAAGCGGCTAATGCGGCTGGCTTTGTTGATGAAATAGTAACTCGATGGTGCTTCTCTAGATGACAGGGCTCTACAAACTATGCGCAATAGTACAATCTAACATTGATTATAGTATATTATGATTTATTGGGAAAAAAAAATGACAAGAAGCAAGATTGGAGAATCGAGAAATATATTTCTAACATTCCCTTGTTCCTTTTTAAAAAAATACAAAAAAAGAAGAAGAAAAAGAAATGATTATCGATAAACGCGCTTTTCACCCTCTCGGTTTACTATTCACCCTAGTGCTCCTAAGGCTATTCTTGCGTTTACTGTTCATCAGGAGTGGTTGTTGCTGGTTTCGGCCACTCCTGTCGTCCGTTGGGACTCTTCTTCGAAGTCGACCTCCATCCCAACCCGATCTACGCTTCCTCTGAGCGATTTTTCCCGGTATGTCTCTTGCTATCGGGAATCACGATCTGTAATTTTAGGGTTTGGGCTCTACGGGTCACCTCTGTTTTGAATGGCATCTTCCTCTTCTATGCCGGTTGGCATATTGGGCAAAGGCCCTCAAGAGGAGCCTAAAGATGGTGCTGTTCCACCCCCCCTCTAGTCCCCCCTACTCGTTACTCTTCAGTTGCTCGGGGTACCCGAGGTCGTTCTCGAAGCAGAGGACATAATAGAGCTCAAAGGGCTCGCGCTCTCCTAGGTGTTGTTCCTCCCCCTCCTTTGGCTATTGATGGCTCTATTTCATCGTCGGTTCGTTTTTCTAAGGATAAAGGAATTGCTGGTAGTGATTTCCTTGCTGCCCCCTCTCGTCTGACTCTTGCTCAACGTGAGACAGGGCATTTTGTGCCCCCATCTGTGGCGGGTAAGTCGTCTTTGACCCAGAAGGTCCCTTCCTCTATTGGTGCTCAGCCCCCTGCTCGGTCGTGGGCTGCTGTTACTCGCTCGGCTACTAAGGGTTATAGCCTCTCCTTCATTCCGCCTTCTATAGTTGACAATAAAGTGTTGTTCAAATCTCAGAAGAGATCTTGCAAGCTACCCACCCTAAATGGGATGATTGCTTAATTGGCTATTATATTGGGAAGAGACTCCCTTTTCAATTGACTAAGGATGTGCTCAAGCATGCCTGGGGTAATCACCTGATTCAAGTTATTGCGGCTGACTTGGGCTTTTACTATTTCCACATTCCTGATAAAGATTTTAGAAGGAAAGTGCTAGAAGGGAGGCCAATCATGATTGCTAAAATACCCCTTATCCTCCAACAATGGTACCCAATGATGGAGCTCAAGAAGGATTGCCACAAATCAGTTCCTATTTGGGTTCGCCTAAGGAATATTCCCGTCAACTTGTGGTCTTTTTCAGGCATTAGTGCCCTCGCGAGTGCAATTGGTAAGCCTCTCTTTGTTGATAACCGCACCGAATAGATGGCCATGGTTGCTTTTGCCCGTATCTGCACTGAGATTGATGCTTCGAACTCATTCCCTGAAGTCATTGAATTCATGCTGAATGGTGAGCCCCGTTCGGGGATGTCCATTATGAATGGTTGCCAACTCTGTGTCCGAGTTGTTGTTCGTTTGGCCATAAATGTGTTGACCCTAAAGCACCTAGCCCCCCTAAAGCTAGTTCTTCAACTACTAAGGCCACTTCAGCTCGTCCCTCCAATGAATGGCGTGAAGTGTGTGGAAAGCGAAATAACAGAACCCCTGTTTCTATTGTTGCTCCACCCCCCCCCCCGTACTACTGCACCCCCTCCCTCTAGACTTGAAGTTCATCCATCTGCTCCTCAGATGGCAATGCCTAATGTGATTCCTCCGATAAAAGTCAGGGAAGAAGGCCTCCTCCCTCCACCTGAACTCATTCCTAGTACCTTCTTGGCTCCCTCTCATCCTGGTCATCTTTAGGCGCCTGAAATCTCAATGCCAGAGTTATCATCGTCCTCGGATGATGAAGTTGTGGATGACATCAGTTCTGGTGGAAGTGATTCTGATGCCCCCCTTGTGGTTGCTTCTTCCATCCTAGAGGAGTCGCTCCCTCCCCAACTCCCTTCTGAACCTATAATGACTATTCTTGGCCGCAGGAAAGCTAATCTTCACTCTGTTTCTGTTGATGCGTATATACCTCCAAGCCCAAAGCCGGTGACTTCATCGGTGAAGAAACGAGGTGGCAAGAAACGGCAATGCCTTTCTTCCTTCCCACTATGTTTTTTGGAGTTTGGAATATTAGGGGCCTCGGTGCCCCCCTCAAGCAGGCTGAGATTAGAAATTTTTTCAGAACCAATCACCTAAGTTGTATTGGTATTTTGGAGACTAAGATTTCCCCTGCGGTGCTTGCTCCCCTTAGTCTCAGGTGCTCTCATTCTAGGTTGGTGTTAGAGCGCTAATAATGTCCACTCACCTAGAGGAAGAATTTGGGTGGGTTGGAACCCCGAGACAGCCTCTTTTGCTTTATCTTCCTGCTCGTCTCAAGCTATCTATGGCCGTTTAGTTTGTCTGAACAGTGGTATTTCTTTTATCCTCACTATGGTGTACGCGGAGCACTCTTTTGTCTTAAGAAGACCCCTTTGGGCTAATTTAATTCAGTTTAGTCTCCAAGTTGTAGGCTCGCCTTAGATTATTGCAGGGGATTTTAATGCCATTCGGTCTACTTCCGATAGAGCTGATCTATTGGATCTTGGTGTTTAATGACTTTGGCAATTATCTTAATCAAGCTAGCCTCGATGATCTCAGATATGTGGGGAACAGATTTACATGGGCAGCATCCTTGGGTCCTTCTTGCAGACAAAGGAAAATTGACAGGGTGTTGACTAACGCAACCTGGAACTCTATTTTCTCCTTTTCTAAGGCTTCGTTTCCTCCTGGAGTCTCAGATCATTCTCCTATGGTCGTTAGGATCTTGCCTATCCCCAACACCCGTAAGACCTTTAAATTCTTCAATTTTTGGATGACACATCCTTCCTTCTTTGATCTTGTGGCTCAGGTGTGGGACTCCCCTTTCTCTGGCTCGCCGATGTACATTCTTTGTTGCAAGCTGCAGGCTCTTAAATACAAGCTTAAACTCCTAAATAAAGAGGCTTATGTGGATATTTCAGCTAAGACAGCTGATGTTAGGAGATTGCTCTCGCTGGCTCAAGATGCCATTCAACTGGACCCACACAATCAGGAGCTGGCGGATGTGGAATAGGAACACCTATGGGTTTTCTCCGAGTTGTGCCTTCAAGAGGAATCCTTTTTTAGGCAGAAATCCAGGGTTCGTTGGCTTAAAGAAGGAGATCTAAACGCTAAGTTTTTTCATCACTCAGTCAAGAGAAGTCACCTCCGAAACAGAATCCTTTCAATCTATAATGAGGACAATTTGGTTTCTAGTTCTGCTGAGGTTCAACAGCTCTTTGTCTTTCATTTCCAAGCTCTCTTGGCGGCTTCCCTCCCTTCCTATGTGCCTACAATTGAGGAGATCCGGTCAAAATTAAATCATACACTTGATGATGATCAAATTCGAATTCTCTCTTAGCCTATCTCTGTTTAAGAAATCCAAGATACCCTCTTCTCTCTTGCGAATGGTAAAGCACCGGGCCCGAACGGTTTTAATGTGGACTTTTTCAAGCGGTCTTGGTAGATTGTTGGCCCTTCGGTCTTATTGGCGGTTCGGGACTTCTTTGCTTCTGGTCAGCTTCTTAAGGAGATTAATGCAACAATTCTGACCTTAGTCCCAAAGATCCCCAATGCTTCGTCTGTTAACGACTTCTGACCCATAGCTTGTTGTAACACAATCTACAAGTGCATTACCAAGATTATGGCTAATAGGTTAGCCGCTGTGTTGCCTGCAATCATTAGTTTACCTCAGAATGCTTTTGTTAAAGGTAAACGCATTAGCGATAACATTATATTAGCCCAGGAATTGTTTGTTGATTTCCATCATGAACCTTACCGGCCTAAATGCATCAGTAAAGTCGATTTCTGCAAAGCCTTTGATTCAGTAGACTGGAATTTTATTGAGTTAACCTTATTAGCCTTCAGGTTTCCTCTTGATTTTGTCCATCGAATGATGGCTTGCATTCGGTCCCCCAAGTTTTCTATCTCCCTTAATGGTGAGCTACATGGCTTCTTTCCGAGCGAACGGGGAATTCGGCAAGGTGACCCTATGTCCCCCTATTTATTCACTCTCGTTATGGAAGTTTTTACTAGGATTCTCAACACCCAAACTGACAAGCTGGGTTTTGATTTCTTTTGGAGATGTAAAGCATCCAAAATCTCCCACCTCTTCTTTGCAGATAATGTACTATTATTCTCGGAAGCTAATATGACATCTTTGCGTCTTCTCTTGGATTGAATTCATTCCTTTGCTAGCTGGTCCGGCTCAATCCTAACCTCAACAAAAGTGAAATTTTCCTTTCAGGTGGCCCTGATTCTCTAAGGAATGCTCTAGTAAGTACCTCCGAATTTCAACTGGGCTCTCTTCCTTTTAGGTACCTCGATGTGCCTATTATTTCCTCGAGATTGGGTAAGGAGGCTTGTGTTTCCCTGGTGAATACAATTACTTCTCGAGTTCAATTTTGGACTAACTAGTTTCTTTCTTTAGCGGGCAGATTGCAGCTAATCAAATCGGTCATTCATTCTATTCAGGTTTATTGGTCTAGTGTGTTTATCCTTCCCGCCTCAATCACTAACCGAATTGAACAGATTTTTCGGCAATTTCTTTGGAGAGCCCGACCTTAAGGCCTGGGGGTGCAAAGGTTGCATGGGCAGATGTCTGTTTACCTAAAGAGGAAGGTGGTTTGGGTATCAAGTCCCTTCGGATGAACAATATTGCTATCATGATCAAACACCTATGGCTCCTTTTCACCGATAAGGAGTTGCTTTGGTCTAAATGGATTCATTCCATCTTCTTAAATCGCAAAAATTTCTGGATTGTCTCGAGACCTACCTATTGCTCTTGGGTTTGGAAGAAGTTGCTTGGCCTCCGTGATTTGATCCAACATCATTTTAAGTGGCGTGTTGGTAATGAGCTATCTGTCTTTTTCTAGTTTGATCACTGGCACCCCGTGGTCCGCTCTACAAGCTGTTCTCTGATCGTGAAATCTACTGCTCTAGCATACCAAGGCTCGCTTCGGTAGCTTCTGCCTTATATGCCTTACCCCTCCCTTCTGTTGTTGCGACCTCCATAGTGTGTTGGGATGATCCCCTTCCAAACCTCAATGAGGCTAGTGACCGTATTCTATGGCTTGGTCATTCCTCGAGGGTGTTTTCTACTTCCTCAGCTTGGAGCCTTCTAAGACCGAGAGGTGCCGTGGTCCCCTGGTCGAGATTTATATGGAACCCCTCCTTACCTCCTCGATATCAATACCCATTTATGGTTAATCTCCCGCAATCGACTGCCAACCCAGGTATTATTGCTTACTTATGAGAGAATTCCTGATGTTTCTTGTGCTTTCTGCTCTTCTATGCCTGACTCGGTTGATCACCTATTCTTTGGATGTTCTATCACTAATCACCTTGCATCCTTTTGGGCGGCTAAGTGTAACCTACCTTGGAGGAATCATGCTTGGAAGGACAATCTTTTGTGGGTTATTGAATACTTTTCTGATGCAACCTTCCACCAATCATTGACTTGCTTTGCTTTTGGTGCCTTATGTTATCTCATTTGGAAAGTGAGGAATAATATTGTCTTTCGCAATGAAAGATTTTATTTCCCAACTTTAAAGGACCACCTTCGTAAAGCCATCAATGATAGGGCTTTAACCTTTCTCAAGGTCCCGGACAACCCCTGTAATAGAAGACTCCAACTTAGCTGGGGCATCCACCCCTCCATCTTTGATTGATTTTGTCTACTGTTGTTTATATTCCTCAGCCTAATGGTTGGTGAAGCTGCCTCCTTTGCTTCTTTGCTACCCACCTCGCTGTTTCTGGTTGATGCTTTTGATGGAACTCTCCCTGTCTTTCCTAAAGTTGCAGCAAGTTGCAGCTTGTGTTTCCACCTTGGTGTACCTCCTGCTCTTGTCCTCTTTTCATCTTTTCCTTGTGCGGGCCACAGTGTTGTGTGCTCTTCGCCCTCATCTCTTTTGTTGGCCGATGTTTTGGCCTTCTTTTGCTGTTTTTTTTTTTTTTTTTTTGCTTTGTATCTCTCTCGCAGCTCTCCCCTCCCCTTTTCTCCCCCTCGGCCCCCTTCCACTCGTTTGGATTTCCTGTCTTTCTGAGTGTAAGTTGGTACCAGGGCCCTCTTGCTGTACAACTGTATAGCTTTTTGTGCTTTCTATATATACCTCTTACCTTTTACCAAAAAAAAAAAAAAAAAAAAAAAGATGATTATCTAAACTAACATACATCAATCAATATATGTACAATCAAAAGAATATATACATGCAATCTTGAAAAATACAAAGATAGAAGTATTCTTATTATCTCTAATATAGGAAAATATTTTAGAGAATTATCTTAATTATATCTAACATTTTAAATATGTCAGAGAGCTTAATATAATTGATCCATGGAGACAGCGGAGTGTTCTATGGCACTATTAATAACCGCACGAGCTTATTAATTAAAAGAAAAAAAATCAATATATAGAAGAAATGTATTAAGAAAGGAAAAGCTCAGTCCTTTCGACCGGTCCACGTCCATGATATACGGCCAAATTACGAGGCGTTACCACGTTTCGCGTCCCCATTTGGTCGACCAATAGAAAAAAAAGTTTTGACCATGTGAGCAGTGTCAGCATGCTTCACATGGCTTCAGAGATTTTCCATCGAACGCCATATCTCTATCGCTTTCTCAATAGTACTTTCTTGTTATGCAACAGACAAACTTTAAAATCGCCAATATAAACTTCATGGTATTGCAAAAATTCCTCATATTTAAAATTAAAAATTATAACTCTTTCATCCTACTACATATATCTAAATTCATTTCCTAAAACGTACAATTTAAGTCTGCAAATAAATTATTATCAAGTATTAAATTTCACTTTTTTTATTTTCTTGACAGCTTAGATGCTCTTAGGCTAGTAAGCCACTAAAATGAAATACAGGTAACGAATACAAATGAGTATTTTATATGAGGTACTTTCCACCCAACAAAGACAATCAATACAAGTTCCCATTTTAGGAAGAGGCAAGAATTTGGATCTTGCAATCTCTTATCCTGCCTTTCTGACCCTAAAACAGATAATTATGTGTGTGTGTGTGTGTGTGTGTGTGTGTGTGTGTGTGTATACATATATGTTTATATGTATTTTGACCATTAGAGGGAAGACAAGGAGAGCGCTAGCTAGTAGCTAGTAATAACTTAGTCTTTTGGCCGGGGGGTTCTTCTCTAGAGCCTTCATGATGGCCAGCCAAGCACAGCCCAAATATGGCGCTGCAAGGAAGAAGAAAAATGTAGTAGAACGTTGATGAATTTGCATGGTGAACATCACGGGGTTGATCGAGGAGTGAAACATCGTCGGATTGATCAAAGACGTCAAGAGCTACTTAGGAACTTAATAAGGGAGGGAGGCAATGCGAGCAGTCATGAAAGTTATTGCTATAGTTTGCAGATGATCATGGAGATCTGACTGAGGCAACACTAATGTTTAGGTGTGTTTTAACAAACGTGAACGTTTTATTATTACAGGGAGGGTAGCAATTCATCAGTAGCGGAAGCGTGCGGTTGCAGTAATTTGGAAATTCTCATTTCTTACAACTGCAGTAATCTCCTGCGTGATCACGTGACTTTATGGCCCTGCATCGCCAGCTCACTTCTCTGCCAATTACTTACAAGTCAAACTTTTTTCCCGGTCAACGAAACTCTAATGCATGCCCCATCCTCTCTGGATTCTGCTGCTCTCTCTCACTCTCTCACTCTCTCTCTCTCTCTCTCTCTCTCTCTCTCTGTGGAAAATGACAGCTAGAAAACAAAGCACTTGTATCTCGCCGAAGGGGAAAAAACAAAGAGTTGTGAACTTTCTTTCCTTGTTTCTGGGCAGGTTGTGCCAACCCGTTTTGCAAAAGAACCAAAAGAAAACGATGGAGAGTAGATTTCCATGTCTCTCCTGGCTGTGACTATCGTTTTATTTTGTACATGTTGAGTCTGAATGAATTCCGTGGATTTTTTTAAAGGTTATTATAAGATAGGAATCAATTTCTTTAGAATCAAGTGCATACTCTGCAATAATTTAAAGAGTTTGTGTAAATGAGAATGTTACATGCAATGCATGCACAATGAAAGCCCTTTACATTTTCTTCGAAGCTGAGTAGGGTTTTTATTTCCAGAGTGGGAATCTACTACAATTTTCCCTGAGGATGCAGTCCTATAAAATCTCCATTTATTGCGTCCGACCTCCTAACACAAACAAATCAAAATAAATAAACGTCTTGACTTATTACATTCAGCCATCAACTTTCTTCATTTAATAAATATGAGTTTGTGTGAATGAGGAAGCATTCTAATAAAAGAGTAGTAGCCAACCCTCTTGTTAGGAGAAGTAGATGGCATGTCCTCATGCTAGACCATGAGGTACCAACTTATAACTTCTGACCCAGCACAGCAATTCAGCAGGAAAAACACTACAAAACTGAGCCCCAGGTATCACACAGCTGCCTATAACAGAGCTGGATCTTTGCCTTGACAGCTTTGCCACCACTGAAACTCAATCTCATATCGTTAATAATATAGCCAAAGACAGTACTCAACATCCAGAGAATCTTGTACAATTGTGAACGTTTGTATCACTCTCCCTCATTCTCAGAAACTCTTCCAGCAATAGGAAGAGTCTCCAGTTAGAGAGAGAGAGAGAGAGAGAGAGAGAGAGACTAGAAACTCCTTCCTTTCGGTTTTTATTTGTCAATCCAAGCAACCCATAAAAAAACCAGCTTTAAGAAATTCCATTTATTCCTCAACATCACAGAATATTCCATACCAAAATTTTCCTGAGATCCACCCCCTCTTTCTTTGGGAAGCAAACTTCACTCCAAGGAATTTGGCCCTCTTGCAGCATCAACAAAGCCCTTCCATAAAATTGCAGCATACCTTTGCTCAATATGTTTGATCACTGTCTTGGGCAATATATAGATACAACATCAGTAGTTAACAAAGCTAAGGATACTGGTACTGATAAGGTGCAATCTCCCCGCATATAAATGCTTCTTTGTTGTCCAATGCCAGCCTGTTCAGAATTTAGTCAGATAAAGGCCTAGAATCACCATTTTTAAGCCAACCAGGGATCAAGGTTAGCCCCAAGTACCTGACTGGGAGAAAATCAAGCTTGAAATAGATGTCACCGCAAATCCCAAATGAAATGAGTTCAGTCTTTTGTGGATTTAGCTTCAACTCAGCAAACAATAAAACTGCTCGAAGATAGAGAGAACTGTTGCAAAGGAGTGCCTATCACCATTTAGAAAGATCATAAGATCGCCCCCAAAACAAAGATGTTGAGCTAATTCCTCTTACACATTGGATGAATTTTAAGATACCATTATCTGCAGCCACATTGAGAAACCTATTAAGAATCTCCATTGTCATTACAAATAGGTAAGACAGATAGAGGATCCCCTAGTCTGAGACCTTTTTGCCTCTTGAAATAACCAGCAAGCTCCCCATTCATATTACAGAGAATCAAGGAGTAGTAACACGCTGCTCTACCCACTTCAAGAACTGAGGAGGAACATTTATAGCCGCAAGAAGATTAAGCAGGAGCTTCCATTTGACAGAGTCAAATGCCCTTGTGATATCAACCTTGCTAGACCATCTAGCAGTGACATTTTTCACGTGATAACCCTTAGCAACTTCATGGGTAAGCAATACATTGTCACCTACCTTTCTACCTTCTATAGATGTCAGTATCGCAAATCTACATCACATATTTCTTTGATGTTATTGGAAACCAGTAGTTTTTTTCTTAGAACATTCTCATGAAGCATTTTCTACTACAATGTAATAGATAGGGCAAAACTTTGTTTGGATTTGCAGTTTAACCATGCAACTCTACGAAAAACATGCATGTGTCTCAAGAATTAATTATCATCCTAACAATTAAGTGTATGAGACTTTTCAAGATTGTGTCAGGATAGAGGGGGGAATTGTACAGGAAGTCCTAAGTCTTGTGTGTGAGATGCCATCAAGTCCTAAACTTTTCAATTCGTTTAATAAAACCCTAAATTTTTTTTGAAAAAAGTGCAATAAAATCCTTTTTATGAATAGTACCTAAATTTGCCGATATGTCTCTTGAAAAGTCCTTATATGTCGTCCTCAAATTTCATTTTCTACGTAATTCATTACTTAATTGCATTTTTATACAAATTAAGGACTTAATTAAACCACACAAAAGGTTTAAGACTTAGTGCTGCAAATTTCCTCTTGTATGAAGATTCAAACTCAATCCCTGAGTTGGCTCAACGTACAAAAGTACCATTTGAACAAGCAGCTCAGTACTGTTACGAGTTAACTTCTTTCTTCCAATTACAACAACTTCTAAGCAGTACACCTCGTGTTCAAACCTCGACATTTTGGTTGCAATATGTGAAAGGCCACTATCAACTGGTGCCGTGCACATCTACTTGCTTTGTAGATGCGCTATCCCATCTCACGTGAACTGTATTTATATATGCATACCTTTGTGTATATAATACCTAAAGCAACCCAGAGGTAGTATTCAAATGTCAAACACAAAACTCAAGATAGACAGCGAATTTCTCAGGCGGATCCTCAACCGCATCTTAGTTATATTAATTATTACATCAAAAGACGAGACCTAATACGGGACAGACTGAAAACATATGTATCTCTGACTGGGCAAGTTGTAGAACTTTAGATAGAATGGAAATGCTAGGAATCTTAATTCGATTATAAAGAGTGTTTAGTACGATAAAATGGAGAAATCAGTGGTACAAAAAGCGGAAGGAAATGTAATAAGAATTTCAGATGTTGAAAATGTACATGAAGCAATTGAGATTCCTATCTGAACGCTTAACTTGAATATAAATAGTCCATCAACAAGAATTGAAATTGAAAAGCGTAATGCTATTTTTTTTTTTTTTTTTTTGAAGTATCAATCATCTAAAGGGATAAAATCAATATGTAAATTCATCCCTTATATTTAGAGGAGTACAGTACATTTTGAAATTGAAAAAGGAAAATGACCTATGGAAATATATATATCTAATCCAGGGTCTTCCGACGAAGATGCTTTCTTGCTGTGAAAAAGGGCAGCCGGATACTCCCAAGTAGCCCGGATACAAACACAAAAGCAACAGAACAAAAAGGTTGATTCTTTTGGGATAGTGTTTGAATGCCCATTGACCACCCTTTGAACATAAAAGCCCATGTCATGACAAAACATCACATCTCGCATGACATGCCTGCATGCGATGCATGCCCCCTCTTGTCCAATTTAAATAACTGAATAAACTCAGAGCACATAAAATATCTCACTAACCGCATTGGGCACGCGTTATTCGGACCATAGCCTGAGTCCGTGACGACCAATAAACACCATCGTCTGTTCTCGATGCGATCGTACCCTAACCCACGTACACAAGCCCGTTCCTCCCCCAGACCTCAAAAAATAAAAATAAAAATAAAAATATAAGTTAAAGAATATAAAGAATGAAGGGGGGAAAAGGTTACATCGAGCACCACTCCAAAAGCAAAACCTTCTCCTTCCCCCACACTCTCCCTCCGATATAAATATAGACATCTACTTCGGTAGGTTGCAACAGTTCGAGAGGGTCCCTTGGAAAGTAATTGTGTTTGGGAGGGTGCTCTGTCTGCCTTCAATTCCATAAGTTGTTTTTGTCAATCATTATCCTCTCGTTCGCATCCCACCCCATGTCCCGCTGAGGCTCTCCCCCCACATCATATGGCATTGGCATGCACGAAGAGTCATGCACAACTCCGATCCGCACAACAATAACCACCACCACCACCACCACCACCACCTAGTAGGCCCTAGGATCTCCTTCTCCAATGACTTCGTTGAGTCGCAGTGCGCGGCGAGGCAGGAGCGGAGGTCTGCCGCCGCTGGCGAGGCCCCGGCCTCGTCCGACTTCGAATTCTCCGTCTCGAGCTACTCGATGATGAGCGCCGACGAGCTCTTCAGCAAGGGCAAGCTTCTGCCGTTCAAGGAGAAACCAACCGTGGGGAAGGGCACCACCACACTGAGGGAAGAGCTCCTCGCGGGCGATGACGACAGTGGCTGCAGCGCATCCCGTAGGCCTCCAAAGGGGTCAGGGAGATGGAAGGGGTTCTTGGGTTTGAGGAAGAGCCACATCGGGTCCAGGAAAGCTGATAAGTCGTGCGAGGCTTCTTGCGATAGTAGTAAGAGGACTGCTGGTTTCGGAGTAGTTCCTGATAGCATGCATTATCACGGCAAGACTTCACAGGTAAAGATATCAAGAAGTCCAAGCTAGGTTTATAAAATCGATGCCTTGAGATTGATATGACGTTTTTCACCGAGCATTCAATGTAGACAAAAAACTGGTTCTGTTCATTTCGTTTTTCATCTTTTCCCCCTTTTGAAATTGCCTTATGGATCTCTTGCAGGAAATGACGAGCGAGGGAGGGTCGAATGGTTGCATGGACGAGGATATGGAGATGTAGCTTAAAGTAGGGAGATTCGCTTGAAGTTTCTTGAATTTGTAGAGCACCGAGGGGAGGATTGGATTCTTGCTAAATTTTTTTTTTCCTTTTATATTTCCTTCTTTGTTTTTTTTTTTTTTTTGGCGGATGAACATTACGGGTGGTCACATCCAAGATTTAGAGACAAACAGACTTGTGTGTTCAGTGGGGTTGGTTTCCGTTTCAGCTGCTTCTAGTCGAATCTTGATATTGTGGTGTCCTTTTCTTGGCATCTTGCTGTTTTCTTATTTCTGCTTCGGTCTGGCTGTTCTTTGTATAATATTATTTTATAGTTTGAGGTCTTGACCCGTCTTTTTATGTTTGACCCGGATACATTCTTGTGGGAAAATTAGTAAACGAAAGACATGTATAAAGCACAGACATAATGTTGGATGAAATATTTAACAGCAAGCAGCTAGCAGACCAGACCACCCATAACGAAGTCGAGAGAATCAAACCATGCGCACGCGCAACCGAACAGTGTCCACGTCTTGTCCTCGGTATAATATTTTTTACAGAAAGTGTAGTAGCATCTAGCATCTCTAAGAAGATAATTTATTGCATGCCCTAGATCACATTTCCAAGAAATCGCCCTTTTCACCTTTTCTTTTTTAGTAGCGTAAAGTGAACTTTTTACATAAAATTGCAAGAAGACTTCGATGGTTCAGGTCCGGGTTCGTTGCCGTCTCTTTTTACGTAAGAACCTGTTCACTGCAAGCTGGCTTTCCAAAGTTTTCTTCTTCTTTTTTTACATATTTTTGCCAACAATGAAATTTCAAGAAAAGATAAAACCAAGGAAGAAAAGAGGCATTGGAATGGGAAAAATTGGTGAATTGATGGAGGAGGAGAAGATCAGATGTCGCGAGTGAATTCGATTCGACTTGATTTTGTTCTTTTTTTGTGTGTTTTTCCCCCTATTTTCCAGACAATCAATAAAGACAGCTAAGCATAAAATTGGGGTGGGGTTGGTCAGAGCGGTCAGAGAGACCAGGCTTGCATGGTCAAATGCAAGTGTTCTCAATATTAAAATGTGGGGAGGAAACAGCCATTTATTGTCGCGGGTCGCTGCTACTAGGATGCTTCGAGTGTAGTACAGTTCAATACGGATGGAGGGAGAAATGCATATTAAAAAAGACTGTTTCCATTATGAAAGGCATGATGTAGATTTAGTGCATTCAAAGATGCAAGAGGTGCCACGTCGTTTTTATTGGTCTAAAAGTATCCAATGTGATAGAAGTTAATGTTTACATCGTACCATCACTAAAAATCAAAAGCGCTGTCGCGGAAAAACGTTTCGGGGGAGCTTGTTCAAGCTTGGTTGTGTTCCGGTGCAGATAGGGAGGACGGGAACGAAAACGTCCTCATGCTCCAAGATTTCAGGAGCAAATATGGCGGTGCCCCCTGATGTTCGATGCAAATTTGAAGGCGACATTAGTTACAAGCGCGATGCAGTGTGTCATGGATGATGGGGACTTATAACAATTCAATTTCCAACATGTTTCATGTGGTCAAGCTCCTAAAATGAGCACTTTCAATAGCCATACAAGGTAATCACCATTTAGGTTTGGGTGTACTTTGAATCACACAATTAGGTCTTTCCCATCGAATGTGAAACTTGAGATATTACATGAAATGACTATAGAACGAGATTTTTCCACACGGCGATCATTGTGTTTCTACACATCGGTATATGAATCAAACTATGATAATTTGTTACATGTCAAGATGACGCGAGTCAGATAAGCGGTTATGTCATAAGGACATGGGTTAATATTTAGCCCACTAGAAAAGGTTAAGAGGGTTGCCTGCATTGGGACTTTGCTAACGAATCCACTGTGACGTTTGAACCCATTTACCCAAAATATATGTCCACCGCTAGGTTAGGCCTGCAACAGCCATTACCCTTATCCGCCTAATGCCACCCAGGAAGTAAGCACCAAAAGCAGAAATAATTAGTTATTTTTTGCAAGTCATATAAAAAAATAAAAATGAAAAACTGAATAAAGCAAAATATTGTAACGAGTTACATCTATGCATGCATCAACTAGGGGTGAGCACACGCCGGTTCAATCCAAAAACCAGATCGGATAGATCATTTTTAGGTGGTTCCCGGTTTCCAAAATTTGGAACCAATGGGAACCGCACCGATGGAACAATATTAACCTTGGTTTAGTCTTTCTCACTAGTTCAGATTTATCTATACTTCTTTTTCGTGGATTCTAAGTTTTCCCAAGTTGAATACATTGTCAAAGTCAAGAGATACAGTTTACACAAGTTATGCTGGAGAATTGGCTTAACAATTAACTAAAGGATAAATGACTACTATCTGCAAAAGTGCTTGCCTTGTTGACCAACAAAGAGGCTCTGTTTGATGGACTCTAGTAACTTATGGTCACGTGTGACTGGTCAGTGTAACATTACAAAAATTTGTGCATGTATTAGAGAATAAAAAAAAAAAAAAAATTACAGCCAACTGACCCAATTCCCCAGTGGATAGGGTTGGTTCCCAATTTCATGAGCCACGAGCCGACCCAGTCTGGTCCAATTCCTAGATAGATAGGATCGTCTCCCAATTCCATGATTCATGAACTGGACCTGACCTGCTCCAATTCCTGGTTTTAGGATGAGAACTGGCCCACCTTGGAACGGATCATTCCCAGAACCAATATGTAGGATAGTCATGTCTTACTCAAGAACGCTGGTCTTATTCATGCATTTTGATGAGCACTTTACATGTGTAAGTAGTGTGTATTATGCACGTCACACAAAAAAGAACTAACAAGATAACGTGTGCGAGAATCTCCTCTCCGCAATAAAAGCTGCATGGTAGCCCCCTCTGTAAAGATGGCCATGATAGTATAAGATTAAATGTCGTATTTGACGAGCCCAGATTGTTTGCATTGCAGATGCACAAGCATGTCCATTTGACAGCCCACCGCCTCACGAGCCAACCTTGGAATTCAATGCGTCGCGGCCCTGAAGAAATCTCTGTAGATGGTTTACATTGATATCCCTCTGCAAGTGGTACATGAGCCGCTGAAGTCAATGGTCATGTCACATGGACAGCTTTGAGGAGTTTGCACTGCAACATGGTTCGATAGTTCTGAAAGTTATCCAGGCTTTCTGAAATTGACAGGTCAGGTTCAGATTCTGCAAGCGCTCGGACCTCCCACGCTTGTCGTCTTTACCTAGCCGACAATGACCAAATCATGTTTGGGCCAGCATGAGAGCCGAGCTGGTTGATTGAGTGAACGGAGCATATTCATGTCGATCGCACGTTTTAGCTACTATTTTTCTGTTAATCCAGCTTAGAAAGCCTGAGAGAGAGAGAGAGAGAGAGAGAGAGAGAGAGTCTAACCTACATTAACAAGAGTTCCCTAGACATTCACTCAAATATGTTTCCTAGATTGATAATGAAGGCCTACACCTACATTTTTAAACGGTGGATGTACAAGCATGGTACATAAGACAGAACCACAGAGAACAAGAAACGCAGGCCATTACCATGGGGCAGTCACTTCTTCCTGGAATTTCAGTTCATAGCTCTCGACTTTTGGCTTCAGGCACTCAATTTCTGCACTGACTCTTCGATTCTCTTCCTTCAATTCCAGGAGCCTTGCCTCTAGATTGCTAATCTCTTCATCCGCACAGTCCCGATTTCTCTTGGATTCAACGTACCTTTGCGTCTCCATAGCCATCTCTGACTCGAAAGCGAGCCCCACAAGCTGTTTCAGCCGAGCACGCACGAACCCAACATTCATGCCCAGGATTTTGAAGGCCTTCAAGGTCTTGTCCCAAGTCTCGAACTCTTCTCGAGTGGTAGTGATCTTGCAAGCCCTCACTGCATCAGCCACATGGACGGTTTCGCATATAGTGCCGACAATAAGTTTATAGTTCATGCCCTTGAGGAGATTCTCGTGGAGAAATACATTCTGACTGCGGCAGAGCTCATAGTACTTCCTCAGGATGTCTTCAGAGAGCTCTGAATTGACAACCATCCCATCTATCACAATGTGGAAGTTGGAGAAACTGTCAACATCCTTAAACTGGACATCCGGCAGAGACAACTTGAAACCTTCTAAGACTTCTGAATTAACGCCTTCACTATCATTTTCCGATTGCTCCACTAAACATTCTGGGTTAGGAGTTGACTTTCGCTGGTCCGACTTCTTTCTTCTTTTCTGCACAATGGCTAACGGCAGCGAACTTCCGCGCCTCCTTCTTGGTTGTCTAGCTGATGCTTCATGGTTGGTGCCATCTTCTGTACATTCATAGTAGCAACAGCAAAGTATGCTTAGGAAACAAAAGAAATAAGCAAAGACTTCCAAAAGTTGCAGACGGATGAAGGAACAAATAGAGGAAAACGCTTGCCTGCTTCAGCCTTTTTGGAAGGGGCATCCAGATTTAGAAGGCCAAGTGCGCCGTCAACTTCAGCAAGATTGCCCGCCTTTATTATGTAAACCTGCAGAACCATAATGAAATTAGGGTGGCAAACAGATACGCAGATGATAAATGAGTTTCCATTCAAGCACTCAAATTTGTTTACATAAGTTCATCCAATAGGAGAAGCAGATTATGCTAAGCTTATCATAAATGATAGTGTAACAACATCTATTGATCTCAATTTTATCATTCAAACAAAGACAATAACTACTTTCAATGTTATATAATTGTATACTAGATGACAGCATGAGTTAGGGGCAGTTAATTCACCATGCCCAACTGAGGTAGAAGCCATCTACAGGCTCAAGCTTTCAAAATGCAGTAAGCTTTCAAAATGGTAGTCTTTACCACCAAAGCAGCCTTAAGTGATCTGGTCACAATTTTCTCCAATATATCCATCTATCTGTTGTGTCAAGAGAAAACCTTTCTGAGATTCCAAGTGTAACTTTTCTTAAGAAGTGTATCCTCCAGAACTGGATAACTACTGCTCTTCCCGACCAATGTCAGTTTCTGCTATTGCCATCCCATCTTCTATTATGCTTACAAGATTAGCATAGCTGGACCTTTTCAGATTATGTTTTCGAAAATTTAAGAAACAAAAAGCAACAAATGAAGAACTGACATAGTGTGTAGCATAAATTCCTCACACAAAATTGCAACTCAATCATGATTCTACTTAATTTAATGCTTGAAGTCATTATAAGCAACCCTTATCTATCCAAAATCCTTTCAAATTCACCGGGAAAGAAGAGGGGAAAAAAGGAAGCTTCATTCAGATTCCAGCAGTATAAACTTATCCTTTAGGAACTCAATTCTGCACTATAGTCTAGTGAATCAGAGATGTATAAACCACGCTGAGTATGCTCTGTCCTTTTGAGTGCAAGAACAGCGCTAACCTGGAAGGTTAAAGAATTGAATTCCACTCTCCCTGTTGCAATAATACAGGGATGGCTCCTAAATTATGCCTTTCCACCAGTTTATAAGTTGAACTTGCCCAGGTTCGATAAATCAAGTTTCAAACAACAGTATGGTCTAAAACTTTAAGGTGCTAGATGCAGCCTAATTATAAAATATCTCCTCTTTTCCTTGTGATCTGAGACTTTGTTCAAAACTTACCAAATCATAGCATAAACTGCCATCATTTAGCCATCAACGATCAGATTATAATCTCTACAATTTCCATCTCCATCAGTTATCTAACCAAAACTCCTTTCAACAAACTGATTACCTTTTTGTATATCAAATCCTATAGTCATCATTCTCTTATTAGGACTAGTTTATAATTTCCAACTCAGTAGTTATCCTCTGCGTCAATTGCTTCCAAGTAGTTAGTTATAAGCAACCTAGATGCATACCAAGTCCTAGTTAAATTGCAGGCAAATTTACACCAAGCTGGAGAAACTCTTAGCCTTTACCGCCATACCCAATACTCGGTAGCACCAAATTATTGCCAGTCTAATCAACGAGACGTATTGTCATCATTTTTTTCCCTCCTTTTTCGACTAGGTGAGACCACTCATTCTTATTTTGGTGGTGACATTAAGACAATAAGTCTTTTGACCTGGGGTCCTGAGCTAAGCCTTGGCTAAACCTTGGAAATCTTAATGCCATAATGAACCACTAGTTATTTAGGTGTTAAAGTATCACACATTGCTTGTCTACAAGGTCTATATGGGCCTTATATTTATGCTGACTTCCTCCACCTATTGGCTTATACTTTTAGGTTGCACATTTTAACAGAGTCGCTGTTTGATTGTACAATTTTCTGCTCTTCTATCAACTGCTTTTTGCTAGGCTTCATCAAGACACTACCTCTTTAGGCCTTGTAATCTTGGGACAGCATACTCTTTGGTCTCTCTAACAGAATTATGAGTCAACTGAAGCTACCACTAGTTTATTCATCTTTGCATGAAAAAGTTTAGAAAACTCAAAAACATGACTTTTTATATGTGGTGTAACTTTCTATTTTGCCCCTAGAAAATGTTTTAGCTACCTACTTCTATTTCCCTTCAACTCAGAAGCCAAAAACTGCGACTAACAAGAAACAGAGAGAAATGCTGCTTTTAGTTGATGTTTGCTTCACCAACATATTTCACATGACTTGTGACTAGTTCCACAATAAACCATGTTATACTACAGATCGTTAGTTTTTGTTTAGTTGGATCTAGATATCCTCATAATTTCTTTTAATTGTTGATTCCATACCACAAAATGCTACTATCCAACTCCACTTCAGCTTCATGTAATCCCCTATTTACCCCATGTGAGACAAGTGGTAATTGTGTCTGGGTAAAATCAGCCTAAACTTGAGAAAGCATTATATCAGGATAGAATGATATCATGCTAAAATCTTAAGTCGTCCGTTCATAGTTTGGGTACCAAGGTGCATCTTCAGGTAGGCAGTTTTATCCAATTACTTAATCCTTCACCCTCAATGAACTTAGAAGGAAGTGACGACCCAACGTGATGTCATCACTGCAAGGATACAATATTTCATATTTTACTCACCTAAAGAGTAAACTTATTTTGATCCTCATACTAATGGATCTTTCAACAGAAGATACATGCTGCATAAACTCAGATGCACGAACAAAGTTCACTCTGCATCGCTGCTTAAGGAAACACCGTTTGGCACTACTACTATACGGATTTAATTAAATTCAATTAATACGATCAAGAAAACAGTTGAGATCAATTAAGTGATTACCTTAAATTTGTTAGGCTCAACTAGCTGGAAAACCAGAACATCTCCCTCAAGCAAATTGTGTCCAACAGAGAACTGCCTCCAACCAGCACTCAGCCCGGTCTTATGAGCAATGTACTTCATTTCGTACTGCTTCCCATATTCATCTTCAAGAACGATGGTAGTGTCTTTATTTGGCAAGTGAGCCCTGCAGAATACCCCAGGAAGCCCCTTTTCCACAGAGAAGAAATTTCAGTGTTTCAATTTTTAGTTTCACAAAATTAAATGCAAATCAAATCTTCAGCATTTTTGACAGTACCATCCAAAAGCAACTGCCCACATGGGATCGGACCAAAGCTTTGATGAAGCTAGGATATGTGGGTTCTAAGTTTGACTGAACTTCTTCCGCCCGAACCATTGCACCGGACTTAACTTCACCAGGATCAAGCGTCCCATCAAGTGCAGTCTTACTTTTCTTAAAGCTTCAAATCAATCCGAGTCCACATTTGTCACTTGGTAATTTACAAGATGCAACCAGAAATTAGGAGAAATTTTGTATAAAATTAAGATGCTTTACTGACCTTAGAGATTTGCGAGAACGATCGGACACCACCTATAAGTAAGAACAGCAAACTCGTAAACAGCACGACTCAATCCAAGCAACTTGAAGTCTACTATATGATAAAGAGCATGATTGCACATTCTTGCAATCACGTATTTGAAGTAAAATGGAGGTCGTCAATAACGTCAGACAACCCAAAAGCAAAGAAGCAACTGGGGCTTAAAAACATAAAGGGCAAAGCAACAGTGAAATGCGCAACTGCCCAAAAGTGCTGAAGGTTAGGCTGTAGATAGATAAAGGCAAAAATTTCAAATTCCACTTTGTATGGAGCACAGTTCTTACACTTAGGTCGGGAGCTGAAGAACCAGTATCCCGAACATTAATCCTAACATGCTCAATTCTTCTTCAGATGTCTTACAGACATTTAGAAACCCTGTCCTAGATCAGATAGTTGCGAGATGGAAGCGTAGCTAGATCGATTTAGGTGGTAGTCAATCCCTAAACAAGACACAGGCACTCCACTCACAAACCCAAAAGAAAGAAACTGCAGGAACTAATCCTTAAACTCGATCTCACCACTCTTTAGTACCAAAAATTCGCTCCTGTTTACTTAGCAGGGAAAACAATGAGTATTGCTTTTCTTTAGTTGAACAACATGTTGGAACCACACGAGGATCCAAATCAAAACATTTCATCATTCCAACAAAGCAAACAATGAGTAAATCTCATTATCACAGGACAATCTTTTCAAAGTCCAAGTAAATAACCTCAAGCCAAATTTCGTAAGCCGGACCAGAAACACACTAAAAAAGAGAAAGGATTCTTGAATTGGCACCTAACAACCACTTCAATAGCAACCAAATGCAACAAAGAGCCTCAACAATTTCAAGACAGAACCAGCATTCTCCTAGGCAACACAAAACCAACCTGAGATCCCGAGTCCTTCATCTTGATCTTGAGAATCGTGCCTTTCCTCCTCCTCACTCTGACCTGGCAACCCAAAAAAAAAATTTCCACCAAAACCCAAGTCCTGGCTCAATCAAAAACCCAACAAGCTAAAAACAGGGAAAGAAACAAGAACGACCCAGAAAGGAGAACATTCATTTTCTCCTTTCGTTTCGGCAGAGAGAGACAGAGGGAGGACCATGGACGAAGATCCGGCGTCGGCCTTGGCCCTCGACGCGGAGGTGGGGGAGAGCAGGGCCAGGGTGACGCCGCCTTCAGCGGGGAGCTTGAGGTTCCTGAGCTCCTCCGGCGCCGGCGCCGGCGCCGTGGCCTGGGGGCCTTCGTCCTGCATTTCCGTCTTGACCTGACCCGCCGCCATCGTCCGTTTGATCCGGAGCAGGGAACGAAAGCGAATCGTCCACCTTGCTCAGTTCCTTCCTAGCGGGCAGCAGAGATGCTCTTCTGCTGCTTTTGACTTCGATTTTGGTTAAGATTTGTCTCAAGATCTATTTTTACGGGGACGACCTGAAAAAGAAAAAAAAAGAAGAAGAAGAAGAAAAAAGGGGGCGTTCTTTTAACGGTTGAATTTAAATTTAACTGAATATAACGTTGATTTTCTTTGTTTCTTTCTTTATAACTTTAGTTCATTAAAATTAGCTTTTAAGTACCTATGCTGTCTTTGATCAACTTAATCCGACTAATTATTGGCTAATTAGACTAAATACACAAATTAGTGCATTAAAGTTAGCTTTTCACCATGATTTGAATCGATACTTGAAGTAGGATTTAAAGACACTTTCAAATCATAAAATGAACTAAGCTGCAAAACCCAATTGAATCATGAATACCCTTTTATTATATTTGCATTCAAAATATCTAGTAGCTTATCTTTTTTCAAATTTGAGGTAACTCGCATATTCATTTTCAACGAGAGTCTATGATTCGAATGTTTGTTTATAAATAATTCGGGCGTGCTTTTTAATATATTTTAATGAATCTTAATTCACAAAATAGCATAACAAATATATAAAAGTAATTTCTATTAGATTCGAAGGCAATTTAAGTAGGCTAGTCCAATCTGCTTCGATCTATAATTTCTTTTGGATTACTTTCATCCTCTTCAAATCTCATCGTGGGCTCATCCTCATTACCAACAAAAGAGATAAATATACTCAGCATTTGAGTATCCGCGAGACGTTGCAACATAATTTCTATAGAGTACCCATCACGAAATTTCAGCTTCCAATTCATTTTTATCATCCCAGTCTTTATATGGGGAATTTTCACAATTTTTCCTTAGGATCATATAGCCATTTCAATCCTCTTCGTCCAGCGCTCGTTTAGGGTCTAGACTTTATATTTTTTCTTTTGTCAACCATTTAAAAATTTTCTGAGTGCATTGCGGCATGCAACGTGAATTAGCCTTATATTCTAATTCTCCTAATAATGCGTTATTACTAGCAGCTAACTCATTTTCCAGCATTTCTTACAAACGCCTGTCCGAGGGTGAGACCGACCGAGAGCGTGGGTCAGGAGTCAGCGGTCCTGTTGGAGTTCCGTTTTGTGGGAGTCAGGAGAGTAGAGTGGACGGCACGTGGTCTCTACGTGTGATGAGCCATGGAGAAATTATTGCATAGATTTGATTTGTAAATAGTCATTAATAACCTGAGTTTCGCTGTTGGAACCACACATCTAATGATTAATATGTTGTCGGTGCACATATATTGAGTCGACGTAAAATTTTACCTTCGCTAAAAAGTTATTACATAGACTCAATCTCTATAGATAGACACCATTATAATCATCGATCTAATGGATCTAGCGTTATGTCTATGCTTACGTTGTCCACATGTTCATAATTCTCCTATTTTTTAGTGTTTTTTTAAAACCTAAGAGGCAAACCCATAGGCCATGGACTTCACTTATACAATACAATGATTCTTTTTAATCAACATGATGATAGAGATAACAAGGACATGCTCAATTATCATTATGTTTTTTAAATGAGAACTTTGATCTTTCATTAATTTTTATAATTATTCATATTCTAATATAGATTGTAACAAGCCTAATTATTATTTGGAAAATTTCAAATAAGAGTATGAAATAAGACCATTTTCTCAAAAATAGGACTTAAAATGGAATTTGTCTCAAATAAGAGGCTGCAGTTGCCAAATTAGTCTCAAATATAGACTCAAACTAGAAGTGTGCAAAACAGCCCAAATCGAATCAGGAACCGATCACCCTTAACTCAAACTCGCTAGCTGGCCAAATCTTCCCTAACCTACATGTCATGTGACCATTACAACCGCAAGAATAGAGGCGCTTTTGTCAGTGGTTGTTATATTATTAGCAATGTCTCAAGGAATAACTTTGTCATTGACTAGCTAGAGTATGCTTGTTCTAGGCTAAATTTTGGGCTCAACCAACTCCATTCAACCATCTTGCCTAAACAATTCACAAGCCATGCAAGTATTGAGTATATTAACATTTTTGCTTAATCTAACCTTCTAGTGAGGTAATTGCAACCTCTTCAACGAGATTGATTCCCTCCTTGGCTATGTAGCATTGAATCGATATGTGATATGCGACACGACCCGTCAACACGTATTTATCAAAAAGTAAAAAACTTCGACACTTTAAGACATGTTGTACATTAAATATACATTTTTATATGTAAATTCACAAATAAATAAATAATAATAAGAACCTAGAAAGAATTTACACTAAAAACATTAATCCAACACTTGTTAATATCATTTATTGTTTTAATTTGACAAATTCAACTATATTCCGTTGCAATAATCCATAAAATTTGAAGGAAAAAAACAAGCAATCCACGTTTCATTATTAAATTTAACATTTAACAATAAGCACAAAAAAAAATCCACATTTTACCATCAAATATAACGAAAAGTCATTCATCTACATTATCCACTTCTTCTAAAAAATCCACAAATTCCATTTCCAACTCATCGAGTAAAAGACTTGCAACTTCAAATACCCCAACATTTTCAAATGTGTCAAATGCATCTCTACCAATAGACATTTGTGGGTTAATCATGGTACATGTGCACCAATGCTTCAAAGCACAACCTTAAAGTTTCTTGCATAACCTTCTTTTTTATCATGTGTTGAGAGGAATTGGAGTACGTACTCCTTTGTATACTCGGTGAGAAGAAATAAGATAACCCCAAAACGTGCAGAAGAAATGGAATTTGTGGATTTTTTAGAAGATGACATGCTCAATATTGGAGTACATACTCCTTGCCGGCCCCGGGCGACGCTCCAACGAGGTTGCTGACCCTCGACGGTGTCGCCGGCCCTCGATAGCTGGTCGCCGGCCATGGCCGAGGCCGGCGACCAGCCAAAGAAAAAAGAAGAAGAAAAGAAGAAGAGAGAAAAAATGTTCTTCAAAAGTGTTTCTGGAACAAAAAAAACAACTTTTTTTTGTTTCTCATTTCCGTTCCAATTTAGTTCGGGAATAAAAAAACAGATTTTGAACAAAAACGCAAACAAACGCATTTCTGTTCTTTTTTTGTTCCCGGGAACAAAAAAACAAAATTTTTGTTCATAAACAAGAAAAAAGAACATTACCATGCAGGGCCTTACTAACTTACAACTGCTCAAATTGGAGAGAGTTCTTTGACCAAACGAGGAAAAAAAAAAACTAGAGTCCTTAATTATAGCTGATAGCATAGAATCTACTACTTATTTAAGAAACAAATATTACTTTGTTCTCTTCATCTCCCAACTATGAAGAAACAACCAAAAAAACAACCACTGAACTCATCAAGTAACAAGGCATACAAAGTAGCAAACAATCACAACACCGCAAATTTATATAAGGATCTTAGAACATTAATTGAAGTTTAAAACCAATACAATAAAGGTTTCAACAGATCCAGTCAAGATAAAACATAGACCAGATTCAAGTCGGCTATATTACTTCACTACCAATTACGAAACTCGACCCAAAGCCCCCATTTTCCCTCAAACAAGCCTTAGGGTTCACAAAACAAATCCCAAATCAAATTACGAAAAGACTCAAGATGCTGAATCAAAAAAGAAAGTATAATAATACAACTAGCTAACTCAAGATGAGCGAAATGAGATAAACTGCGAGACAAAGAGGCAAAGATGAGGTCGAGGCAACGCCTGCAAGAGGCAAAGGTGTGCTTGGGGTGAGTTAAAGTTGGGGGCGGGGGCGATTGTGGTCGCTGGTGGGGCGGGCCGTGGGAGCAGCGGAGTGACACCGGCAATAAGAGCAATGCTCACAAGAGGAATGGTGTTCGATCGTCACAAAAGGGTTAGGAAGTGAAAAACAAAGGGTCTCTGAATTTTTTTCTTCCCCACTTATTGTTTTTGTTACATTTATTATTATTTTTTATATATTTACATTTTGACCCCTCAAACATTGAATATTTTTAAAATTGACCCCATGCATGTTGGAAATCGCATGCCGGAATTCCGAACTCACCTGTTGAGGAGAGTTGATCGCGTGTCGGATTTTTTGACACTCGTTAACTGCGTGTCGGACATGGCACGAAGGCTCTTGGAGAGTATTGATGCTTCTTAGCTTATTGGTACCGACAACTCCCATCAAATTATTATTATACTCTTACCAAAAGCAAGATCAATTGAAGCGTATCTTCAACAAAGCAAAATGAGAAGAAGATTCTAGCGGACAAATTAATACTTTCATGATTAATAATGTACTTTTTTTTCGGCCTAATGAAACTATTCACACTAAATACTGATAAGATTGTGATACTTTGTAGTTATAATATTATGAGACTTTGAATAGATTGGTTGTATGATAGGTTATTGTCAGTGGATATGATTATTAGGAGGTTTATATATTTGTAAATACATATCTTATTGTCTATTTTCATAATGCAATTATTTAAATTCAATGAATTAATTGTTTAATGATAAGTTGATGATGATGATTAATGATATTTGCTTGATAATGATTGATGATGTATGTTTGATGATGCTTGTTATGCCAAGCTTGATGATGATTATGGTTGATAATGGTGGATTTGCTGTCAATAATACAAATGTTGGATATTAAGCATGCTAAGCATATGCTTAGCCAATAATATTACATGTATTGTGTAATGCACACAGCATGTGCACTAAACAATGAGTTGTCTAGTATTCTATATGCACAACATAGTTTTCGTGTTGTGTTGTGTTCGCATAACTTTTGTACTATGTAAGTAGCGCATCAAAGCAAAATAAAATATCTCTATATTATATAAACTAAATGAATGATCATTTTTTTTTTAACTTCACATATTTAGATAGCAAGCACAACTCAACTTCAGATAAAAACATAAATAACTCTTTACAACACAATAGACATATGTATATTTAACATACTTGTATAGATTTATCCATATCAACTAAAAGTGGGAAAAAAAAATTGTGTTGTTAGTCTTGTTGTTCTCATTTATCTAAAAAAAAAATTATTATATTCCACCATATACGTGTTGGGGTTTGTATATTATCCTCTTCACTTACAATTTTAATAAAATAAAATAAAAAATCAACTAGTCAAGAAAAATTAAGTATAAATAAAAATAATTTTATGAGAAAATCAGGGGTAAATGAATATGTGCATCTTCTCTCTTCCCATAGATGAAAATGAACTTAAAATGTTGCCAAATATGAAAGCCAGCAGTTCAACTGTCTCAAGTTGTGATGCTAATGGGGTTGAACGAGTGTATTCTACCACATCTTGTAAGTATGAGACGAATGTAGGAGTTACTAGGGGCTAAATGATGATATTATTATTATTACTACTGTAAATATTGTTATTGTTGTTAATTCTACCGGTGAATTTTTGCAATGATAATTGTTATGACGTAATCCACTATATTTCCTACAAGTAATTGTGGTATTTAGTCTCTCAAAATGTATTTTCTAAGTTATCACACAATATTCTTATTCATTGTCTTCAAATTATTACAAGCTATTTTATTCACTTTGTGCTTTATTTATTATTATTATTATTTTGCCAATATGCTTGGGCACATTCAATGGGAGTAATGGCTCTCTAAGAATGCGTTTAATAACCATTATGTTCATGGCAACAATTTCTTATTAGAAATTATTTTTTTTTATTCTATTTCTTAGAACAATTTTTTTGAAAGAAAAAAGAACGTGTTTGGCAATTACACAAAATTTCTGATTCTATAATAGAAAAGAACATAAATGCATTTGGTAATCGTATAAAATTTTTATTCCATTTCCTTTTGAATCACCTTTTTTGATATTGAATTCTCATAAACCACTCATCAATATAATTGTCTTCTTATGAGTGAAGAAATCATATTGTATTTTATTATATTTTCAATTTCAAAAGAATTCGAAATTAGAATTCTATTCCATTCTAAAATTCTATCAAATCATAGAAATTCTATTGATTAATTATGCTTATACTAAGTTATAAAAATAGTAACTAATCAAATTTTTATTAAATAGTAAATAATAAACTATAGTATAAACTATACTAATATACCTAAAATATGTAATAAATAAAAATACTAAATAAAAAATTAAATATGTATTCTATATATAGCAAATATATATTTCATAATAGAAAGAAATTAAAATAAAATATAGAAAAAAAGGAAAAAATAAAAACGAAAATTGTTGCTATTTTAAATTTTGTTTTCTTATTAGAATTTCAATATTATTTATATTTAAATAAGATTTTTTTTTTTATCATGGTGATTGCTCATTTTCAATTAATATTTACTTTTATATGATTAAATATCTAATACATTTTGAATTTCATATGGATGGATGTTAATTTTAATTTAGCCAAGATTCTTCTCTCTCTCTCTCTCTCTCTCTCTCTCTCTCTCTCTCTCTCTATTCCCTTCCCCAAAATCGAACACCCAACGTTTAAAAAAATAAGTCTTCAAACCAACATGACTCTTTCCAAGGCCCAAAACAAGAAAAAGAAGTAAAAAAAGGCAATAACGAGAAACTCATCGCTGCAACTTATCCATAAATCAATATCACAAAATTTAATGCTTAAAGGGGATTGTTGCAAGACGTACAACCTCCTCCAAGCAACGCTCTTGACACAAAATCGATGCCTTTAAATGTACGCATAATTTATCCATAAATCAATAATGAAGTAACTTATTCCATTATTCGACTTTGAAATATTGGCTTTGATAAGTCAATATTTAAAAAAAAAAAAAAATTACAAAAGTCGAAAATATAAAGTTATGGAATCTCGGGCATATTGTAATCCTTTGCCATTTTATTTGTAATACTTCTTCGAAGCATGTTTATCTTCATTGCTTGCTCATTTGATGTATTATCTACAACCTCCACTTCTCTAAATCCAAATGGATACTCCGGATCTCTATATAAGGAAAAAATTTTGTCCATCTTGTCTTGGTCACGAATATAATTATGAAGAGCACAACATGCAATTACAATAAATGCTTGCTTTCTTATTGTAAATGGAGGCATGTATCTCAAAATTGTGAATCGTTTCTTTAATGCCCCAAATGACCTCTCAATGACATTTCTTAAAAAAGAATGTCTATGGTTGAATAATTTTCCTGCTGTTCTTGGCCATCTTCTATTCCCCCTATAATTGTTCAGATGATACCGTTCACCTTTAAATGGAGTTAAAAATCCCGGGAGTGCTGCTTAACCAGAATCTACCACGTAGTATTTGCCTATCGTGTGTGTGTGTGTGTGTGTGTGTGTGTGTGTGTGTATAAATTAGTTATGATATGCAACCATGATACAATTATAAAATGAGTCTCTTCTTATAGACAAATCAAATACATGGTGACGATCGAGAAAATTACAATTGAGAAGTCGTAAGTACTGCCGAAAGCACTCGACAATCGTTGGCAGATCCATCCCACCTAGAATACATGAAAGTAAATTTCATATCAAATGAATAAATACATAACATATTTTGAGTGGTATTTCATTTTCTACCTCTAAATGGGATTTGCTGAGATGTAGGGACGGTAACATTTATATGGGTGCCATTAATAGCACCTACGCAACCTTGTAAATTTATTTCGATAAAAAAAATCATGTGAATTTATGAAAATTCAATGTCATACAAGATTATCAACTACATGGATTTGATAATATAAAATCGATATCAAAACTATACCTTAAAGTATCGTTTATGATTAGAATCCATAAGAATTTCCAATGGAACAACATAAAAAGATGGTGGTTTGATAACCTCTTTTACAAGTTTGAGAACTGCTTTCAATACTAAATTAAATTATTTATTGATTGTTTCTCATTAACGTTGGAATTTCTCACATAAATCTCTAGTTGAGTTATTATGACTAACCAAAGATAAGAAGATCACAACTTGTTCATCTATCCTAACATACCGACTATCTTTCAACTAACCTCTTACCCTCATTAAATTACATAGGTTCAAAAAAATATGTATCTCCATCTTGAAAGCTTCATATATTCTATTTGAAAGTCCATAAATAATCTCTCTTATCCATTCAAGTCCTGATAGTTTACTGTCCCTAATAGGCTTTTTCATATGCACAGACATATCCATCGTAACAATACATAACTATATTATCAATATGTCAAGATTATCGTTATCCAAGAATTATTCAACTGGTTCTACCTGCTCATTAGACATACTATTTGATCCCCCTTCCATAATACCTATATCATCACACAAATACAATAACATCAATAAAAATATCTGAAAAAAAAAATCCATTAACAATTAACAATATAAGTTGTAAAGTAAAAGCAAATCAAATATAAAAATCCCAAACAATCCATCGTATCCATACCACCACACAAGTACAAGAGTTTCAACAATTAAATCATACAATCAAGTGAAACCACATGTAATCTACAAAACATATCTCAACATCTACTAAAGACATTAAAGAAGCCATTGTCTCCTTCCAGCTAGGGATCTGATGGTAGCCTCTCTCCATGTGGCGTTAACACATACTCGTTTCACTACTTTAATGTAAAGATCTTACTCTAACTCATTCATACTAACAAAGACATCTATTATAGCTGATACAGAGAATTGGTCTATAGGTGGTGGTGTGACTTGTGAGGTGGCAAATGCGAATGCTAATATGAGCACCTAGAGGGGGTGAATAGGTGCGAAAACAAACTTTTGTGAAGTACAGTGTAAAACTTTACTTTTAACCTGAGTCTGTTTAACAGTAGATTTTAAAATAGAAACGTGACTAACAATAAAGTTACGAGTAAAAAAAGTTTAGGGAAGAGAATAAGAACACAGAGTTTATAGTGGTTCGGCTTAATCCAAGCCTACGTCCACTCTCCTGCACTAACAGCCCACCGGCTGGATTTCACTATAAATCAAAAGAGTCGTTACAGTATCACGTCCTTGATTCCACAATGTAGAGATTCTGCTACACTTCCTTAAAGTCTCACAAATGTATAAACTCTCTTTTGAGTACAAGTTTACGCTCAACAATTGAATTGACAAAGAACAAGGAGCTTCAAACTTTGGAATTTATCTATCGTGCACACACTCGAATAACTGGAACATCTTCCTTATATACTCCTCTATGCCCAATCTACCCGTTGGACATAATCAATTAGGGAGATCTCGAGTTATTTAAGGAATATGACGATAGCCCACTAATCTTGCTCGCCATACAATCAGGATCTAGGTTTCCATAAGTAAAACCTTCCAAGTATGCTTCGCCAATCAACGGATCTGAATTACTCGAATCAAAATCAAAACAAATAATAGATTCCGAGATGCTATATCCAGCCGAGAGATCTTCTTTAGTCGATAGAATCAAATCCTTAAAGAAATACTCAACTCTGGATAAGTCTTCTTCGATGGTCTAGAAACTGTCAATGAGGGTAGACTTTGAATCTTAAGTCTGGTGGTTCGGTGGTATTCAGACTTTGACGAAAGAGTCTGCAAGTCTTCAGACTAGACTGATGGAAATGTTTTGTCAACTTTAAAATAAGGAATAAGTGTTCCAGAAGTCCTACAACTTGTCACGAAAATGCATTTCAGTCCTAAAACTTATAAAAAGTGCATTTAAGTCCTAAAACTTGTCAAATTATTTCAAACGAGTCCTAAGATCGATGCCGTTAACCTTTTCCGTTAAAAATGCTGACGTGGCATTTTAAATAATTTTTATTTTCCACGTGAATTTTTTTAATTAATTTTTTAATTATTTTTAAAAAATTAGATTTAAAAACTAAAAAAAATCAAATTTATTCATTTTATCTTATTTTCACCAAAAACTTAAAAAAAAAAAAAAGTTAAAATATTTATTAAAATTTTTTTAATTAAAAATAAAAATTTTAGTTAAAATATTTATAAAAAAAATATTTAAAAAGTTAACATTATTTTTTAAATTTATTTTTAAAAATTTTAAAAATAAAATTTTTAACTTTTCTTTTTAGTTTTTGTTGAAAATAAGATAAGAATAAATTTAATTTTTTAGTTTTTAAATCTAATTTTTTTAAATGGATAAAAATTAATTAAAAATAAACCTGGAAAATAAAAATTATTTAAAATGCCACGTCAGTATTTTTAACGGAAAAGGCTAACGGCGTCGATCTTAGAACTCATTTGAAATAATTTGACAAGTTTTAGGACTTAAATGCACTTTTTGCAAGTTTTAGGGACCGAAATGCATTTTCGTGACAAGTCAGAGGACTTCCTAACACTTATCCCTTAAAATAAATACGGAAGTTTTCTCCAACAATCTCCCCCTTTTCTATAGTAACAAAACTTTCCTGCAGATTTGGATGTTTTTGACCTGCAAGACAATACTCAAGCAAACATGGATATTTCACAAAAGATTTGGCTTAATAAAGATAGCATTAGATTTGCATCCACAGGAAATAAGAAAGTTAGTCCTGTAAACAAACAACTATCTTTGCCATGAAATACCAACAGTGCTTAAGATACTGCAGCAAACATTTAAACGATTAAACAACCCAAATCCAAATCCAATCACAACCAAACATCCAAACAAAAGTAAAGTCAATCAAAAGTCAAGTCAAACAAGAGTCAAGTCTCAAATCTGCACCATCTCCCCCTTTTTGTCAACATTAAAAAGGTAGATACGAAAAGATAATGAAATTAGGATTGCTTTGGAACGCGAATAAGCTGGAAATCTCCCATCAACTGAACAATCCTTTCCAGCTTTTTCAAATCCTCCTTCAGTTGAGCTACTTCTTCACCCTTGGCATTAGCTAGAACTTGAAGAGCAAGGGCATGAATTTGATCATGTAAGGAAACTGAAGAGGCTTGACCTGCATTTTGCAAGTTTTGAACTTCGCATCCCAGGGCATAAATCTGGCCTTGCTTCTCCATAAGAATATCAAGCAGTCTTCGAAAGTCTGTTGAATTATCAGTCTAAGTGCTAGCTTCTGCATGATCAGTAGGAGTATTGGCAGATGATGGTAAGTCAGCATGAGCACCCAGATTTGGTGATGAAACCTCATGACCTTCCTCAGGAAATTGAGAGACATAGATATCTTCTGGATATGCAGGTGAATGGCTAACATCTTCACTAGTAAAAGCAATTGAAGAGGTACCTCTTTTCTCAACAACTCCCCCTGTTTCATTGCCTTCAGGCGGTGAGAAGTACTCTTCATTCTCTGTTTCTTCTTGTTCACCTCTGCCCTCTTCTTCTTCTGCAGTCCTTTCTTCCTCTGCTTTTGTTCTCATCGATTCTCTCTCTCCACTCCTTTGCTCTTCTTCTTCTCTGTCTTGATCCTCTCTCTCCTCAATCTCTGGAACAGAACGATGTAAGTTTTTCAATGCAAGAGCGGAAATGGTGATATCGTCCTCATCTTCTTCATCCTCCAAGATGAGTGCTCTTCTTTTCTTGGACGGAGCAGTCAATGGCTCTTTCCCTTTCCGTTTTGCAACCAAAGAACCTTGGTGAGTCTTGACAGGGGTTTTCTCCTTAAATCGCTCAAACGCTTTGTTCAACTCCTTCAGACGCATTTTGGAAACCATTTTCAATCCCACCACCATTTGATCACATGTACGAACATATAGAATCTTGGGAGGCTAAATATTCAAATGTCTGAATAACTTTGTAACAAGCGCTAAGTAAGGAAGTTGGCCCTTGTCTTTCACCATTGTTCTATACATGTGAAACATGATTGTGTGAGGTAGAAAGAACTTTTTGCCAACGTTGATAGCATACATCTATTTTGCTTCTAAGTTGGAGACGTCGGTATTCGAAATCGATTTGGGTCTAAGGCAATTGATCACGATCATGTGAAGCAAAATATTTGAGGCATTCATCCTCAAGTACGAAATTTTTCCTTCTGTCATTCCATCCCGAACAAGCTCTATTGTCGCACGACCAACAGACACACTAATTGATTGGAATGCCCCTCACTCTACTCCAATCACATCCGCCAATGTGTCCATATCAACGATATAGTCTTGGTCTCGAACACTAAAAGAAAATCCATTCACATCCAAGAAACTTAGATTAGAATAGAAGTACGCAGTAAGTTCCGGATGAGCCACCGTTGATTCAGAGCAAAATTGTTCAAGTTGAAGAAGAGTGAATTTCTCTCACAGCTTCACATTCAAAGAATCTAGAAAATCAAAGTTCACACTTCTAGGGTTGATCACTCCTCGCTTTAGCAACTTAGAGTAAAGTCGCTTGTGTTCCTCCGAGCGAAACAAATCTATCCTTTTGCTTTGAATATTCGCCGCAACACCCATTCTAGGCTTAAAATGAGCGTACATTTTGTCATCATCATTTACATCAGGCTGACTAAGACCTCCAACACGTGGATTGCTTGGAATATTCGCAAATGCTCGTTCTATCGACCCCTCAAAAGCAACTCCCAATCATTTCATTGTTCGCAAAAAATGGGTTTCATTTCGATACCATTTCTCTTTCAAAAATTCATCAATATAGTTCAAGGAAGTGCTTCCCTTCTTCAAAGCAGAGTAAAGTTTAAAGATAAAAGCGGGCTTTTGAATTATTACGGGTTCTGCTTCTTCAATGATTTCTTCCTCCGCTCTTTGATCAATACCCTGAGGTTTAGCTTGAGGAGATGGACGCGGTTGAGAATGTTGTGAGCTCTGCTGCTGTCTTGGAGATTCTTCTTTCTCGGTGAGATCAAAATGTGTAGGACCCTCACACATGTGTTGTGGTCCCCTGTTCGCGATCCTTGAAGACTTCCTTTGGGAAGCCATTCTCATAGTCTTTGAGAGATTCCAAACTCGATTCGTGAAAAAGGTGAGAACTTTGAAGATTAAACTAGAGAGTAAAAGTAAGAAAGTGATGGTCTGTGCTTTTAGGGTTTGTGAGGAAGACGATCAGTATATAAGGTAGTCGAAAAGAGATATACGGAACGTCATAAAAGGAAAAATAGAAAATTCATTTTAAAAAAATAACTGCATTTTTGAAAAAAAAATCAATAACCGTCATTTCAAAAGATAACTTCTTTTTCGAAAAGGAATGATTGCAATAATCACGAAAACTGGGGAAGATAACATCAATCAATTACAAATTAATAGATGAATGTACCTTTTCGAGATATTATCCGTGAGATAAATTTCTAAAACAGAAATAACTTACAGTCGTAAATCTTGATCTTCTGAGTCTGAATATCTTTAGACTTTTATCCCTCAGTTTGAACTTCTTCAGACTTTAAGATATTGAGTCTGGAATGAATAAGCTCAAATTGACTTTTCTCCAGAGGTTTTGTAAAAATGTCCGCTAGTTGATTCTTTGAGTCAATGAATTGAATCAAGACTTCTCTATTTTGAACATAGTCTCTAATAAAATGATGTCGAATCTCTATATGCTTTGCTCTTGAATGAAGAATTGAATTCTTGGTAAGATTAATCGCGCTAGTGTTGTCACACTCAGTACATGAGTTTTTGATTCCAAAGTCTCTTAGTTGTTGCTTTATCCACAAAATTTGTGAACAACAACTTCCAAGAGCCACATACTCTGCTTCTACTATTGAAAGAGCTACAATACTTTGCTTTCTTAAAAACCAAGATACTGTCATGTTCCCAAGTAATTAACAAGTGCCTGATGTGCTCTTTCTATCAACTTTGCATCCTGTTAGGTCTGCATCTGAATATCCAAGGAGAGTAAAGTCTCCTTCTTTAGGATACCAGAGACCTAAATTAGAGGTTGATGCAACATATTTGATGATGCGTTTTGCAGCACTTAAATGAGATTCTTTGGGATCTGATTGAAATCTGTCACAAATACAAACACTAAACAAAATGTTAGGTCTAGAAGCAGTAAGATAAAGAAGTGAACCAATGATAATCCTGTATAACTTCTGGTCAACTTTCTTTCCTCCTTCATCTTTGTCCAGTTTCAAGGAACTTGACATTAGTATATCAGTCTTTTTGCAATTCTCCAAGCCGAACTTTTTAACAAGTTCTTTAGCATATTTTTCTTGGTGAATGAAAATTCCTTCCTTCAATTGTTTTACTTGAAGTATAAGAAAAAAATGATAGTTCACCCATCATGCTCATTTCAAACTTATCTTGCATAGTCTTAGAGAATTTCTTGCACAGATTTTCGTTAGGTGATCCAAAAATAATATAATCAACATAAATTTGGACAAGTAAAAAGTTTTTGCTTTCTCTTTTGATAAACAATGTAGTATCTACTTTACCTTTAACAAAGCCATTTTGGATTAAAAACTTACTTAACATGCCGTACCAAGCTCGAGGTGCTTGCTTTAAACCGTATAGCGCCTTTTTCAATCTGAATACAGAGTCTGATTTCCTTGGATCTTCAAAATCGGGAGGTTGTTCCACATAAACTTCCTCTTGGATAAATCCATTTAGGAAAGCACTTTTGACGTCCATTTGGAATAATCTGAAATTCTTATAACAAGCAAAAGTAAGTAATAATCTAATTGCTTCTAACCTTGCCACTGGTGCGTAAGTTTCATCATAGTCTATCCCTTCTTCTCACGTATATCCTTTGGCCACGAGTCTTACTTTGTTCCTTATGACTTTTCCTTTCTCGTTCATCTTGTTCCTGAAAACCCATTTAGCTCCATTGATAGATTTACCTTTTGGTTTATGAGTCAATTTCTAGACATCATTGATACTAAATTGTCTGAGTTCTTCTTGCATAGCTTCAATGCAGCTTTCATCAGTTAAAGCTTCTTCTATGCTCTTGGGTTCCATTTCAGAAATAAGAGCCACATCATTGACTCTTCACGCCTTTTGGATCTTGTACGAATTCCTTCATTAATATCACCAATAATGAGTTCTTTGGGATGATTAGACTTGTGCTTCCAGTTGCTGGTTGGTTTGTCAAACTGTTGATCTTTTTCTTCATTTGATTCTTCAACGATCACTCGTTGCTGGTTTTCTGAAGTCTGAGCTACTTCTGGAGGTTTAGACTTTGTAAAGTTTGGAGCAGATTCAGATTCTTCAGGTTGAGTCTAAATCGATTGATTTTGTATAAAGTCTTAAAATTTGACATTCATCGATTCTTTCATAGATTGAATCTTTTTGTTGTAAACTCTGTAAGCTTTGCTGGTGGTTGAATATCCAAGGAAGATGCATTCGTCTGATTTTTCTTCAAACTTACTAATTCGATCATTTGCATTTTTCAATATAAAACATTTGCATCCAAATACATTAAAATAGGAAACAATTGGCTTCTTTCCTTTGAACAACTCATAGAGAGTTTTCTCCATAATAGGCCTTAAGAAGACTCTATTAATAATATAACACGCTGTAGAAACTACTTCAGCCCAAAAACGAGAGGAAATGTTACTTTCAATTAATAATGTTCTAGCCATTTCTTGCAACAATCTATTCTTCATTTCCACAACTCCATTCTGTTCTGGAGTGTATGGTGAGGAGAACACATGCTGAAAACCAGATTCATCATAGAATTTAGCAAAATCTTGATTTTCAAACTCATCTCCATGGTCTGTCCGTATACTTGAAATAACATACTCTTTTTCATTTTGAACTTTCTTAGCAAATTTTATAAAATAAGAAAATGTTTCAAACTTACTTGCTAGGAAATATACCCAAGTGAATCGTGAATAATCATCCACTATTACTAGACAATATTTTTTACCTCCAATGCTCTGGGTTCTGGTTGGTCCAAAGAGATCCATATGCAAGAGCTGCAGCACACGATTAATGGAAACTTGATTTATTGGTTTGAAAGAGTTTCTAACCTATTTTCCCAATACACACGATGTGCATAATTCATATTTTTTATATGTCAGGTTGGGTAGTTCACGAACAAGCTTCTTTGCAAAGATCTTGGCTATTTGCTTCATGTTAATGTGGCCAAGTTTTCTATGCCAAAGATTAGCTTCCTCTTGAATTGAAATTAGACATTGGGATTTTTCTGATTTGATATCTAAGAGATATATATTCCCATGTCTTCGTACCGTGAATGTCTGAGAGGAGTTTTTACTGGTTCCTGAACATATTCCTTCTTGAAAGTTGATTTTGTAACCTGTGTTGCACAGTTGGCTGATACTCAGCAAGTTGTAGTTAAGTCCTTCCACTAAGGAAACGTTACTAATTGTGAGACTTCCAATCTTTACAGTTCCGTATCCCACAATTCTGCCTTTGCTATTTCCTCCAAAAGAAACTTTTCCACCATTAACTTACATAAGTTTTATGAAACAACTTGAATATCTTGTCATATGTTTTGAGCATCCACTATCCAAGTACAATTTAACATTTTTCTTGATAGTGACCTGCATTTAAATAAGAAACTCAAGCTTTCTTTGGTACCCATACTTTCTTGGGTCCAATGGAGTTAGTGCAATATACAGTCTTTGCCCAAACCTTTTTAACGGATCTCCAAACCATAGGACATTATTTCTCAAAATGTTATGAGCTGTTGCACTTAGAATATTTGATAGCACTACGGCCTACAGGTTTTACAAAGACTTTTTGGAAATGAATTCTATAAAAATCTTTTGTAGGTCTTTGTTTAATTCTTTCATTTACTTTTGGAAAATCAATTAGATGAATGGTTTCAGCAGTCATTCCCAAGCCTGATTTGTTAAAGTAAGGTCTTTGTGCTAAAAGAATCTTTTCTAATTTCTCAAAACCTATTAAAAACCTTTTTGAAATACTTGAAATATTATTTTTCAAAAGAGCATTTTCTTTTGAAAGTGAGTCTGCATTTTCTTTCAAAGTAATAATACTTTTATCCAAATTTTCGACTTTTTCTTTCCAAACAATCTCTTGTTGCTTCAGTGTAGAATTTTCTCTTTTTAGTTCATAAATCCTCTTGAGAGAGGTTTTGAGACTAAGACACAATTCATATATATATATAGAGACTTTAGTAGGAATTTTTAAATTACTTACCTCAATTTCACTATCTGAGTCTGAGTCTGTCTCAGAGTCTAAATATGATTCTGATTGTGCCATTAGATAAATATTTGCATAATCATCATCACTCTTTTCACACTTGGTATCACTCCAAGTTTCTGCTTTGAGAGCTTTTCTATATTTCTCATTTTTTCCTTTTTTTTCTTCAGTAAGGGACAGTTGGGTTTGATATGTCTCTTTTTCTTGCATTCAAAACAAATCACATCTTTATTGGAATCATCATCCTCAGCTGATTTATTTTGAAACTTTTGAGAACTTTGTTTCTTCGAATTGAATCTTTTTCCCTTTTTGTTCAGTTTTCTGAACCTTCTTATCATGAGAGCAAGCTCTTCATCGTCCATATCGTCTTCAGAATCTGTAGTATCAGAATCATCATTAAATTTTAATGTAATAGATTTTTTACCTTTGGGATCTTCATCTTCATTAATTTGCTCTACTTCATAAGACTGAAAAGTGCCAACCAATTCGTCAATAGAGAGTGACATGATTCGTTGTGTCTCCCTTATTGAGGTCTTTACGTGATTCCAATCTTTGGAAAGTCCACGCAGTAACTTGTTAACCTTCATCAGTCCAGAGATTGGTTGACCTTGATACTCAAGACCATTCACAATTTCTGTAAAACGACTAAACATGTCAGTGATAGATTCTCCTAGTTTCATCCTGAATGCTTCATATTGACCGAGCAGAATATTGATTCTGGTTTCTTTCACTCGATCGGTTCCTTCATAGGTAATGTGCAATCTATCATAGACTTCTTTAGCTGTTTCACAAGAAGATATTCGGTTAAATTCAATAGGAGATAATGCACAATATAAAGAATACATTACTTTTGCGTCAAGAGCTTGTCTCTTGGTTATCTCTTCTTGAGTCATCTCGCTGGACTCAACAGCTTCCTTTCCCCTTTCTGAGACTGTTGTAGTTTTAGGAATGATTCCTTTGTCTACCACATCCCATTCAATAGGGTCTTTCGATCTTACGAATGTCTTCATTTTGTTTTTCCATATATTGTATTCATTCCCATCAAAATAAGGCGGTCTGGTATTACTTTGCCCTTCAACCAAACCTGGAGCCAACATACCAGCCATGGATCGTTAACTCTGAATTAAAAACACTTCAATTTAAATAAGTACACAGGCTCTGATATCAATTGTGAATACTAGTATGAGCACCTAGAGGGGGTGAATATGTGCGAAAACAAACTTTTGCGAAGTATAGTGTAAAACTTTACTTTTAACCTGAGTCTGTTTAACAGTAGACTTTAAAATAGAAACGTGACTCTAACAATAAAGTTACGAGTAAAGTAAAAGAGTTTAGGGAAGAGAATAAGAACACAAGGTTTATAATGGTTCGGCTTAATCCAAGCCTACATCCACTCTCCCGCACTGACAACCCACCAGTTGGATTTCACTATGATTCAAAAGAGTCGTTACAGTATCACGTCCTTGATTCCACAATGTAGAGACTCTGCTACACTTTCTCAAGGTCTCGCAAATGTATAAACTCTATTTTGAGTACAAGTTTACACTCAACAATTGAATTGACAAAGAACAAGGAGCTTCAGACTTTGGAATTTATCTATTGCGCACACACTCGAATAATTGGAACATCTTCCTTATATACTCCTCCATGCCTTCATAACTATTAGCACTTTCCAAAGGAGCTCTTCTAATCTACCCGTTGGACAGAATCAATTAGGGAGATCTCGAGTTATTTAAGGAATATGACGATAGCCCACCAATCTTGCTCGCCCATACAATCAGGATCTAGGTTTCCATAAGTAAAACCTTCCAAGTATGCTTCGCCAATCAATGGATCTAAATTACCCGAATCAAAACAAATAATAGATTCCGAGATGCTATATCTAGCCGAGAGATCTTCTTTAGTCGATAGAATCAAATCCTTAAAGAAATACTCAACTCTGGATAAGTCTTCTTTGACGGTCTAGAAACGGTCAATGAGGGTAGACTTTGAATCTTGAGTCTGGTGGTTCGGCGGTCTTCAGACTTTGACAAAAGAGTCTGCAAGTCTTCAGACTAGACTGATGGAACTGTTTTGTCAGCTTCAAAACAAACACGGAAATTTTCTCCAACAGCAAAGCCACTCATAGATTGACTTGACCTAGCTTTGATTATGTCTTGTATAGCTTTGCATGTGTTAGCAACACCAAATGAGCTACTCTTCATTCTCCTCTTGACATTTGGAGTCCTATTCAACTTGTGCTTATTATGAATAAGAATTGAAATATAGTCGAATATAAAAACTTCCTCATCAATGTGGTGTTCATTTAAATCCTCTAGATCACCTTCTGCATCGCCACCACCATTGTCACCTTTTTTCTGACACCATCAAATCATCGGCATTTCCCGTGACATACTCTCCAGTAGCTTATGTACCGCCAAATACAATGCACAGATCAAGATATTGAGGAAATTCATCCTTTTTGAATTTTGTCCACTTATTATTGTCCTGCAATTTTCACAATAATGACATTTGTCAATAACATAATCAGACCTTCTAAATTGCATCTACAATAATATTAAAATGATCCAAACTTAAAAGGTACCTTAATGTGAGAGTCCAAAATACTTGAATCGTCAACAATGAGTGTTTTATTCATATTATCCCAGCCAAAGCCGGATTGTGAAATGAGCTTCTTAAAACTACCATATTGTTTTTCTCAGTTTGTTCACATTGTTCTTCAACTACAATAGACTATATTGATATCCCATTTGTTTAATGAATTCAACTCATATATTATTCCACCATATTTTGTTATAAGTAGAAGATGTGTGATTTCCCTCTTTCACCTCCTCTACCAACAAACTTACAAACAAGTTGGTTAAAGGCTCGGTTTATTTTGCATTGAATATATCTTTCTAAGATGCCATTTAACCTTGACTAGTTGAGCATCATATAAGTTAATAACATAGTCATGTAGGAAGTACAAGTAATACACATAAACATTTTCATGCTTGTCATTGTAAAAATGCCCTTTTATGGCATAATAATCACGTCGTATCAAATGAAAATGATTACATATACCTGTCTAGCCCAGACACAAATGTTTATTTTTTATGTGACGTTAAAATCTGGAAATTTAAGAATTGATTTTGGTACATAAACATGTGAGTCAGATTTATAAACGTGTATAATGGTGTTTGCATGTGTATAAATGCATTGCATTAACACAAACAAGCTCAACTATTTGATTAAAGAAGTCTAAAATTGTTTAAATGGCTGTAGATGACAATCTTGCATGCACGACACCTTTAATTTCCACTTTAAAAAAATAGGCCTATCTACACCACAAACATGATTAAGCCTCTACGTGCCCGACACATCATTGATAAGCAATGCGACCATCCTAGAAGATGTCAATGTGATCATTCAGGGACAATTAAGTAGTTCTTTGTTATGATCTAAACATGATTTCCTTCCTCATTCGCCGTCTGGAGAACAGAACCCCTTCTAATCCACACACAAGTCCGTTCCATCACCCCAAACCCATTACCATGGGATCTGCCTCCAAATTCACTACCAACCTCATGTTGGAGAAAACTCTCTTATTTTGAAGTTGACAAAACGTTTCCATCAGTCTAGTCTGAAGATTTCAAGACTTAACTGTTAAAGTCTGATGAACTCCAGACTCTGTCGTCAAAGTCTGAAAACTGCAAGACTCAAGACTCAAAGCCAACCCATACTAGTAGTTTCTAGACCAATGAAGAGAAGACTTATCCAGAAACGAGTTTATCTTTAAGGATTTGGTTCGTACGGTTCTTACGGCTGGAGATAGCACATCGAGATCAATTATTCTTATTGGAATCAATTTGGATAATCAAGATCTGATGAAAAGCGAAGTATACTTGGAATGTTCTACTTATGGAAATCTAGATCCTGATTGTATGGGCGAGCATGATCAATGGGCTATCATCACATTCCTTAAATAACTCGAGATCTCCTTGATTGATTCTGTCCAACGGGTAAATTAGAAGAACTCATTTGGAAAATGTCAACGGTTATAAAGGCATGAAGAAATATATAAGGAAGACGCTCAAGTTATTCGAGTGTGTGTGTGTGAAAGAAAAATTCCAAAGTCTGAAGCTCTAAGTTCTTTGCTATTTCAATCGCTGAGCTTAAGTTGTACTCAAAAGATAGATCAAACACTTGTGAAACCTTGAGGAAGTGTAGTAGAGTTTTCTACACTGTGGAATCAAAGACGTGATGCTATAAAAACTCTTTTAATTTTTAGTGAAATCCAGCCAGTAGGCTGTCAGTGGGGAGAGTGGACGTAGGCTTGGTTTAAGCCAAACCACTATAAATTTTGTGTCACAATTCTCTTTCCCTGAATTCTTTACTTTGATTCATCATTTTATATAACTGTTTATAGTCTATTACATCTTCAATCTATTATCCTCACAAGAACGAGTTAGTCTATTAAATTTTATAAAACTTGCTAGAACACCTATTCACCCCCTCTAGGTGTCCTTACTAGCCTTATCAATTGGTATCAGAGCTTGTGTGCTCATTTAATTGAAGTGTTTTTACTTCTGAGTTAAATATCTATGGCTAGTATGTTAACTCTAGGTTTGGTTGAAGGCTTAAGTAACACCAGATCTCCTTACTTTAATGGAAAGGAATACAACGTATGAAAAAACAAGATGAAAGCATTCCTAAGATCGAAAGATCCTCTGGAATGAGATGTGGTAGAAAAAGAAATCACTCCTAAAGCTACATCAGTTTCAGAAAGAGAAAAAAAAGTTACAGACACTAGCGAGATGACACAAGAAGAAATAACCAAGAGACAAGTTCTTGATACTAAAGTAATTTACTCTTTATATTGTGCTTTATCTCCTACTGAGTATAACATAATTTCTTCTTGTGAAACAACCAAAGAAGTTTGGGATAGGCTACACATTACCTATGAAGGAACTGATCGAGTGAAAGAAACAAATATCAATATTCTATTCGGACAGTATGAAGCTTTTAAGATGAAGCCAGGAGAGTCTATTACTGACATGTTTAGTCATTTTACAGAGATTGTAAACGGTCTGGAGTATCAGGGACAACCAATCTTAGGACCAATGAAAGTTAACAAATTGCTACGTGGACTCTCCAAAGATTAGAATCACGTGAAGACTTCGATAAGGGAAACTCAAAGGATCATGCCGCTTTCTGTAGACGAGCTAGTTGGCACACTTCAGTCTTATAAAGTGGAGCAAATCAATGAGGAAGAAGATCACAAGGGTAAGAAGTCAATTGCTTTAAAATCTAACGATAACTTTGATGTTACAGACTCTGAAAATGATATGGACGATGAAGAGTTAGCACTTATGATAAGGAGGTTCGGGAAAATAAACAAAAATGGAAAAAGATTCAATGGAAAGAAGCAAAGTACTCAAAAGTTTCAAAACAAATCAACTGAGAATGATGAAGCCAACAAACATGTAATCTATTTTGAATGCAAGAAAAAGGGACATATCAGACCCAACTGTCCTCTCGTTGAAAAAAAAAAAAAAAAAGAAGAAGAAGGGAAGAGCTAAAAAATATAGAAAGGCACTTAAAGAAGAGACATGAAGTGATATTGAATGCGAAGAAAGTGATGAAAATTATGCCAATATCTGTCTAATGGCAAAATCAGAATCAGACTCAGACTCTGAGATAGATTCAGACTCAGACTCAGATAGCGAAATCAAGGTCACTATCAAGAAAAATGTTAAATGGTATTTGGATAGTGACTATTCGAGACACATGACTAGAGATTCATGTTGTTTTATAAAACTTGTGCAAATAAATGGTGGAAAAGTTTCTTTTGGAGGAAATAGCAAAGGAAGAATTGTTGGGTGTAGAACTATAAAGATTGAAAGTCTCACAATCAATAATGTCTCATTGGTGGAATGACTAAATTACAATCTACTCGGCATTAGCCAATTGTGCGACACTGGATTCAAAATCAATTTTCAAGAAGGAATATGTTCGGGAACTAGTAAAGATTTTTCTCAATCTTTTACTGGACGAAAACATGGGAACATTTATCTTCTAGATATAAAACAAGAAATATCTCAATGTCTAATATCGATTCAAGATGAAGCGAATCTTTGGCATCAAAAGCTTGGCCATGTCAACATGAAGCAAATCGCCAAGATTTCATCCAAGAAGCTTGTTCGTGGACTACCCAACCTGAAGTATCAAAAGTCTAACTTATGCACACCATGTGTGTTGGGAAAACGGGTTAGAAGCTTTTGCATATGGATTTCTTTGGACCAACCAAAACTCAAAGCATTGGTGGAAAAAGATATTGCCTAGTTATTGTGAATGATTATTCACGATTTACTTAGGTTTACTTTATGGCAAGTAAGTCTAAAATATTTTCTTATTTTTCAAAGTTTACCAAGAAAGTTCAGAATGAAAAAGGATATGATATTTTAAGTATACGGATAGATCATGGAGGTGAGTTTGAAAATCAAGATTTTGCCAAATTCTGTGATGAATCTGGTTTTCAGCATGTTTTCTCTTCTCCATACACTCCATAACAGAATGGAGTTGTGGAAAGAAACAATAGATCTTTTCAAAAAATGGCAAGAACTATTTTGATTGAAAGTAATATTTCTTCTCGTTTTTGGGCTGAAGCAGTTTCTACAGCTTGTTATATTATTAACAGAGTATTCTTAAGGCATATTCTAGAGAAAACACCCTATGAGTTATTCAAAGGAAAGAAACTAATTGTTTTTTATTTTCATGTGTTTAGTTGCAAATGTTTTATTTTGAAAAATGCAAATGACCGAACTGGTAAATTTGAAGAAAAATCAAACGAAGGAATTTTCCTTGGCTACTCAACATCAAGCAAAGCCTATAGAGTATTCAACAAGAAGACTCAGTCTGTGGAAGAGTCTATGAACGTCAAATTCCAAGACTCTTTGCAAAATCAATTGATTCAGACTCAACCTGAAGAATCTGAACCTACTCCAAACTTTACAAAATCTACCTCCCTTGAAGTGGCTCAGACTTCTGAAGAACAACAATGAACGGAAGTTGAAGAATCAACTGAAGTAAAAAATCAGTAAACTGTCAGACCGACCAAGAACTGGAAGCACAAGTCTAGTCATCCCAAAGAACTCATCATCGGTGACATTGATGAAGGGATTCGCACCAGATCCAAAAAACAAGAAGAGTCTAGCGTCGTGGCACTTATCTCTGAAATAGAACCCAAAAGCATAGAAGAAGCTTTACTTGACAAAAGTTGAATTGAAGTTATGCAAGAAGAACTTAGATAGTTCAGTATTAATGATGTTTGGGAACTAACTCCAAAACCAAAAGGTAAATCCATTATTGGAGCTAAATGGGTTTTTAGAAACAAAATTAACGAAAAAGGTAAGGTGGTCAGAAACAAAGTAAGACTTATGGCCAAAGAATATACGCAAGAAGAATGGATAGACTATGATGAAACCTATGCTCCAGTAGCAAGGTTAGAAGCAATTAGATTATTGCTTGCTTTTGCTTGTTATAAAAATTTCAAGTTATTCCAAATGGACGTCAAAAGTGCATTCCTAAATGGATTTATCCAAGAAGAAATTTATGTGAAATAATCTCCCAGATTTGAAGACCCAAAGAGACCAGACTCAATATTCAAACTTAAAAATGCTCTATATGGATTAAAGCAAGCACCTCAAGCATGGTATGACAGGTTAAGTAAGTTTTTAATTCAAAATGGTTTTGTCAAAGGAAAAGTAGATATTACCTTGTTTATTAAAAGAGAAGGTAAAAACTTTTTACTTGTTCAAATCTATGTTGATGATATCATATTTGGATCACCTAACGAAAACCTGTGTAAGAAGTTTTCTAAGTCTATGTAGGATGAATTTGAGATGAGCATGATGGGTGAACTATCTTTCTTTCTTGGATTACAAGTGAAACAATTGAAGGAAGGAATTTTCATTCACCAAGAAAATTTTAATATGCAAAAGATCTCGTTAAAAAGTTCAGATTAGAGAATTGCAAAAAGACTGAGATACCAATGTCAAGTTCTTCGAAGCTTGACAAAGACGAAGGAGGAAAAAAAGTTGACCAAAAGCTTTACATGAGCATTATGGGTTCACTTCTTTATCTTATTGCTTCTAGACCGGATATTTTATTTAGTGTTTGCATTTGTGTAAGATTTCAATTAGATCCCAAAGAATCTCATCTAAGTGCTGCAAAACGCATCATTAAATACGTTGCAACTATTTCAAATTTAGATCTGTGGTATCCCAAAGAATGAGACTTTACCCTCCTTGGATATTCAAACGCAGATTTAGCAGGTTGCAGAGTTGATAGAAAGAGTACTTTTGGTACGTGTCAATTGCTAGGAAACAGGACAGTATCTTAGTTCTCAAGAAAGTAAGGTATTGTAGCTCTTTCAATAGTAGAAGTAGAGTATGTGGCTCTTGGGAGTTGTTGTTCTCAAATCTTATTGATAAAACAATAATTGAGAGACTTTGGAATCGAAGACTCGTGTACCGAGATCAAATGTGACAACACTAGCGCAATTAATCTCACAAAAAATTCAATTCTTCATTCAAGGGCAAAGCACATAGAAATTTGACATCACTTTATTAGAGATCATGTTCAAAATGGAGAAGTTATGATTCAGTTCATTGATTCAAATAATCAACTGGCAGACATATTTACAAAGCCACTGGAGAAAAACCTATTTGAGTCTATTCGCACTAGACTGAACATCACATCTCTTATCCAATAAAGTCTAAAGGTGTTCAGACTCAGAGGTAAAGTCTGAAAATGTTCAAACTCAAAAGACCAAGAGTTACGACTGTAAGTTATTTCGGTACTAGTAATTTAATTTTTGGTTAAAGACTTGAAAAGGTACAGTCTCTTTTTAATCGTTAATTGATAGAAATTATCTTTCCAAAGTTTTGAATTTATGGCATTTTCAAAAAGGCAGTTACTCCTTTTCAAAAAGGCAATTATTCATTTTCAAAAAGGAAGTTATTCATTTTCGAAAAGGCATTTTTATGACAATTCGTTTGCCTCGCTTCACTTGCTTTATATACTGTTGAAATTCATCTTCTTCGTTCTCACTCTCAAACCCTAACATTCTAAACTCTCATTTGCTTTCACTTTTACTCTCGATTAACCCAAAAAGTTATCACCTTTTCGAGCAAGTTTGAGAATTCCTCCCTTGAAACGACAATGTCTTTAAGAAAGTCTTTGAGAATTGCAAGCAGGGGACCACGTCACATGCCAAAGGGTCCTACTCACTTTGATTTAACCAAGGAAGAAGATTCTTCTTATCAGCAACAACAAAGTAAGCAACAACATTCTCAACAGCATCAATCTCCTCCACCACCTCAACCAAAAGAAGAAATAATGGAAGAAATTGAACTTGTAAGAACGTTGAGACCTAATGTTTCTTTCTCTCTTTACTCAAAGTCGAAGAAAGGCGGTACTGCGATGTCTTTGATTGACGAGTTTCTTAGAGAAAGAGGATTCAAAAATGAAACCTTATTTTTGCGAGAAATGGAAAAGTTAGGAGTTGCGGAGAAAGGGACGGTTGAAAGGACCTTTGCCAATTTTCCAAGTGACCCACGTTTTGGTACTGCTAATCAACCACAAGAACAGGACGACAATGAACGAATGTTTACACATTTTAAACCCAGGATGCGAGTGGCTGTTAATGTTGTTGGTGATGGAGCAAGCATTTTCCGCTCTAAGAAGCACAAGAAAGTTTATCTGAATCTGCTGAAAAGAGGGGTGATGAACCCTAGAAGTGTTGACTTTGATTTTCTCGATTCAATTAAAGTAAATCTGTGAGAGAAGTTTGCACTTCTTCAAATGGAGAATTTTTGTTTTGAATCTACAATTGCATATCCTGAACTCATAGCATACTTTTACTCGAATTTATCCTTTTTGGATGCGAAAAGTTTCTTTTTCATGGTAAGGGATAAGAAGTTTTTGGTGGATATGGATACATTGGCTGACATAATTAGGGTGGAAATAGAGTGTTTTCAACCAATTAGTGTGTCATTTGCTCATGCTACTTTGGAATTGGTACGAGACAAGGATGTTGAGCGCAAGATCTCCTATTCGAAGATGAATGCCTCAAACATCTTGCGGCACAAAATTGTGATCAACTGCATCCGTCCAAAATCTACATCAAAGACTGATGTCTCTCGTTCCGAAGCAAAGCTGATGTATGCCATCAATGCTGACTGCAAATTCTCTCTGCCTCACACCATCATATTTCATATGTACAGAATAATGGTAAAAGACAAGGGACAACTCATTTATTCTACTCTTATCACACATCTTTTTAGACATTTTAAAATCCACACTCCTGCACCTTTATGTTTGACAAACATTACTCCAATGGTGATTAGATTTAAAATGGTCACCAATATGCGTCTGAAAGAACTTAATAGGGTGTTGGAGTGCATGAATGAGAAGTCTCCCGTCAAGACGAAACAAGACTCTACAGCAGCCAAAAGGAAAGGCAATGAGCCCATGGATGCTCCAGCAAAGAAGAAGAGAACTCTCATCTTGTAGGATGAAGAAGATGGGGACGAGATGACTCTTTCAGCCTTAAGGAACTTGAAAAGTTTCGTCAGTTTTCACGAAACTAGAGAAGAGATTGAAAGAAGAGGAGAAGAAAAGGAAGAGGAAAGAAGATGAAAAGAAGAGGAAGAGGAAGGAAGAGGAGAAGAAGCAGAAGAGGAAGAAGGAAGAAGAGAAGGAGAGGAAGAAATGGCTCGAGATGAGTCTTTTGAGCCTACTTTGGCTGTATCCTTGTCAAGCAACTCTGAAAAGACAAGGAGTGAAACTACTGGTGAGAAAGCAAAAGAACAACATCAATCTCTTGCTGAAGCAGAACAGGAAGAAACTTCTCCTCCTAAAGGCACACAAATAGGGGGAGCTACGGAAAAATGAGGTATCTTTACCTATTCTCACTAGTGATGTTAGTCGGTCTACAACAGATCTAGAGGATATATATGCTTCTCTCCATCCAGAACCAAAATTTGCGGAATTGACTCCACCTCATAGTAGACAAACTACTTAAGATCCCTCCAATCTCAGAACTCCAGGAACATATTCGGCTGGACCCTATGCTTCGTTAACTCATTCAGCAGATTTTTCACGCATAATGGATGTTCTGTTGGATTTAAAGAATGGTCAATATGGTTTGAACTATGAGATAAAAGATATTAAAAAGGCTTTCTTGGCTACTTCAATTTCATTGCAAGATCAGTTACTTACCTTAAAGACTCAAGTGCAAGATCATGTGAAGGGTGAAAATTTCCAGCAACTGAATGAGACTATTGGGAAGCTTGAGAAGACAGTGAGCTCTATGCGAGAATTCCAGCTTGTTCGCCTGCCCAAACAGCCTTGACTCAAACCCCACTATTTTCAATCAACTCTTTTTATTTGTTCTCCACTTTTTGTTGTTGACAAAAAGGGGGAGAAGTTTGATGCAGATTTGATTTGGTTTGGATTATTTTACCTTTGAACTTATCTTTGTTTGGTTGTGAATTGGACTTTTTGACTTGACTTTTTGACTTTAGACTATCTGATTTGATCTTTTGATGCTTGCAGTAACTTAGGCTGTGACAATGATTATGGAAGGATAGTTATTTTGCAGGACTAACAAGTTTTCTGTGGTTGCAGAATCGTTACTATTCATGTTCTAATCTACTCATCTTTTATGAGATATCTTGTTTTGCTTAAATTTTGTTTTGCAGGTCAAAATTATTCAAATCTGCATAAAAGTTTTGTCACCATCAAAAATGAGGAGATTGTTGGAGAAAAATCTTTTATTTTGAAGTTGAAAAAACGTTTCCATTAGTTTAGTCTGAAGATTTCAAAACTCAACTGTTAAAATCTGATGAACTCCAGACTCTGTCTTCAAAGTTTGAAGACTGCAAAACTCAAGACTCAAAGTCAACCCACACTGGCAGTTTCTAGACCAACGAAGAGAAGACTTATCCAGATGCGAGTTTATCTTTAAGGATTTGGTTTGTACGGTTCTTACGGATGGAGATAGCACATCGAGATCAATTATTCTTATTGGAATCAATTCGGATAATCAAGATCTGATGAAAAGTGAAGTATACTTGGAAGGTTCTACTTATGGAAACCTAGATCTTGATTATATGGGCGAGCAGGATTAGTGGGCTATCATTACATTCCTTAAATAACTCGAGATCTCCTTGATTGATTCTGTCCAACGGGTAAATTGGAAGAACTCCTTTGGAAAGTGCCAACGATTATAAAGGCATGAAGAAATATATAAGGAAGACGCTCAAGTTATTCGAGTGTGTGCGTGAAAGAAAAATTTCAAAGTCTAAAGCTCTAAATTCTTTGTTATTTCAATCGCTGAGCTTATGTTGTACTCAAAAGAGAGATCAAACATTCGTGAAACCTTGAGGAAGTGTAGTAGAGTTTTCTACACTATGGAATCAAGGACGTGAGGCTGTAAAAACTCTTTTGATTCTTAGTGAAATCTAGCCAATAGGCTGTCAATGCAAGAAAGTGAACGTATGATTGATCTAAGCCGAACCACTATAAACTTTGTGTCACAATTCTCTTTCCATAAACTCTTTACTTTGATACATCATTTTATATAATTTTTTTATACTCTATTACATCTTCAGTCTACTATCCTCACAAGAACGAGTTAGTCTATTAAATTTTATAAAACTTGCTAGAACACCTATTCATCCCCCCTCTAAGTGTCCTTACTAGCCTTATCAATATCCCTTATGACTGAAAAATGATAAAAATATACAAAGGAGAAGATTAAAAAAAGAAAAGAAAAAAAAAACATAAGAAGAAGAAGAAAGGGGTTTGCATTTAGTGTGAAATCATACTCTTAGGCATGTGTGTTTCATGATTAGTGATATTTCATGTAAGAATTGCATTTGATGTTAATTCAGAAAATACAAAAAAAAAAAAAAAAAAACATTAGTGGTCTTTTGTAATAATGAATTGCATGTGTATGGTTGGATTGGTCGACCATTTTAGAATAAGTCACATGTCATCATATTTACAATTTAGTTCTTTAGAAAATATGCATAGTTTAATTCAAAAGCAAGTTTAATTTCGCTCATGGGAGTTTTATCTCAGGGCGTGATAATAAGGCCATGTAATACTCTTTGCACAACTCTTATCGAGTTTTCCTTTTCTACATTTACTTTCAAGTCATATCAATTTCTTGGGTTTTTACTTACTGCACTATCCAAAAGCATCCATCTCCATAACACTCCCTGGCTTGTCTTGGGGGATTTCAATGCTATTAAGGATCTATCGGACCATGTCGGTGGCTCTGAAGATTGGCTCCCTTGTTTTGATAAGTTTGGACAGTGCTTGGAGCAGGCTGAGCTAGAAGACCTGAGGTTCGTTGGTTTTAGATACACTTGGACTACGTCCTTGGAGCCTTCTAGGAAAGCAAGAAAGATCGACAGGGTTCTAGTGAACGCCAAGTGGAGTCTGGATCTCTTTTACTCGGAAGCCTCCTTCCTGGCACCGGAAATCTCGGATCACTCGCCTATGGTGGTGAAGGTGCTTAATCCGACTCCTTAAATGAAGCCCTTCAAGTTTTTCGACTTCTGAATGAAGCATCCAAAGTTCAACGAGATTATCTTGCAAGTTTGGGATGCCCCGGGGGTTGGAGTCCCTATGTATAAGCTTGTTTGTAAGCTCAAGGCTCTTAAATGTTGGCTCAAGTAGCTCAATAGAGATTTTTTCTCTAATATCTTCGCCATAACTCTTGATGCGAAGAAGACGTTGGAGACCACTCAGGCAGGCTTGCAGCAAAACCCCCTTTCTACTAACCTTGCTGAGGTGGAAAAAAATCAAAAGCGTATCTGTGTAGAGTTGTGTGCCTTGGAGGAGTCCTTCTTCATGTAGAAGTCCAGGGTCAGATGATTCAGGGAGGAAGACTGCAATACCAAGTTCTTCCACCAGTATGTCAACAAAAAACATTTGAGAAACATAGTCCTTTATGTTATTGACTCTTCAAGGAACTAGGTGACCGAACCATGGTTGGTGAAACGTCGATTTATAGAGTTCTTTGAGGACCTCTTGGCGCTGCAAGGGGAGCTGGTTAGACCTTCGTTGGAGGACCTGAGGGAGGTTATCCAGCATCCACTCTCGGATGATCGGGCTGCACTCCTTGCTCGGCCAGTTACAGAGTTGGAGATCCGGGACACTATCTTCTCCTTACCTAGGGGAAAGGCACCTGGACCAGATGGTTTCATAGCGAAGTTCTTCAAAGAAAACTAGGACACGGTTGGTCCCTTAGTCACGGCTATAGTGATGGATTTCTTCACCTCCGAAAAACTCTTAAGGGAGATTAACAATACCATCTTGGTGATGGTTCCTAAAGTAATCAATGCCACTTCCGTGGAGAATTATAGGCCTATTGCCTGCTGCAACACTATTTACAAGTGTATTACAAAGGTGCTAGCTAATCGAGTGGCCCTAGCTTTGAAGAGCTCGATACGCCCTTTTCAGATTGCTTTTGTAAAAGGCAAGCAGATCAGGGATAACATCTTGCTGGCCTAGGAACTGTTCTCTAGCTTCCACCTCGAGCCTTATCTCCCTAAATGTGCAATAAATGTGGACTTCAGGAAAGCCTATAATATTGTGGATTGGGACTTTCTCAAAGGTATGTTGCTGGCCTTTGGCTTCCCTCAGTTTGTCACGCGACTTATTATGACTTGTGTGTGCACACCCAAATTTTCAATTGCTTTGAATGGAGAGCTCCACGGGTTCTTTGCAAGCGACTGAGGTCTCCACCAAGGTGATCCCATCTCTCCTTACCTTTTCACTATGGTTATGGAGGTGCTTTCAGGGATCATTTTTAGGTACTCTTTGAGGTCTGATTTCAAGTTCTTCTAGAGGCGTAAGGCAACGGGTCTTTCACATCTCTTTTTTGCGGATGATGTCTTCCTTTTTTTGTGAGGCTCACCTTCCTATGGTGGCTCTTCTCAAGGAAGGTCTTCATATCTTTTCCTCTTGGAGTGGCCTTTGACCTAAGCCGTGCAAGAGTGAAATTTTTTTTGTGGGTGGCGCACCCTCCTTAAGGAATGGTATTCTCTTAGAGTTGGGCTTTCGAGAAGGGAACTTGCCGGTTCAGTACCTAGGGGTTCCTATAATCACTTCGAGGATCAGCAAAGCAAACTGTTGTGCCCTTGTCAACCGTATCACTTTAAGGGTTCAGTCTTGGACTCATCGTTTCCTCTCTCTTGCCGGATGGCTTCAGCTAATCAGGTCAATTCTTCATGCTATACAAGCCTACTAGGCTAGTGTATTTGTTTTACCTATAGCTATGGTGGACCAGATAGAGAAAATCCTCAAACTATTCCTGTGGAAAGGTCCGGACCTAGGTAGGGGTGGTGCTAAGGTAGCTTGGGATGAAGTTTGCCTTCCAAAGGTTGAAGGAGGACTAGGTATCAGGAGGCTCCGAGATTGCAATAAAGCCACCATGCTGAAGCATATCTGGCTCTTGTTCTCTGACAAGGAAGCACTGTAGTGTAGGTGGGTCCATTCCACTTTCTTAAATAATAAAAACTTTTGGGTTGTTAGGAAGCCAACCTATGGCTCCTGGATCTGGAGGAGCTTCTTGAACCTAAGGAGTGATTTCTGGATGGCCTTCTACTGGAAAATTGGCAATGGCCAAACAATCTCTCTTTGGTTTGATAATTGGCATCCTAGGGGGCCCCTGAACCTGCTCTTCTCAAATTCACTTATCTACAACTCAGAGCTCTTTAAGCAGGCCTGTGTTGCTGACCTCTTCTTAGATATTGGCCAAACTCTCAAGATGGTGCTTGAATCATGGGGTCATCCTCTCTCGGTCCTGTCGGGTGACCCAGATCATTTTTGCTGGTGAAAAAGCTCTTCGGGCCAGTTCACGGTGGCAATGGCGTGGAACTCCATCAAGAAGAAGAGATCGCGGGTCCATTGGCACTCCTTCATGTTAGACAACGCCATAGTGCCTTGTTATCAGCTTAATCTTTGGGTCATTGCCAAGCGCAGACTTCCAACCTAGGCTCTCCTTCTGTCCTATGGAAGAATTGGAAGTGCTGCCTGTGCATTTTGCAAAAGTATGCTCGACTCTATTGATCACCTATTTTTTGATTGCTATGTCACGGCTGGCGTTGCTTTCTTTTGGGCTTTCAGATGCAATTTGCCTTGGCGCAACAGAACTTGGAGGGAGAACCTCCGTTGGGCCACTACCTATTTGATGGGTAAAGATTTCTACAAGTGCATTGCCCGTTTTTCCTTTAGTGCACTTTGTCATATCATTTGGAAAAACATGAATAACATCATCTTTAGAGACCAGCCCCTAACGGTCCCAGCCATGAAGAACCACCTCTTTAAAGTGATCCGAGACAAGGCTATCACCTTTAGGAACGTCAAAGATAATTTTAGAAACAGAAGGTTGCAGAGAAGTTGGGGCCTAGACTCAATTAATTTCACTGGGGACCCATAAGTAATTTGTTCTGACGGTGACCTCTTCCTCACTTGTGGCGTCTTTTGTAGCCGGTTGACCATGACGTGCTTCTTTTTGGTCTAGGTGCTGTAGTGTATGTGCCGCATTTTGTGGCTTTTTCATCTCGTCACCCTTCCACTCCTTTTGTTCCTGCATTTGGAGTGTAAGTTTCTGGCGATGAGATCTTTTGTACATTGGGCATTTTCTCAATATATTTCTTACCTTTTACCAAAAAAATAAATAAATTGAGTGTTAATATCTTTCCTAGGTTTAGTATTAATCTAAATATTAGAGAAAACAACCCTATAAAAACAGTTGCGTGGACACTTAGTGGCTTTGACATTAAGATAACAACTTTCTAAGTTAATGGTATCGAAATGGTTCCAATAGATACTGGCATAATCAAGTCCTCGAACTACAATCTCTAGTTGCGTAGGAAACAAAGTGAACCTCTCACATCTTGTTTAGTTTCTAATTGACCCCAAATGGCTAATGGCGACTCCTATTTCACATAGAACCCCATAGATTAAATTGAACTTAAATTGAAATCTAACGTCGTGCGAGGTATAGGCTTAGAAGAGTCCGTACCTGATTGTGGGCCATTGTCCCTTCAATAGACAATACCCTTAAACGTCTTCTTTTTTCTTTTTTCTTTTTTTTGCTTTGACAAAAATAGAGGGTTGCAACAATAATGCAATTTGAAATTCTCATAAATATATCTCAAGTAAAATCTATGTTATGCTTCAGACATTATATATTGCTAGTGCTTGCATCAATCCCTCATATTTATAACACAATAAAATTCAATACTTCTCATATGTAAGGTCTTTAACTCTCAAGTCTCCTACAATCACTTTAAAGAACCAATGTTACTCTTGTATGTTTTTTGTCCCACAATTGTTAATGCAAGGGATACATTTAATTGCTAGTATCTATGCCCACAACAATAAGAAGTATACCCTTGTAACCTAATGACAAATGACAACTATCAAATCTCATAAAGTACATACATCCTTCTAAAAAATCTCTCTTCAATGTATCCAAACAATTGTAGATATCTCTAAACTTAAATTGGTGTTAACGTTATTCAGTCTTGAATACAAATGTAGATCTTGGGTTGGATCAAGAAATGCTTGGCAACAGCTTTTAAGTATTCCAAATTACTCCTTATTTCTTATGTTCACATTCATTATTGTAATACTAGCTCTGTAGACTACTATTTTCAACAACTTTGAAACATTCCCAAACTCAATTATACTTTTCATTGAATCACCAAGCCATGTAGGATTATTCCTCAATCTATTGTAGTATTTGATTATTAGTTATGCAATGTTTACTTGAGAAACATGTAACGCTCTATCACACAAGCCCGTGTGCGCACAGGTAGAAGTATAGTACAAGTGCCAAAATTTGGTATGGGGGGACACTTAAATGCCAAAAGTTACAAAAGGTGCATATAAGTGCCACTTTTAAAAAAAAAATGGGACACTTCAGTATCAACTCTGGTGAAGGGTCTCAAAATTCCTACATGGCATTTCTTCAATAATTTTACTCACCTAAGTGATTCGCTAAAAAGCTAAGTCAACAAAGAAGAGCCAAAATAACGTCATTTTACCTCCTATTTGAATTTTAATATAAATATTAATTTTTTAATTTTTTTTTTCAAAGAAGGTTGCAGAATACTTGGGGAAGGGTTGTACAAGCCCTCGTCATTGCTGCTACTGCCAGCACCTCCCCATCGTCATTAGGAAGGGCTGACGATGGTGGGGGGAGGGTTGGTCGAGGTCATTAGGCCCTGGCCAGGAGCTAGTGACCCTAGCCAACCAGTGGCGAGGGCTAGCGGTGAGGGCCTATAAGCCCTCATTTAGATCTGGGGCGAGGGTCATGGCCCTCCCTAGATTTAGTGAGGGTTGCTAGCTCTCACCCAATCAGGCCAAGGGTCGTCGCCCGCTAGGGCGACTCATCACTAGTTAGCTAGGTTCACTGGGCCCTAGCCACCGTCGCCGGCACTTCCCAGTGATGGTGGGGCAGTGGCAGCGAGGACTTGCATAGCTCTCATCAAACAAGTGCAATCTCCTTTTCTTTTCTTTTTTTAGTTTTAAATCTAAAAAACTCAAATCTTAGGCAAAACAGTGTTGTTTTCGGATAATCTAACCACGTCAACTTGCAAAATGACGTTGTTTTGCACTTATCTCGTTGGAAAGATGCTATGTCAACATTTTGGCCGGAATTTTTCTTCGTTAGCACTTAAGTATACATTTCCAAATTTTTAGCACTTAAGTGTCCCCCTATGTTAAGTTTTGGCATTCCAAATATCTGCATCTCTATTTAGATATACATATATATGTATATGTATATATACACGGTTGAAGGTATTGACTTGTAAAATATGTTCTCAACTTATTTGGTGCATTATCAGTAAATATTAATTGGCATCCATTTTTGATACATAGTTCCAGATTTCTCTCTAAACTCCATAGTATTTACTAAAGCAAATCCCCAGAGTGAATACAAGATTCTCCATACCAACTTCAACTTTGAACTCAAGATATACATGCTGATTTTGACTACTCGTATTTAAGAAATCTACATTACCAACTAACACATCTACATACATATTATTGTCTCCAGCCTTCATATCTCTTTTGATTGAATCTTCATCATCAGCACATCTTACATTTTTAATCAAGATCAATAATAGCAAACCCATCTTTTTTATACCCTTGGCACCCTAAGCACATCACTATCAAATATATAATTGTTCATTTCTTCATATAACTCTTCTTGTGTAAAGTGGATGCAAAAATAACATCAATGTGTTTCCAAAGAAACATAAGCTACAAAATAATGTTAATATATTTCAAAGCCTATATAAATCCAACAAAATCACGCAAAGTTATATTTGTATATAGAGAAACATAAGCTGAAATTACAGTACATTAAGGAATTTACACGGGTTTCATTCAAACTTATGGAGCCATGAAACTGATAAAACTGAGGAGATTTCATACTTCTTACATAAAATCCATTCTCACTTTTTTAAATGTTAAGTTTAAATCATTCTTAATTGGCGTCCACCTTGGATCTTTTCCTTATCATAGCTAAGAAGATTAACCAACTTTACACTAAGAAATTTTACTCATAATTTATCCTATTCGAAAATTGGAAAATCTGAATAGCAACAAAACTAATTAAATTCAACTACCTTAGACATTTTCAAGCTTTAAAACCTCCATTTCAAGATCAAAACTTAAAGACCAGAATTTATCACGGGTCATTCTCATTCTTCTTATTATCCCCTCATACTTGTCACACTTCCCTTGAAATACCACATAATTCCTATTTTTTTTCATCCAACGCAGCAACAAAACAAAATTTTCATAACTAACAACCTCCCAATCTCCTTTTTGAGACTTTCATCTGTAGTTAGATTCAAATAAGGGCCAAAACTTGTCGACTAGTCAAACCTAATATTTATCTAATTTTTTGATCCCTCTAATAAATAGAAAAAGATCGTCTCAATCAATGGCCCGAAGTATCAAAAAATGAGATAAATATTAGGTTTACGATTATAGTGGTATATACTAGGATCTCTCTCTCTCTCTCTCTCTCTCTCTCTCTCTCTCAAAGTCGCTATCGACTCAGTAATCGATCGGCTACAGCAACAAGGTCGCCGTAAACTCTATGGGTAATCAAGCAGATCTCGCTTCCGAAACATTAGACGGTTGGCTATGGCTCGTTTTTAGTATGGCAACCATTTAGTATTTCCATGGTAAAATTGAAATTACATTAACTTAATGAGAGTTAGGCAGGAAGTCTAAAACTTCATTGATTCCCTCAACAATGTCTAAAGTCCGAGGCAACCGTGAACATATGCTCGGGTTTTAAGGTTTGCAAAGGTAGCTTTGTTATTAAAGTGCTTCAAAAAGAATTATCAACCACGACGGAATCAAACAGCACCGATACAGTAAAACCGATCCTCAAAAAGAAGATATTTGATTAAGTACAATATTCAACATGAATGTAAAAAAACTTGTAAAGGAAATGCTGCCCAGTATGTCATCATCTATGATGGAATTACGCTTGACGGATATTTCGAGGTTCTGAGTTATAGCCTTTTTCGACCACTGAGGTGGCTTTGTTTCGGGTCATGTCTTCGTGGGCTTCATCAACATAAGGCTTTCTTTGCATTTGGGCTCGTTTGCATCTTCATCCATATCAGGATTCGATCTGGGTTAAACTTCAACTTCAGTTATATAATGAAATTATGGGGGGTGTTTACTCGGTTCCTAGTTGGAGGAACCTTTTATTGTTGATGGCATAGAGACAGAGACAGCAATGCTCCAAGTTTCAGTTAAAGTTTGTTTGCAAGCGATGTTGTAACTTGCATCCCACCAATCAAAATAGTAAGTTTCCTCCAATCTAGTAAGGGATGGAGATTATGTAACTCTTGAAAGTATTCCTTTTCTCTGCTTTTCTCGGGGTACCCACGAATGTTCGCACATCTCGTCTTATATTGCTTAAAAAAGTATAAGGATGTTGGTCCGCAAAGAAGGTTGGTGCTCTCTCCTTTTTGCCCTTCTTTTTAGCTATAAGAAAACTCAAGGTGACTTCAAGCGTCCTTGGCCTAGTGGTAATTTTAACGAGATTATGAGTTCGATTCTTGTCATGACTAAATTTTTGACAACTCGTGTTGCATTATTTAGCCATGACATATCTCATATGAAGAGACTTCATAACTGTTAGAGCTGTCAAATAGAACCAAACCAACTCGAACAAAATTTTACTAGTGTTTTCGGTTTTAGGTCAAGTTATCATACTTTTTGTTTTCTTGACACTTATTGCTTGATAGCTTATAGCAATTATTTTCCATCCACTCTTCAGGGTAAGTCTTTATAATCCATCAAAAAGTACCAACTTCACTTTCCTCTAAAAGTTGAATATAGTGGATTCGTTTTTCGACGACATGAATACCTTATCTAGATAAGGGACCTTTAAGGGCAACCTAAGTGACCCAAAGCCATCTAGGGTCCAGATGATCCTTGCATTTTCGTTTTCCTCCCATAATATTTTCCTTGGAAGTATTGTCATTTGCTATTGCTATGATAATCCTTGCCTTTAGCTTTTTGGCCGTGCGTACTCCCGCCCTATCTTTCTAGACCATACGGGATTAGACAAACAAACAATTGCAATCTCTTAATGGTTGTTAAGTAAGTGGGTATAAAATACAATTTTAGTTTGGAATGCGCATAACTATATTGCATAAAATAAAAGCACGTGATAGGCATTATGCAATGCGCTACAAATTTAAAAATCTAACTATATTATCTGCATTGATTTAATGAAGAGTAACTCAGAATATGCTAGCCATAAGCAAAAGAGCCATCACTGAGTGTTGATCAAGTCAAGATGTACATTATCTGGGCAAGGAAGGACCTTGTCCATAAACTTCTTTTCAAAAAGACAAAAAATGTTCCATTAAGTCAAGTAGGTCATCTTTTTAACAACAATGCCCAACCCCGCCTTCCGCCCTCCCCCCCCCCCAAAAAAAAAAAACCCATCCCGGGGGTCCCGGCCCAATCTTCTTTAAGAAATTAAGAGCACCCGTGATCCTACTAAACCCACGAAAATCAAAAGAGCTTTTTATTTCATTTAAAATTTTCAAGGATCAAGAACCGTGTGGATGTCGAGGTTAATGAGGTAAATATCATTTTAGGTCCCGAAAATTATAAGACATTACTCTTCAAAAGCAGGTTATTGAGCGATATGTCAATCATGAACGACTTGCCTAGGTTTTTAAGTTAACTTATACCGTTCATTTTGAAAATATTTTGTTGAACAAGAAACAACATCCATACACATGCAACTCATATTAGTGTAATCTTTACTCTGTAAATTAAAGCAACGTATTCTATAGAGAATGTGAACATGCATAAAAAAAAAAAAATTATTTTGTTCGGCAAATAATCCGGAAACATGAAAAGTTCAGAAAGGAAAAGTTATCCGGCCCAATCACATCCTCGTCTATGCTTTTGAAATTCGCAAAATTCGCATTGGGCCTGCTACATGCTAAAATGGGCCTGCTTTTCGACAATCAAGGATGACTACGTAGTTTATAGAAAACTGATAGCCCAACCCAACTTGAATCATATTATTTTAGCCCGGGTTCTGCTAGGGGTGAATGGCTCCGAATTTCGGATCAAGATTCCATACAAGTTTTACTGGAACTTAGCACCTAACCACTAGAGCAGGTTTCTCATTTTTTTTTTGGAATATAAAATATATTACGCATACCTTGATACCTAGGACCTAAAACCTATCATGTCACATATTTCAAGATCGGTTTTGAGGATCACTTAGGCACCACCTATATTGTTAATTGAATGATTGCTGTAAATAATCTCTTTAATATCCATAACTTGCTATTATAATTCACTAACTACAATTTATATTTAGACATATAAAGAATACAAAACATTAACAAAATAAAAATCTCAATTATAAAATGGAAGCTTAGACTAGTAGTTTTAAATTATACACTTATCACTGGATGCCATAAAATATTGGAAAATCATACAAAGACATAGACAAAAAAAAAAATGCAAAAACTTGTTCTATGTTCTACCTATCTAGAACCTGGAATCTAACTTTAGAAATAGGTTCTTCAATTTTGGAACTTGAAACTTATTTTGCATGTTTTGAAACCTAAAATTGCTCAAGTTCCCATCAGTTCAGTCATTCAATTCCAAGTTTTACCTAGAAAGGTTCTCACCCCTAGGTGCAACGCAAGTCAACTCTCATGTCGAGCCATAAGAAAACATATACCCCATGTGTCTCAATCAGGTCAAGTATCACTAAGGGTCCAAATCGAATCGGTTCATTGACATTCATATCAGCTGCTAGCACCTTGGCAAGGTTGTGCTAATAGGTTCGCCATCTTAAGATTTAGGATCACGGGCGGTGTATAAGTACCTATGACTTATACCGAACACTCTTTAACCGGTGGCACCTTCCCGCCCTTTTACCGATGAAAAAATAAAATGTTAGTAGAATGGCAAAATAATCAACCAAAAGAGGTCAAAGGAAACTCTAGGCACTGAAAAAAATTAAATGGGTCCAACAAGAGACTGCACGTGGGTGGTGGCTGCGGGCACCGGATCCAAGAAAAATGCCCCCCACTTCTCCCTCCTACCTTCTCTCCTTCAACCGAAGCCATGCCTGTTTATAAACAACACTGTAAAAGAAAAATATTTGCTTTTTGATAAGTTCTTTGGTAGTTGCCCCGATACAGACTCCTAAGTCAACTTTATTTTTTCTCCATTACGCTAATTTAATCTTGATGCATGTGATGCCCATGAGGAGATTGGATTAATCAATTAACCCTAACAAGATCTTTATACTTTTAGTAAAAGCTTGAAGAATATACTGCAATGATGCCGGATAAATGTTCTGCTTCACATCACTTATTCAAGGAAAAAAACAGCTCAACGTTGATAAAGTCATCATGTAATTGAAATAGCTCGGTAGTTGAATTGTAATGTGTTCTGAATTGTGGGTGATTTGACGCATCACATGTCATTAACTTATCATCGATTGGCTCGTCGAAAGCAATCCGCCACTAGAGTCATGGGTAAGGTACGGGACTTTCAAATCACTGGCAAGCTACTCGAGTTCAACTTGTGAATCACGTGAACTCAGGTAAATTCTTTTTCGAGCTTAAGTACTTCAAACACTTTATCAATTCAACTTGAGCTTGAAAATGCTTGACACTAATGTTAGCCCCAAAGTCTCACAAAGTTAAAACTTTTTTACATATTCAATGAGTACATCAATCATCTTCGATGTGGTGATTAATGTAAATCAATTTAATAAAATGCTCATCGCTTTGGGTCTTTAAAGTAAAGTGAATTGTCTCGCGGATTTAATACATTGGTGGTCCAGATGAAGGTAAAATAATCATCATAATATTTTGGGGGAGAGCGAAAGGAGAGGGAGGTAAACTAGGTAAATTTTAAGTAAACTCGAGAGGATCCTAATCTAGTAATTGTTTTAGTAGGAGCCCAAAGATTATCGTGATTACGCTTTTGGCTGCAATCTTTCCAACTTCAAGCTTATACCAAATATTCACTAATTTTCAAAATTTTTGTTATAAGGGACACTTCGTAATCCTTTGGTCAACTGATCTCCAGTTGTAACTGATCCATCAAAATCGTATCTATTTTCTTTATTTCTCATCAAAGTCTTGTACTAACGCACAAAAAAAGCCATTGAGATCTCTCATTTTGTGATCCAACAGTGACCAACGTCACGAAGAATGGCTTCTCAAAGTTGAAAAATGGAAGAATCACCTTAGTCACAGTAGGGCTGGAAGAAAACCTAAATAATTACTTGTATCGCTTGAAATAATTACCTTAATCATTGACTTTACGGAAAAATAACCAAAGCACGTGCAGGTTAAGGAAATCAGATATAGAACTCATCTATATATATTTATAGTTTTGATAATGCCTAAAGCTCTAGCTAAGAATAAAATCTTTAAGAACACCAATGTTCGTACAATCGGTTTCAACTTTTTGTCGTCTTGGCAAATCATGGACCATTAGAAATGTATCCATGCAGTGTACCCACCCTTGAGAGAACTACTTGACATTGTACTTACCTCATTTGCCAACGACTAATCAAAACATTCAAAATTGAAGGATTGTAGAATCACCTTAGTCATAGGGGCAGAAGAAAACCTAATCTTTCAAAGAACATTTATTTTACAGAAAAATGAATGATTTAGGAAGTATTTTCCTAAGAATGGTTGTTTGAAATAATTAGTCGATGAACATCATTATTATCGAGAACAACTCTTATGTTTGATTATTTTCATAGACGATGCAATTATTTTTTGTTTATTAATTTTCGTAAGCAATAAAAAAATATATATTTTCCGAACCAATTCTGCGGGACAAATGAAACCTCAATTTTGTTTCAAACGTCTAAGTTAACAATGGGGCAAGTTATCAGCTAAAACTTTTTTGCTTTAATGTTCAAACTCAAAGGGTTGATTGAATGGTCGAGAACTCTGTTTGGATCTCATAGCTTCCAATTTGAAGTCACGGCATCTCCAATTCAGAGTTACTCATGTATTGCCCAATGCGCATGTATGGATTGTTTGAATGTATCCGTGGGGATTGGTAAAATGAGTTAATGCACAATGTTTCTATTGATAACGATGAAATATGCCTAAACGATTTTATTGTTGAAAGGAAACATTCTTTATTAACTTGTTTGCCTAAGTAACATAAATAATCAATATTAAGAAAATCCTTTTTAACTTTTTAATTTTCCGTGACATCGACGTACTCTTAATTTCTTATACATTCGTCAATCAACTCTTTGGTCCATACTCTCCAAGTTTCCCAAGAACTCTACACTTCAGGACAAGCTTGAGTCAAAGAGTGATTAATAAATCTTGAGATATTAGTAAGTGTAAATATATATGAATTTTGATTGTCGAATTTGATAGGATTACTAAATGACCTTTTGTTCATTTCTCTTGCATTTCGATCAATTCGAGGGTAAGAACGTTAACATTTACCAGCATCATGTTCATTTTACCTCTATAGCACGAATTTATCAATCAAGTTTTACTGATTTTTAGGGACTTTGTTCTTAATTTTATCGATTGAACAGAAAATGCATATTAGCGAATTGGGACCATGATGGAGCAAATACAACACGACAGCGACTTTGCTGTACGTACAAGTCTGTATCCACTGTCGGTGCTGCTGCTCACTGAATCTCCTTCGTCGGGGATGTTCTAAGCGAGAGCCAAATATGGCTCCCTCCACGATGGAATCTAGACGCAGGCCTACTTTCTCCTTTTACTTTTCTTTTTTTCTTTTCTGGCTGCTTCTTTTTAAAATGGATAATCCGGAGATAAGCCACGTTTACACCATAATACTACTTGGAGTCCACGTCACTGAGCCAGGTAGCCACATCATCAGCTTCACAAAAAAAGAACCAACTGCCGGAGCTGTTTAATGGAATCAGATTTAGAACTCATCTACGTATAGTTTCCATAATGCCTAAAGCTCGAATTAAGAATAAGATTGATAAGAACGCTGATGTTTGTACAATCGGGTTTAAATTTTTTGTCATTTTGGCGAATCATGGACCATTAGAAATGTATGCGCCCATGTACCCAATGTACCCGCTCGTGAGAGAACCACCTACCAATGTACTTGCCTCATCAAGTATGCCAACTACTAATTGAAACAATAATCCTTGTACTGACACCAAGGAAGACATGAACCGTTGGCCATCCTCTCGGACCGTACCAAGGAGGGCAGGGTCAAAAACGAGCCTGTTAAAATATGTCTCGAGTTTGAGCACAATGTGAAATTCTGAATATTCCGAATTGGATATGTTGCGGACGTTCGAAATCGAGCAAAGAAGATCCGAATATCAACTTCCCAAAATTCGAATCTACATTGGAGAGTTTGGCCACCGAAATGGGAATGTCCAACTTTCACTTGGATTTGGATTTTGTTTAAAATATATAGAGATATATTTTGGTTAAAATAGGCAAGTTAGGAAACAAAATCATATGAGAAGTTGGCAAAGGAATAAGGGTCTTACTTATATATATATAGACTTGTGACCGTTGATGGAAGAAGGTTGATCATGAAGAATTGATCTTGAAGCGCCGTCTTGTTGTCGAGAGCTTGGGAGAGATTTTCTTTGTCGTTCTTGTTCGTGAATTACATCCAAGAAGATTTAGTGTTCAAGCCAATTAAATCTTGTGGTAAGATTTGCGTGTAATTCCTTCGTGAGATTGAGAGATTATTTCTTGAGGAATTTTTGGGCTAAACACTGCATGTGTTATTAGGTATAATTGGGGCTTGGAAAACACCAAGAGAGTGTTTGAGTGACTCGAGTGTGTAATCTCCTTATATTGCTTGATCTATAGTGAATTTCACTGCTGCTCACCCCGTGGACATAGGTCTTTATGACCGAACCACGTAAATCCAGTGTCCAATATATTTTCTTCTTCTGTCTATATTATTGTTCGATCGCTCGTCTTATCGCAACAAGTGGTATCAAAGCCAGACTTTGGCTAAGTTGAAGCGAATCGATGGCGATAGAAGAAGTAAAAGTGAGAATCGACAGATTTGATGGGAAGAATTTTATTTCTGGAAAATGCAGATTGAAGATTATCTTTACCAGATGAAACTGCACTTGCCCTTATTTGGGGAGAAACTAGAGTCGATGAAGCAAGCTGATTGGGATTTGCTGGATAGACAAGCTATGGGTGTTATTCGGCTGACGTTGGCTTATAACGTCGCGTTCAACATCTTGAAGGAGAAGTCCACTGCTGATTTGATGCAAGTCTTGTCGGATATGTATAAGAAGCCCTCTACAATCAACAAAGTCTATTTGATGCGACGTCTGTTTAATTTGAAGATAAGCGAAGGTGCGTCAGTTACAGATCATATCAATGAATTCAATGTGATTGTTAGTCAATTGAGTTCAGTTGAAATTGATTTTGAAGATGAGGTACGTGCTTTGATTCTATTATCCTCATTGCCTTATAGTTAGAATACTATTGTTACTGCCGTTAGTAATTCCTTTGAGTCAACAAGTTGGACGTTTGATGGGGTTCGAGATTTGATTCTGAGCGAGGATATTCGTAGAAGAGAATCTGGCGAACCCATATCTGCTACTTTAATAGGTGAAAATAGAGGAAGATCTAGAACATGTGTGGGTAAAAGTGGTACTAATATGAACATGCATAGTCAATCTAGTACTGCTGAGGTTGTCTGTTGGAGCTGTGGCAAGAGGGGGCATATTAAAAGGAGTTGCCTTAAGCTGAAGAATGAGAAGGGTAAGGGAATTATAGTTGATTTTGCAGATAATGTTGCAGTTGTAGCAGATAATGCCGATTATGTCTTGTCTGTCACTAATGATTCATCGTTTGATGGATAGATTATAGATTCTAGTTGTTCTTTTCATGTCACACCAAATAAAAACTGGTTTATCACTTATCAGTGCATAGGTAGTGGTAAAAAGTCCAATTAGGGAACAATGCTAAGTGCGATGTTGTAGGTGTTGGTGATGTTAAAATCAGAATGCATGATGGTAATGTGAGGACATTGACTGGAGTAAGGCATGTTTTAGAGTTGAAAAAGAACTTAATTTCCTTGGGTGTCCCAGATTCAGCTAGTTGCAGGTATTCTTCAAAATGTGGAGTTCTGAAGGTTGTTCGAGGTGCCCTGGTGATAATGAAAGGAATCAAGCACGGAAGCCTGTATAAACTTCAAGGTGAAACAGTAACAAATTTCGCTGCGGAGACGTCGGATGCATCTGTTCAAGAGTCTATTAACTGCTCGAGAAAGACCTGGGTGTTTGTGCCAATGCACAAGTTTGATACTGGTGTTAGGATCACACGGTTGAGAGCTTTGATCGAGACGAAAACTGGTAAGTCGATCAAGCATGTGCGGACTAACAATAGCATGGAGTTCTACTTGGAGCTGGCAAATAAATTCTGCATGAAAGAGGGCATAGTAAAACACCGCACTAGTGCCGATAAATCACAAGAATTTGCAGAATTGATGAGCAGAACATTACTAGAGATGGCCCGAAAAATGATCTCTAGTGCTGGTATTGCTAGGAGAATCCTAGTTGATGCGCTTAATGCGGTAAGCTGCCTGGTGAATAGATCACCATCAACTGCTATTGAATAGCGGACTCCTAAAAAAGTGTGGTCAAGTAACGTTGCCGGTTATTTTATTATTAGAATATTTGGTTGTCCGTGTTATTCTCGAGTGAGTGATGGTAAGCTCGATTGGAGGGCAAGGTGCATATTCCATGGCTATGCACAAGGTGAGCGAGGTGATCGGTTGTGGTGCCCAGATATAAATTCATCTATTAACAGCAGAAAAGTTACACTTGATAAGTCTCCAGTACTTCTGGCTAGGAGTGTTTGTGGCAGTGTTAATATGGATCTAGACGGTGTTCAGCTTAAGGTGGAGTTGCGACTAGAAATTTCTGAGGTAGCGTATACGGGTACTAGCAAAGTAATTGACACAAATGATGCTTGTAGCGAGGTGGAGCCTATAGAGCCAATGATTGCCGTAACTGCTGAAATTAACAAGGAACGTATTCAATCTCTTGATAGATATGGATGCAACAATGTTTTTGCTTTATCTATGGTTGAGGAGGTTGCGTCGGAAAATCCTTGCGGAGTAGTTAAAGATGCATGTGGAGTTGGTATTCTGATGAGGTCCTCTATTATGGTGAAGTTCAAGCGAGGCTTGGACTTGGATAATATCTGTAGCGGTTGAGCCCATTGGGAGCTATGGGAAAATAGCGGTAGAATTTGAATTTTTGCGAAGCGATTGCGATTTGGCTCAAACGTCGAGCCAAGGTGGAGATTGTTAAAATATGTCTCGAGTTTGAGCCCAATGTGAAATTCCGAATATTTCGAATTGGATATGTTGCGGACGTTCGAAATCGAGCAAAGAAGATCCAAATATCAACTTCCCAAAATTCGAATCTGCATTGGAGAGTTTGGCCATTGAAATGGGAAAGTCCAACTTTCACTTGGATTTGGATTTTGTTTAAAATATATAGAGATAATAGGCAAGTTAGGAAACAAAATCCTATGAGAAGTTGGCAAAGGAATAAGGGTCTTATATATACTTGTGGCCGTTGATGGAAGAAGGTTGATCATGAAGAATTGGTCTTGAAGCGCCATCTCGTTGTCGAGTGCTTGGGAGGGATTTTTTTTGTCGTTCTTGTTCGTGAATTACATCCAAGAATATTTAATGTTCAAGTCAATTAAATCTTATGGTAAGATTTGCGTGTAATTCCTTCGTGAGATTAAGAGATTATTTCTTGAGGAATTTCGGGGCTAAACATTGCATGTGTTATTGGGTGTAATTGGGGCTTGGAAAACACTAAGAGAGTGTTTAAGTGACTCAAGTATGTAATCTTTTTGTATTGCTTGTTCTATAGTGAAATTCGTTGCTTCTCTCCCCATGGACGTAAGTCTTTACGACCGAACCACGTAAATCCGGTGTCCGATATATTTTCTTCTTCTGTCCATATTATTGTTCGATTGCTCGCCTTATCGCAACAGAGCCGACCCGGGAGCAATTTTTCTTGAATGTTCTGCTGCTCCTAGGTATTAACCAAAGTTCCCACTGCCACGGTTTCAGTCTGATTCCAACCGAGGTTTTTTTCCCACAATTAGCAAAGGCACGGAAAGCCATCGTATCCTGTAGTTAAAAGAGATTCCGATTCAGCAATAAGGAAAATGACATGACTCCACGAGCAAAGGTTTCTCATTTTTTTTGGAAAATAAAATATATCATGCATACCTTGGAACTTAGGACCTAAAACCTATCCCGTTACAAATGTCAAGATCGGTTTTAAGGATCACTTAGGTACCACCTATATTGTTAATTAAATTATTACAGTGAATCATCTCCTTAATATCCATAACTTGCTATTATAATTCACTAACCACAACTTATATTTAGACACATAAAGAATACGAAACATTAACAAAGTAAAAGTCTCAATCATAAAATGAAAACTTAGATTAGTAGTTTTAAATATACATTTATCACCATATGTCATAAAATATCTCAAAATCGCACGAAAACATAGACAAAAAAAGAAAACACAAAAACTTGTTCTAGGTTTCACCTATCTAGAACTTGAAATCTACCATTTGAAACGAGTTCTCTAATTTTTGAAACTTAAAACCTATTTTGCATGTTTTGAAACCTAAAATTAGACAAGTTCCCACCAATTCAGTATTCTAATTCCGAGTTTTACCCTAGAAAGTTTCTCACCCCTCGGTGCAACACAAGTCAAATCTCATGTTGAGCCACAAGAAAACATATACCCCATGTGTCTGGATCAAGTCAAGTATCACTAAGGGTCCAAGCCGAATCGATTCATTGATATTCGTATCAGCTATTAGCACCTTGGTGAGATTGTGATAATAGGTTCACCATCTTAAGATTTAGGATCACGGGCGGTGTAAAGTTCCTATGACTTATGCCGAACACTCTTCAACCGGTGGCACCTTCCCGCGCCTTTTACCGATGAAAAAATAAAAAGTTAGTGGAATGGCAAAATAATCAATCAAAAGAGGTCAAAGGAAACTCTAGGCACTGAAAAAAATTAAATGGGTCCAACAAGAGACTGCACGTGGGTGGTGGCTGCGGGCACCGGATCCAAGAAAAATGCCCCCACTTCTCCCTCCTACCTTCTCTCCTTCAACCGAAGCCATGCCTGTTTATAAACAACACTGTAAAAGAAAAATATTTGCTTTTTGATAAGTTATTTGCTAGTTGCCCCGATACAGACTCCTAAGTCAACTTTATTTTTTCTCCATTACGCTAATTTAATCTTGATGCATGTGATGCCCATGAGGAGATTGGATTAATCAATTAACCCTAACAAAATCTTTATACTTTTAGTAAAAGCTTGAAGAATATACTGCAATGATGCCGGAGAAATGTTCTGCTTCACATCACTTATTCAAGGAAAAAAACAGTTCAACGTTGATAAAGTCATCATGTAATTGAAACAGCTCGACAGTTGAATTGTAATGTGTTCTGAACTATGGGTGACTTGACGCATCACATGTCATTAACTTATCATCGATTGTCTCGTCGAAAGCAATCCGCCACTAGAGTCATGGCCGAGGTACGGAGCATTCAAATCACTAGCAAGCTACTCGAGTTCAACTCGTGAATCACGTGAACTCAGGTCAATTCTTTTTCGAGTTTAAGTACTTCAAACACTTTATCAATTCAACTTGAGCTTGAAAATGCTTGACACTAATGTTAGCCCCAAAGTCTCACAAAGTAATAACTTTTCTACATATTCAATGAGTACATCAATCATCTTCGATGTGTTAATTAACGTAAATTTAATAAAATGCGCATCGCTTTGGGTCTTTAAAGTAAAGTGAATTGTCTCGCGGATTAATACATTGGTCGTCCAGATAAAGGTAAAATAATCATCATAATATTTTGGGGGAGAGCGAAAGGAGAGGGAGGTAAACTCGGTAAATTTTAAGTAAACTCGAGAGGATCCTAATCTATTAATTGTTTTAGCAGGAGCCCAAAGATTATCGTGATTACGCTTTTGGCTGCGATCTTTCCAATTTTTTTTTTTTTGGGTGCATTGAAGCAATTCATTACATCAACCACTTTGCCAAGTGCAACCTTCCTCAAGCTTATACCCAATATTCACTAATTTTCAAAATTTTTGTTATAAGGGACACTTCGTAATCCTTTGGTCAACTGATCTCCAGTTGTAACTGATCCATCAAAATCGTATCTATTTTCTTTATTTCTCATCAAAGTCTTGTACTAACGCACAAAAAAAGCCATTGAGATCTCTCATTTTGTGATCCAACAGTGACCAACGTCACGAAGAATGGCTTCTCAAAGTTGAAAAATGGAAGAATCACCTTAGTCACAGTAGGGCTGGAAGAAAACCTAAATAATTACTTGTATCGCTTGAAATAATTACCTTAATCATTGACTTTACGGAAAAATAACCAAAGCACGTGCAGGTTAAGGAAATCAGATATAGAACTCATCTATATATATTTATAGTTTTGATAATGCCTAAAGCTCAAGCTAAGAATAAAATCTTTAAGAACACCAATGTTCGTACGATCGGTTTCAACTTTTTGTCGTCTTGGCAAATCATGGACCATTAGAAATGTATGCATGGAGTGTACCCGCCCTTGAGAGAACTACTTGCCATTGTACTTACCTCATCGAGTATGCCAACGACTAATCAAAACATTCAAAGTTGAAGGATTGTAGAATCACCTTAGTCATAGGGGCATGAGAAAACCTAATCTTTCAAAGAACATTTATTTTACAGAAAAATGAATGATTTAGGAAGTATTTTCCTAAGAATGATTGTTTGAAATAATTAATCGATGAACATTGTTATTATCGAGAACAACTCTTATGTTTGATTATTTTCATAGACGATGCAATTAATTTTTGTAAGCAATAAAAAATATATATATTTTCCGAACCAATTCTCCAGGACAAATGAAACCTCAATTTTGTTTCAAACGTCTAAGTTAACAATGGGACAAGTTATCAGCTAAAACTTTTTTGCTTTAATGTTCAAACTCAAAGGGTTGATTGAGTGGTCGAGAACTCTGTTTGGATCTCATAGCTTCCAATTTGAAGTCACGGCATCTCCAATTCAGAGTTACTCATGTATTGCCCAATGTGCATGTATGGATTGTTTGAATGTATCCGTGGGGATCGATAAAATGAGTTAATGCAAAATGTTTCTATTGATATCAATGAAATATGCCTATACAATTTTATTGTTGAAGGAGACATTCTTTATTAACTTGTTTGCCTAAGTAACGTAAATAATCAATATTAAGAAAATCCTTTTTAACTTTTTAATTTTCCATGAAATCCACGTACTCTTAATTTCTTATAGATTCATCAATCAACTCTTTGGTCCATACTCTCCAAGTTTCCCAAGAACTCTACACTTTAGGACAAGCTTGAGTCAGAGTGATTAATAAATCTTGAGATATTAGTAAGTGTACATATATATGAATTTTGATTGTCGAATTTGATAGGATTATTGAATGACCTTTCGTTCATTTCTCTTGCATTTTGATCAATTTGAGGGCAAGAACGTTAACATTTACCAGCATCATGTTCATTTTACCTCTATAGCACGAATTTATCAATCAAGTTTTACTGATTTTTCTTGAATGTTCTGCTGCTCCCAGGTATTAACCGAAGTTCCCACTGCCACGGTTTCAGTCTGATTCCAACCGAGGTTTTTTTTCCCACAATCAGCAAAGGCACGGAAAGCCATCGTGTGCCGTAGTTAAATGAGATTCCGATTCCGCAATAAGGAAAACGACATGACTCCACGAGCAGAGCAGAGAAGGGAGCCCCCCTCCCATCGGTGTGGCCGAAGGTAGGAGGGGGTGGTACTAACGGCCACATCCAATTTAGTCATAAAAGGGGGGAAGCTGAAAACTTGGGAACAATCAATCAAAGCCTCTCTCTCTCTCTCTCTCTCTCTCTCTCTCTCTCTCTCTCTCGGCACAATAATGAAAAAGGGTAAAAAGGGAGTGGGGCGCAAAAGAGAAATTTGAAAGAAAACGAAAGATTTTTTTTTTTTTTAACCTCTCTCTTTTCACAAACTTAGTGACGGGGGAAAAAGCCAAGGATGGCTTTATCGAATGAATGGGGATGGTTTCGGGTGCCAATTCCGGGGGGAGGGGGTCACCGTCGTCGTCGTCCAAATTCGTTCGCTCCAAAATTCCCTCAGGGCAAATGATAGGGAACGAGCCTGTGCTGTTGCTGCTGCCACCATTGCGCGACACACGCTGCCAGAGGATCTCTCAGAATCATGACGGCATCTCTCCCTCTCTCTCTCTCTCTCTCTGTGCGGCAATGATCATGCACATTTACCGCAACGGGAAAGCAGCCACTTTCGCAGTCGCTCGCCCTGCCTGCTGCTGCCGAAATGATATATAATGAAAGAGTACGCAACGAGGGAAGGGGAGGGGGGGAGAATAGCGCCTCGTCCCCCTACTATAGAATCGGCACGACGCAGAGCGCCGAAGGGAATCTTGGCAACCATGTGCCCTCTCTCAGCCTAAGCAATCATAGGACTAAGTGACAAATGTCCTCCTTTCGCCATTATAATGACATGTCCCGAGAGAAGGACAAAATAAAGAATTTGAAGAAAAGTCGCGCACGTCATAATAAATTAAACCAATTAGTTAGACGTCCCCCCCTCCCCTGCTCTCGAACAGTATTTTGCAGGACCACCCCTTTTGAGATAACACCTGCAACACACACACTCTCTCTCTCTCTGTCTGCCCAAGAAACGGTCGGGGGTGGCGAAGTGGCGGAGGAGATAATTGCAGCGGGGTGGTGTGGTCGGTCTGACGATTGAATTCTCGAGAGAGGAAGGAAAGAGACGGGTGCGGAATCGCGCACTTGGGGAGACAATCTCTGACCACCGGAGATAGCAAAGATTCTTCTCCATCCCTCCCTCTCTCCCCTCCCCCTTTTGGCCTACTTTGCTCTTCTTTTTCTTTCCCCCCTTTCTCCCCCAATTGGGTCGTGCGTACTTGGGAAGAGCTTCTTATGTCCCCCACTTCCATGGGCGAAGCACGAGCTTGAGAGAGAGAGCGTCACATGGGGGGAGGGGGCTTGTTTGGGCTGTGAGATGATTCCTCTTCCCGTTCCTTCCAACACGTGTCCGTGGCTTGCACGGCATGGCGCCACTCCCCCCGCCCTACCCCACCTCCTCCTCAACGCCCCAAGTAAAAATTAATCACTTTTATCCTTCAGAAGTCCCCACGGAGTAAAATTCAGCTTTAATGAAAAATAATAAACAAAAAGAAAATTTGTACTTGATGACGTTCTCTTCTCGTTGTTGGAAAAAGATGGAGGAAGCGGACAAAGAAGACAACGGAATGAAAGGGGAGAAGAGAGGGGAGAAGAAGATTTCGCAGAACCATAAATGCAGAAAGAGCTGAGCGGGTACTAGGAAGAGAAAACGGATGGAGAGAGAAGGAGCGGAGAAAGAGACGCGAAATTTGGGGGAGATGAGTACATGGGGGGTTGGGGAATTCTTGTCGCCGCGCCACGGTCTTTCTTTTCTGCTGAAAAGGAACATGGATTTTTCTGACTCTTCTTTTTCTTCAACTTTATTCGATAAGAATGACAATTCCTTGTTTTTTCTTTAAACAGTTTTGTTGGATCTGCTTCGAATTATAATTCCATTTGGTTTGATTTCGTTCTCTTCAAAGTACACCGTGGGCTCATCCCTATTACCAACAAAAGAGACGAACATACTCAGCATTTAAACCTTGATGGGATGTTTCAAGAATTGAGAGAATCTCGACATAATTTCTATACAATACCCATCATGTAATTCCAATTCATTTTAATGATCCAAATCTTTAAATGCAGGCAATTTTCAGAATTTTTCCTTGGGATCATTTAGCCATTTGAATCCTCTCCATCCATCCAGCATTTAAGAGGTAGACCCCCCACTGTTCACTCCACTTATATGATACAGTTTTTTTTTTTTTTTTTTTGAATTCAACATGACAATAGAGATAGTAAGCACGTGCTCCATTATCATTTTGGTTTTTTAATGAGAACTTGATCTTTCATTAATTTTTGTAATTAGTCTATTCTAATATAAATTATCTTTAATTGAACAAACCTAATTATTTATTTAGAAAAATTCAAATAAAAGTTTGAAGTGAGACCGTCTTCTCAAAATAGGACCTAAAATAAAACTTGTTTCAAATAAGAAGCTGCAGTTGCTAAGTCAGTCTCAAATATAGGCTCAAACTTATCAACCAGCCAAATGTTCCCCAACCAGCATGTCATATGACTGTTACAGCCGCAGAAGTAAAGTTGCTTATATCAATGGTTGCTGGATTATTGTTTCAGACTCAAATTTGGGCTTGAACATTTCTGTTCAATCATCGTGCCTAAAAAATTCACAAGTCATATGAGTATTGAGTATACTAATGACGAAACTTAGTCTAACTTTTTAGTAAGGTAAGTGCAGCCTCTTCAACGAGATTGATTCCCTCATTGGTGCTAACAACTCCCATCGACTCATTGTTGGACTCTTGCGAAGAACAAGATCAATTGAAGCTAACCTTCAACAAAGTAAAAGGAGAGAGAAAGTTCTTTTGAGCAAGCTAATATTTTCATGATTAATAATGTACTATATTTTTTGGCCTAATGGAGTTGTTCTCACTAAAAACTGATGGGCTGTGATTGTTTAATGTTGTAATGTTATGGGGTTGTGAGTAGTTTGATTGTTGTAGGATAGGTTATTGTCAGTGCATTTGATTAGGGGGAGATTTATATGTTTGTAAACATATATATTGTTGTCTCTTTTTTTTTTTCTAATAAAATATCTAAGCTCAATGAATTAAGTATTTAATGATGAGTCAATGATGATGGCTGATGATGTTTGCTTGATAATATTTGATGATGCTTGTTATGCTAAGCTTGATGATGATGATGTTGGTGGTGGTTGATAATGATAGATTTGTTCCCAATAATACAAATGTTAAATATTAAGCATTCTGAACATATGCTTGCCCAATAATATAAGATGTGTCGTTTTGTGTACATAGCATATGCACTAAACAATGAGCTATCCAACATGCCATGTGCATAGCATAACTTTCATGCTAAATTGTGTCCGCATAGTTTTTGTGCTATGTAAGTAGTGCATAAAAACAAAACATTTCTATATGATATAAGCCAAATGAAGGACTATTTTGTTAACTTCTACATAGCACCGACACGCGACATTTGATATAACACAACATGCGAATACGTCATTTCTTAAAATATAGAGAATTTTGACACATTAAAACACGTTGTATATTAAATATATATTTTTATATATACATAATAAATTATCATTTAATTCAAATTCATAAATAAATATATAATAGAAAAAAAGAGCCTAGAATGAATTTATACTAAAAATATTAATCCATCATTTGTGAATATTATTCATTGTTTCAAATTGACAAATTCAACTACATTCTATTTCAACAATCCATAAAACTTAGAAAAAAAAAACAAGAAATCCACATTCCACCATTAAATTTAATATTTAACAATAAATAAATAAAAATAATCCACATTTCACCATCAAATATAATAATGAGTCATTCATCTACATTATTCATTGTTAAAAAAACAACATACTTCATCTCTAGCTCATTAAGTGAAAGACTCGCTACTTCAAGCATCCTAATATCTTCAAACATGTCAAATGCATCTCTGCCAATATCTCATATCTTGGTCTCTCCTTTATATTGTGAGCATTTTCTTGATAGAAGACGAGTATTGCTATGAACGAAAATCAAATCTTATGCACATTTTATTCTCATTAAGTGCACAAATGAGTAAGGGTGCATTTAGTTTAGTTTTGCAAAGAGGCTTTGAGTGTAATGCAAATGCTAAAAGCCAAAGCTATTTGGGGAAATGTAAATTGTATTTGGTAAAAACTCTTGGCAAATGGACTTTGAGTTCAAGTTGTGTTTAGTAAAAAAAAAAAAAAAAATCTTTTGCACTAGGCTTTGGGTATATATTTTATATATATTTTTAATATATTTTTATTTAAAAAAAAAAAAAACCCAAACCCTTCGCTGATCTAGCGAAGGGCTACAGCCAACGATAGCTGTCAGTTAAGGTTGCCCGAGGTCGAGCAACCCTTAGCACCTAGGCCTCACGACCTCAGGTGAGGATCACGCGCGACCCTTGTGAGACCCAAGCGAGGGCTCACACAACACCAACAATTGTTGCCTAAGGTCGTGAGACCCAAGCAACAGTCGCCTAGGTTGCGTGTCATTCAAGGTCATGCAGCCTTAGCCAACCCTTACCTGAGTCGTGCGACTCTCGTCGCTCGGGCAACCTCAACCGACAGCCCACTAATGCCATATCTGGCTTGCCGACGGGCATAGCCCTTTGCCAGACCGAGGAAGCGTTTGGGCCATTTTTTAATAAAAAAAAATAACAAGGGACAATCGGCAATTTAAATAATTGACAAAGGTAGTTTTGGAAGAAAAAACTAGTTCTAGTACTTGGCCAAATACTAAAAGCCCAATACTTGTCCCTACTAGTATTGGACCTTTAGCTTTCCCAAGGCTGACAATCGGCCGAAAGTCCCTTCGAAAACTTACCAATCACCTTAGCATTTCCCCAAGGAGATTTGGAGGCCTAAAGCCCCTTGAGAAAGTTATACCAAATGCACCCTAAGTACTCCAATTCCTCTTAGCACATGATGACAAAGAAGGTTGTGCAAGAAGTTTTAAAACTATGCTCTGAGGCATAGGTGCACATGCACCATGATTAACTCATAGGTAAAGAACACCCCAGGTGCCACAATTTGGCATAGAGGAACACATAAATGCCAAAATTTCTAAATGATACACTTAAGTACCACTTTATCTGAAAAATGGACACTTAAGTGTCAATTTCGGTGAACTTACTAAAAATCTAAGGTGGAATTATTTTTTTTAATAAGACTAGTTTACGTGGCTTGTCAAAATGCCCACTTAGCTATCCTTGTCTAAAACAATGATCACTTAAGTGCCAAAACGACATCATTTAGCGTTGTCTCATGTAGTCTACATGGACGGCGCGATGTCGTTTGCCTTGTCTATGTGGATGATTTTTTTTTTTTAAAGAAATGCTACATCATTTAAAATTCTCACTGGAAAAAGACATGTTAGCTATTTGGCTGGGAATTCTCGCTATTAGCACTTAAGTGTCCATTTCTTCTCTTATATTCGTAGTGTATATTTTGGAAGTTTTGACATTTATAGCAACGCATGGTAACATTTCTACTCCTCCGAATTTCTGTTCTTTTGTTACCCGAAACAAAAAAAAAAAAGAACAGAAATTCGTTTGGTAACACCAAATTGTGTTTCTATTCCCCGGAATAGAAAGTTAGCCCGGGAATAGATTTGGAGCAGAAACAAGAAACAAAAAAAAGTTGCTTCTTGTTCCCCGGAACAATTTCTAGAAATAAGCCAATTTTCTTTTTTATTTTTTTTATTCCTCTTTCTTGCCGTGGCCACCTCCAACCGCCCGAAGCCACCGCCAACCACCGGCCACCGCCACCCATCGCCTGTCGCCACCGCCGCCGCCACCACCACCACCCGTTGCCGGTCGCTCGCCGCCGGCCACCGCCCGCCGCCACCGCTGCACAACCGTCACCGCCGACTGCCGCTGCACAACCCATCGTCTGCCCCTGCACAACCCATCGTCTACCCCCCCGCTGCCACCCGGCCGGCGGTCGTGCCGTGGCTGCGGCGATCCATGAGCAAGAATAAAAAACGAATAAATACAAAAAAGAAACTGTTGCCTTACCAAACGCATTTCTATTCTTTTTCTATTCCAAGATTAGAAATTTTGTGTAGTTACCAAACGGATTCTTTTACTCAGAAATTGTTCCCCGGAATAGAAATAGAAAAAAATTATTTCTAAAAAAAAAAAAAAAAACTCTTCTTCAGCCAAGAAGTGTTGTCATGCGCAGCTTATGTGTCCCTATATGTCAAGTTGTGGCACTTGACATATAGTAAAAAATCTCAAACTAGTACACTAGCCCGCTGTCACATGTCATTTAACTCGGTAATTTGATAATAAAATTTAACGAAAATTAATAGATGATAAATTTATCACAAATGTATCATTTTAGAGTAAACTTGTCAAATATGTACTAGTTTTGGATTTTTAGTGGTAAAAAAAAATCAGTTTTTGGTAAATTTATCAGATATGTATTAATTTTGGGTTTTTCAGAGTATTAACCCATTTCATTAACTACTTCTTTCAATAAGCTAAAAAAAAAAATGCATATCCTTTGTTTCGATTTTATAAACATAGGTTCTCCATCCAACACCGCCATAAAATTAATAAGTAGTCTCCATAATGAGTCACTTCATCCATCAGTCAAATTAAGGGAAAAAAAAAAAAGGATTGTGTTGTTGGTTTTATTGCTCTTGCATATCTCAAAAAGATTGCTCGTTTTTCGCCACTTATATGGTAGGATCTTTATATTGTCCAGTTTACCTACAAGTTAATCAAGAAATAAATCAACTAGTGAAGATAAAGTCAAGTACAAATAAAAACAGTTTTTGGACAAAATCAATGACAAATGAATACCCACATATTCTTTCTTCCTATAAATGAAAATAACCTTAAGATGTTACTAATCATTGAAGCAAGCATTTCAATTGTTTCAAGTTGTAATGCTAATGGGTTTTTCTTTTTCTTTTTCTTTTGGCCGAATGAGTGCTTTCTACCACATCTTGTGGGCATTAGATTGATGTAGAAGCTACATGGGCTAATGATGTTTTTGGTGTTGATGCTATTGTTGATGCTATTGTGGATGCTATTATTAGTGTTGTCGATTGTACTTGTAGATTCTTGCAATGATAATTATTATAACCTAACCCACTACATTTCCCGCAAGTGATAATGGTGGTATTCAATCTCTTTGAATGTGTTTCCCCATGCTCTCACACAATCTTCCTATTCCTTATCTTCACTCTGTTATTAGCTCTTTCATTCAGTATTTTTGTGCTTTGTTCTTTGTTTTTTAACCACTATAAACCCCAAACGGGTACATATTTGACAAATTTACTCCAAACTGATACACTTGTGACAAATTTATCATCTATTAGTTTCTATTAAATTTTATTGTCAAATTGCTGATTTAGATTATACGTGACAATTGACCAGTATACTATTTTGAGATTTTACTCTTTATTTGTCATAGTTATACCACTTTTATGATTTTTTGTGGTATTAATCCAATTTAATGGAGGATATATTTATAACAAATATACCAATTTTGGGTTTTTGGTGGTCAAACAAATTAGTTTGTGATAAATTTGTCGTGAGTGTACTAGTTTAGAGTTTTTTCCGATTATTTGGAGTAAATTTATCATAGATATACCAGTTTAAGGTTTTTCATAGTCAAAAATTAGTTTTTTGTAAATATGTCACATGTGTACCAGTTTAAAGTCTTTTAGAATATTAACCCTAAAAAGTATTAGGATATCCGTTGGCAAAGAAGATTGGTGTTCTTTCCTTTTTGCCCTTCTTTTTAGCTATAAGAAGGCTTTATATAACTTAAAATGCTCTTGACCTAGTAGTAAATGGATTATCTATTTTTCACAAGATCATGAGTTCAATTCTCACCATGACTGAAATTTTGACAACTTATGTTGAATTACTTGGCCATGGCATTCTTCATATGGAGAGACATCCTAGCTACTAGAGATGTAAAGAAGAATCGGAATCTAAATCGAACCGAATCGACTTGAATAAAAAATTATGAATGTTTTCGGTTTCGGGTCAAATAATTAATACATTTTTTTCCTTAACACTTATTATTTAATAGCTTATAGCAATTATTTTTCTTCCACTCTTCAGCGTAAGTCTCTATAATCCATTAAAAAGTAGCAACTTCACTTCACTTTCCTCTAAAAGTTGCATATGGTGGACTTGTTTGTCAATGACAGGAATACCTTATCTAGATAAGGGACCTTTAAGAGCAACCTAAATGACCTAAAGCCATTTAGGGCGCGTTTGGTAACGATTATATTCTCGGAAACAAATTTTGATCCGAAATGATTATTTTTTATTATGTTCCCAAGAACTGATTCTGAGTAAAAGAACACGTTTGGTAACTATACAAAATTTCTGATTACGAATAGAATTGTGTTTGGTACCATGTTCATTGATTATGTTCCAAATCAATTTCTTTTAATTTTTAAATAATTTTTTCCTTTTTTTCTTTTCTTTTTTTTTTTTTTCTCCTATTCTTCTTCTTCTCCAAGCCGATCGCCGAACCGACCGACCGGCCAAACGAGGGCCGCGACCTCACCGAGCATCGCCGGCCCTTGGCGAGGCCAATCCTCGTTGACCGAGCCTCGCCGAGCCGGGCAAGGCTCGCCCGCCCCGCCAAGGCTCGGCCTCGCTAGATCTCGGCAAGGCCGAGCCTCGCCGGTAGCCATGCCGACCTCGGCCGGGGTTGAGCGAGGCCTGCCTGGCCACCAGCGGGGCTGGGCGAGCCTCACCGGTGGCCAAGCGAGTCTCACCGAGGCTGGGCGAGGCCCGCCTGGCCACCAACAGAGCTGGGCGTCCCGAGGCTTGCCCAGCCACCGGCGAGGCCCACCTGGCCACCAACGGGGCTGAGCGAGCCTCGCCGATGGCTTGCCTCCGGCGAGCTCATTAAACCTCACCCCGGCTCGGCGAGCTCGCTGCACCGGTGCCGACGAGCGGCAGCAGGTGGCGGTCGTAGGATGGCGGTCAATGAAGAAGAAGAAAAGAGAAGAAAAAGAGTTTTGATTCTCAATTTTGATTTTTGAACAAGAATCACATTTTTTTTTATTCTTGATTCTAATCTCAATCTGTTCCCGGGAACAAAATTTTACCAAACGCGATTCTAGGCCCAAATTAATTCTGGGAACAAAAAATCAGAATTTGGCCCTATTTAGATGGTTACCAAAGAGGGCCTTAATATATTGTGTAATTTTTACTGTGTTTATTAGAGCAACGTATTCTATGAAGAATGTGAACATGCATAAAAAAATATTTATTTTGTTCGGCAAATAATCCGGCTAAATGGACTTGCTTTATGACGATCAAGGATGACTACGTAGTTTTATGAAAATGATAATGCAACCCAACTCGAATCATATATTTTTAGCTCAGGTACTAGGAGGGGTGAGTGGTTCCAAACTTTACATCCATATTCCGTACAAGTTCCAACTGAAACCTAGAACATAATCCCTAGAATAGGTTCCTCATTTTTTTTTTTTTTTTTTGGAATTTAGAACCTGAAACTTATTATGTCACAAGTTTCAAGATCCATTTTGAGGGTTTACCCATGTACCGCTTGAATTATTAATTAAATGATTGCAGTGAATCATCACATTTAATTATCATAACTTACTATTACAATCCACTAGCTATAACTTATATTTAGACACATAAAGAATATGAAACATTAATAAAATAAAGTTTCGGTCATAAAATAGAAACTCGGACTTACTCATCATTGGATGCATAAGATACTGCAAAATCGCATGAAGACATAGATTAAGAAAAATGCAAAAACTTATTCCAAGTTCTACATTATTCCAGGTTCCATCTATATAGAACTTGGAACCTATCTATTAAAATAGGTTTCCTAATTTTTGGAACCTGGAACCTACCCTACATATCTTGGAATCTAAAATTGGATAAGTTCCCACCAATCCAGTTATTTGATTCCAGGTTCTACCCTAGAAACGTACTCACCCTTAGATGCTATACAAGTCGAGTCTTAGGTCGAGCCACAAGAAAACATAGACCCCACGTGTCTAAATCACATCAAGTATCACTAAAGGTCTAAACCGAATAAGCCCATTGACATCTATATCAGTTGCTAGTACCTTGGCAAGGTTGTGATAATGGGTTCGCTATCTTAAGATTTTAAAATTATATGTGGTGTAAAGTAATTATGGCTTATATTGAACATTCTTTTAATCGGTTGCACCTCACCGCCCTATTACTGATTAAAAAAAGAAAAAACGTTAGCGGAGTGGCAAAGTAATCAACCAAAAGAGGTCAAAGTAAACTCTTGGCACTGAAAAAAATTTAAATGGGCCCAACAAGACTGCATGTGGTTGGTTGATGCGGGCACCGGATCCAAGAAGAATGCTCCCACTTCTCCCTCCTTCCTTTTCTCCTTCAACCGAGGCCATGCCCGTTTGTAAACAACGCTATTATAAAGAAAAATATTTGCTTTTCAATGAGTTCTTTGCTCGTTGCTTAGATAGAGACTCCAGAGTCAACTCTTTTTTCTCCATGGTGCTAATTTAATCTAGATGCACGTGATGCCCATGAGGACATTGGATTAATCAATTAGTCCTAACAAGATCTTTAACTTTCGGTAAACGTTTGAAGAATATACCATAATAAATGATGAAAAACACTTTATTTCACATCACTTATTCTAAGAAACAAACTAGCTAGATGCCGATGAAGTCATCATGTGTTCAAACTAGCTTAGCAGTTGAATGGTCACATGAGTCGAATTGAAAGTGATTTAACTTGCCGCATGTCGTTAACTTGTCATCAATTGTCTTGCTAAAAGCATTCCCCAGCTCGAGTCTTGGCCAGTGTATTGGGCATTCAAATCACCAGCAAGCGACACGAGCTTAACTTGTGAATCACATAAACTAGGTCGCTTATTCTCAAGTTCAAATGGTTTGAACACTTAATCAATTGAACTTGAGCTTGAAAATGCTTGAGACTAATGTAAGCCATGAAGTCCAACAAATTAGTGACTTTTTTGCATATTCAGTGAGTACATCAATAACCTTCGATGGGGTAATTAACGTAAATCAACTCCAATAAAATGCATATCACTTTGGGTCTTTAAATTAAAGTTGCATTGTCTCGCGGATTAATACATTGGAGTTCCCGATAAAGGTAAAAAAAATCATCATAATTTTTGGGGGAGAGCGAAAGGAGAGGGAGGTAAACTTGGTAAATTTTAAGTAAATTTGAGAGGATCCTAATCTATTAATTATTTTATTAGGAGCCCAAGATGATCGTAATTACACTTTTGGCTGCGATTTTCCTACTTTCACCGTCTTATCTTAGGCACACGTCCATGTGGATTGAAGCAATTCATTACATCACTCACTTTGCCAAGTGCAACCTTCCTCAAGTTTATACCAAATATTCACTAATTTTCAAATTTTTGGTTATAGAGGACACTTTGTAATCCTTCGACCGTCCGATCTCCAATTATAACTGATTCATCATAATCTTTATTATTATCTTTATTTCTGATCAAAGTGTTGTCCTAATGCGCAAAAAAGCCATTGAGATCCCTCATTTTGTGATCCAACGGTGACCAACCTCACCAAGCATGGCTCCTCAAGTTGAAGGATGGAAAAATAACCTTAGTCACAGTAGGGCCGAAAGAAGCCTTAAATAACCATTTGTATTACTTAAAATAGTTACCTTGGTCATCGACTTTACAGAAAAATAACCAACGGCAGGTGCTGGTTAAGGAAATCGGATTTAGAACTCACCTCTATGTAAATATAGTTTTGTTAATGCCTAATGCTTAAGCTAAGAGTAAGATCTTCGAGAATGCAGATGTTTGTAAAATCGGGTTCAATTTTTTATCATCTTGATGGATCAAGGACCATTAGAAACGTAGGTGTGCAGCGTAGCCGCCCTTGAGAGAATCACCTGCCAGCGTACTTGCCTCATCAAGTATGCCAACTACTAATTGAAACATTCAAATTCAAAAAATTGTAGAATCACCTTAGTTGTAGAGGCGGAAGAAATCCTTGTCTTTTAAAGTGCATCTGTTTCACAAGAAAATGAATAATTTGAAAAGTATTTTCCTAAAAATAACTGTTTGAAATAATTAGTTGATGAAAAATATGTTATTATCAAGAACAACTCTTATGTTTGAATAATTTGTGTGGACAATAAAACTATTTTTTAATTACTTCTCATAAGTAATTAAAAAAATACTTTCAAAATCAATTATTTCTCATGGAACAAATGAAACCTTGATTTTGTTTCAAACGTCTAAGTTAACAATGGGCAAGTTATCAACTAAAGCATTTTTGCTTTAATGTTCAAAACTCAAAGGGTTGATAGAGTGGTCGACGACTCTATTTGGATCCCATAGCTTCCAATTTGAAGTCATGCCATCTCCAATTCAGAGTTACGCCTCTGTTAGTAGATGCGCATGTATGGATGGTTTGAACTATTCGTGGGGTAAAATGAGTTAATGTGAAATGTTTCTATTGATAACAATGAAATATGCCTAAACAGTTTTATTGTTGAAAAAAGCATTCTTTATTAACTTGTTTCCCTAAGTAAGTAACAATCAATTTAAAAAAAAAAATCCTTTTTAGCTTTTTAATTTTCAATGAAACAGACGGACTCTTTATTCCTTATAAATCTAGCAATCAGTATGGTCCATGCTCTCTATATTTCCCAAGAACTCTACTCATTAGGACAATCAAATAGTCTTGAGATATTAGTAAGCATACATATAAATGAATTTTGATCGTCGAATTTGAGGGGATTTGCCGAACGATCATTCGTTCATTTCTCTTGCAATTTAATCAATTCAAGCGTGAGAACATTAACAATTTACTAGCATCATATGCATTTTACCTCAATGGCACGAATTTACGAATCAGGTTTTACTGATTTCTAGGGCTTTGTTCTTAATTTTATCGATCGAACAGAAAGTTCGTACGGCGAATTGGGACCATGATGGAGCAAATGCAACGCGACAGCGCGTTACTTTGCTGTACGTACGTGTCTAGAGACTTATATCCACCGTCGGTGCCGCCGCTGCTGCTCACCGAATCTCCTTCGTTGGGGATGTTCTGACCGAGAGCCAAATGTGGCTCACTACACGATGGAATTTAGGCACAGGCCTAGTTTCTCCTTTACTTTTTGTTTTCTTTTCTCCTTTTTCGGCTGCTTCCTTTTACATGGATAATCAAGAATTAAACCACGTCACCACCAAAATCCTACTCAGGAGTCCACGTCACCGAGCTAGGTCGCCACGTCATCGGCTTCACGGGAAAATAACCAACAGCCAGAAGTAGGATTTAGAACTCATCTATACATAGAAATTTTCGATAATGCCTAAAGCTCGTGCTAAGAGTAAGATCGATAAGAACACCGATTTTCATATGATCGTATTAAATATTTTGTCGTTTAGGCAAATCATGGACCGTTAGAAATATATGCGCCCATGTACTCGATGTACACGCTCGTGAGAGAATCACCTATCAATGTACTTGCCTCATCAAGTATGCCAACTACTAAACGGAACATTAATCCGTGTACCGACACCAAGGTAGACACGGATCGCCGGCCATCAACTCCGACCGTACCAAGGTGGGCAGGGATCGAAAACGAGTGAACACGGCAAAATTTTCTTCAATGTCCCGCTGCTCCCAGGTACCACCAAAGTTGCCACTGCCACGGTTTCAGTCGCTGGACCGAAAATTCTCCGCTGAGTTTCCATTTCGGGGGGCTAGTGTGTCAGCGAGTAAATTCCAAACGAGGTTTTTTTTCCCACAGTCAGCGAAAGCACGGAAAGCCATCGCATTGCTGTAGTTAGAGAAGATTCCGATTCAGCAAATAAGGGGAATGACATGACTCCACGAGCAGAGCGGGAGAAGAGCAGGGAGCCCCCCATCGGTGTGGCCGAAGAAAGGAGGGCGTTGTACGAATGGCCACATTCAATTTAGTCATAAAAGCGTGGAAGCTGAAAACTTGGGAACAATCAGCCAAAGCCTCTCTCTCTCTTTCTCTCTCTTTCTCTCTCTCGAAGCACAATTATGAAGAAGGGTAAAAAGGGAAGTGGGGCAAAAGAGAATTTTGAAAGAAAACGAAAGATGTTTTGTTTTTTCGTTTTTTTAATCTCTCTCTTTTCCTTTGTGACGGGGAAAAAGCCAAGGATGGCTTTATCGCATGAATGGGGTTGGTGTTTCGGGTGCGAATTTGGGTAGGAGGGGGTCGTCCTCCTCCTCCTCCAAATTCGTCGCCTCCTAAATTCCCTGAGGGCAAAAGATACGGACCGAGCCCGTGCCGCTGCTGCTGCTGCCACCATTGCGTGACACACGCTGCCAGATGATCTCTCTCAGAATCATCACGGCATCTCTCTCTCTCTCTCTTTTCGTGCTGCAATGATCGTGCACATTTTCCGCAACGGGAAAGCAGCCACTTTCGCAGTCGATCTCCCTGCCTGCTGCTGCTGTAATGATATATATCGTAAAAGAGCAAGCAGCAAAGAACAAGGGAGAAAAAAGGAAAGGGAAAGGGGGGAAGAATCGCCACTCCTGCTCCTCCCGTTGAATCGGGCACGGCGCAGAGAACTGAAGGGAATCTTTGGCCACCCATGTGCCCGCTCTCTCAAGCCTAAGCAAATCATAGGACTAAGTGACAAATGTCCTCCTTTCGCCATTATTATAAAATGTCCAGAAAGAAAGACGAAATAAAGAATTCGAAGAAAAGCCGCGCGACGTCATAAAAAAATCGACCAATTCAATGGCCGTCTCCCTCCCCTACTCTCCAACACTATTTTGCAGGACCACCACCTTTTGCCATAACACATGCAGCTCTCTCTCTCTCTCTCTCTCTCTCTCTCTCTCTCTCTCTCTCTCTATCTATCTATCTATCCATCTGTGTTCTGCCCATGAAACGGTTGGGGGTGGCGAAGTGGCGGAGGAGATGATTGTAGTGGGGGTGGGGTGGTCGGTCTAAAAACGATTGAATTTCCGAGCGTGGAAGGAAAGAGACGGGTGCGGAGTTGCGCACTCGGGGAGACAATTTCTGACCACCGGAAATAGCAAAGATTCTTCTCTCCCGCTCTCTTATCTTCCCTCCCCCCTTTTCGCCTACTTTGCTCTCCTTTTCTTTCCCCTCCTTTCTCGCCCACTTGGGTCGTGCGTACTTGAGAAAGGGCTTCGATCTGTGCCCCCCCTTCGATGGGCGAAGCACGAGCGAGAAGGGGAGAGAGAGAGAGAGAGCGTCACATGGGTTGGGGGAGGGGGATTGTCTGCGTGTTGTATGAGATGATTCCTCTTCCCGTTCCTGCCACCACGTGTCCGTGGCTTACACGGCATGGCGCCATTCTCCCCACCCTGCCCCACCTCCTCCTCCTCCTCGTCCGAACCCGACGCACCCAAGTAAAAATTATTCACCTTTATCCTTTAGAATTACCCACAAAGTGAAATTCAGCATCGATCGAATATATAAAAAAAAGTAAAAAATTTGTACTTGGTGACGTTCTCTTCTCGTCGTTGAAAAAGAGGGAGGAAGCGGACAAAATGAAGACGGTGGAGTGGAAGGGAAGAGGAGAGGAGCGGGGTGGGAAGAAGATCTCGCAGAACCATTAATGCAGAAAGAGCTGAACGGGTACTAGGAAGAGAAATAGAGAGAGAGAGAGAGAGAGAGAGAGAGAGAGGTAGCAGAGAAGTTGCAGAGAAAGAGACGCGGAATTTGGGGGAGATGGGTACACATGCGGGGTGGGGGAGGCGGGGGAGAATTTCTGTCGCCGCACCCCACCGTCTCTTTCTTTCTCTGCTGAAAAGAACGCGGATTTTTCCGACTCTTTCTTTTTCTCCAACTTTATTCGATAAGAATAACAATTCCTTGATGCACTTTTTTTTTTTTTTTTTTTTTTTGGGCAGGAGATGGGGTTCTTCTCCTCCGTATACAACACCGTACCGGAGAACAGAACTCCCTTCGTCTTCCTAAACCCATACCCTAACACTACTGTACTACAGAAGAGAGAGAGAGAGAGAGAGAGAGAGATGCTGTACAGGAACGAAAGGAGATAAATAAGCTGACCTGATGGACTAAAGATTCGAGAAACTATTCAGATGGAGGAAGTACCCCCCCTAAAAAACAGTGACAAATTATGGACGATAGTGCATGGACGATGCCATCCTCCCCCGACGGTGATGATGACCATGATCAGTCGCTTCTCCCCGCCGGATTGCTCCCTATCCGAGACCACTCGTAGCGTCCTTTCAGCGGCTCTTCCTTGACAAAATCGAAGTTGTACCTGCAACCACAAACACCCACCAAGCAGTTCGATTATTGCTCGCCGTCAAACGCGACCCATGTTGCAGAAAAGAATTTTCTCGGCCCTCTTTTCCCGAGAAACAGTGGGAAAACGATGGCCCACTCGGAAGGACAAGGGAAAATTCGCAGCTATGAAGACCGGAATGTTGGCGAAAAGCTGAGAAACGGAAGGAGAATGTGATGCGCTATAGTTTGTTTCAACTCACTTCTCCTTGAAGTTCTCGAGAGCGTGGTTCTTCTCGGCGACGGCGAAGAAATCTTCGAGCTCCGCCTGCGTCGGCATTCTCGGTCTCCAGCGAGAGTTGGCCTCGGACGTCGGCTTGGAAGCTGAACCCATGTCGTCGGACTCCGCTCCGACCTCGCTGCTCGACGGCGGCGTCTTCTCTCTCCTGCGAAATTCACAAAGTTTGAATTTCCAAAACCAAAAAGAAAGGTGGAGAAGCGAAAAGAGAGGAGGCAAAAAAAAAGGCGAAGAGCCGTTTGGTTCGCGTGATTCGGATTCGAAAAGCCGTGGAACCCTTGAACAGGTAGAAGTCCAGAAGGAAGTTCAAATTCTAGTTCAACGGATAGATCACCGACCTCCCACGGCGGCGGCGGCAGCGGTGGTACGTGGCGGCGTCGACCCCTCCGTCGCTCTCCTCCTGCAAAAACCGGGCACATGAATTTTTCAGCCTCTTCCTCACGCACTAACACGACACGCAAATTCGAATCGGCCGCGCAAACGCCGCGGTTCGGACCGTATAATTCCCTAGGATCTTCACCTCCAGATCTACGAAACCGATCGTCTCCTTCTCTCCCTCGCTCGATCCGTTGCTCGAGCAGCACGACACCGAGGCGAGATCGCAGGAGCTAGGGCTCCGGCAGCGATCCCCCGCCGCTTCCCCCGCCGGAGCCGGGCGCAGCGAATCCTCCGGCAGCGTCGTCGCCTCGCCGCCGCCGCCGCCGCCGCCGCTCCGGGCGAGCGGGCGATCGTCGTCGCACGGCAGCGAGCCGCACGACGACCTCAGCTCCTCCGCCGCCTCCTCCTCGCCCGGGCCGCGCGGCGCTGCCCGACCCTCCTCCGCTTCGCGGGTCGGGCGGGGGCCTTGGCGGCGGCGGGGGGGACGGGAGCGGCCGCGGCCAGGTTGGCTCGAGCTCGGGTCCTCACGCCGACGACGGGCACCTCCATCACCGCCACCTCCGCGCTACCTCTGCACTTCCTCACCATCTCTCTCTCTCTCTCTCTCTCTCTCTCTAAAATCCTCTCTCTTTCTCTCTCTAGGAACCTGGTGCGTCTAGGTCTCTGCGACTCCTCGTTGCTCGACCATCTCGCTGAAAGAGAGGGAGGGAGGCAATTTTAGAGAGAGAGAGAGAGGGGGGGTGGTGGTGATGATGACGACGACGGGGGTAAGAGAGAGAAAGGGAGATTTGGACGGTCAGGATGCGGCCGGGGTTTTAATTTAACGGGGGTGCGGGGTGGTCCCCCCCCAGGGTCCGTCGCACAGTGACGGGGGAATCAGGAAACGGGAATTCTGACGGCGCCGTTATGTGGATCGGGCGGGGGGAGGGGTCCGTTCTCTCGAAATCGCGCCGGTAGTTCCGCCAGTAGGATCTGGACACGTGGACGTCGCCAGAACTGGCTCTAGAGAGAGAGGGAGGAGAGAGAGAGGCAATGATTGGATAAAAGGAATGTGAGCGGGCGATCCAACAGTCGGTGTTGAAAAATTTATCCCTTTTTTTTTTTTTTTTTTTTTTGCGTAGGACGGGAGGTGGAAATCGTACGGACTGCGAACCGTAGAGTGCGGGAGGAGAGTTCTCGGTCGCCGGATGTCGTTCTCATGAACTACACTAGAAGCTGATTTTTACCGTCTCATGTGGAGAGATTTCGATACACTAACAGGCAAGATGATAGAATTTTCAATCGAGTTTACGATCCTCATGATCCAAGAACATATCTGTATGATAAGATTGTTTTAACAGTATCTAAGAAAATAATGATACGATTCATTTACGCGCCATTTTCATTTTTGAAAAAGGCGTGAAAGATATGTTTATCCATACAGAGAATCTCAATATCCTAACATACTTATTAAGTTAGGCTTGGTATATAGTAGTCATTATGCCAGTGTCATACAATTTAGTGCATCAAAAACTTGTGAAAGTAATTAATTGCTTAATAAGTCTTTTGAAAGTATCTCTGAAGAAATCTTTGAAATTTACCTTAATAAGTCAGTTTCGTTTAAATGTAGCAGCTTGCATCCTAAAAGACACGATAAAACTGACTTTGACGGATCTAGGGAATCAAAGTAGCTTCCTATGCAATCTTTAATACAACAATAGCATATCATTGGCACTTGGAAAAAAAAAATGAGTAAATCTGGATTTGAACTGTTTTGAAATTCAAACATGAAAATTCTCCCTCCATCAACGCAAGTGACACCTTCCTTCTCCTTCTCAACATTACACCAAATGTATAAAATATTTTATGTTTACAAGATACATCGCGTCGATCATGATTGTCCGTGATCATTGAATGTCATTGGGAATTTACTCGTTAAAAACTTTTATAATTGTCTACTTTTTTTTCCTTTTGAAAACTTTATCCATCTCCTCAATTAATCTTGCTTCCTCCTTAAAAAGTGATTCAACATATTCTCAACGTGTGATTAATTCTTCATCACATCATCATAAAGCAAAATCCACGAAATGTCTTCGGGTTATATCATGACCTGGTCGTGTTGTCAAAGATTCAATCATCACACACCATTTCCAGTACTTCTTTCAGAAACAACACCTTATCGGGACTAGATGACAACATATTCATTATGAATTTGACATGAGAGGCACGTAACCGATTTTGTCCTCTTTGCTTTGCTAAGTTAGGTAGCTAAAATTTAATATATATACATATTTATTTATCTTTTCACGATCGATTTGAGCAAAAATCTAGTTGTCTTCAATACTATCAACAATGGGTTTTCATCATATCTATATCAATACTCTTTACCTGGATTTTGACAACGCAGGGCATAGATGCCAAGGCTCGAGTACTTAGCGATTTCATGGAACACCCTGTAAGGTCACAAGTCGATTATGGCCAAGAATCTAGCTTCTTTTATCCTATGCTAATTGCCTGACTCGAATCAGGTTACGCATGATTGGTCGGATTTGAATGGGTGTCCTCGAGCCTCAAGCTCTGTAATTTCTCCGATGCTCTCTTACCAATTACAACAACTCCAAGTGGTTTGCTATCGCCTGTCGGTGGAACCAACGATCATAGGTATTTACAAGACATTTTTTAAGTATCTTCTCTTTAGGAAACTCAATATTTTGTTTTTTTTTAATAATTCTCATCTCATACCTCTATTTCAATGTGAAAGAAGAGTATTTCGGTGCGTGCCCTAATACAAAATTCCGATTCTTAAATGTTTTGATTTGACTTATGAAAGTAGCATCACTAGCATTGTTAGCAAAACACAAGGAATGTTTTGTAATTGTAAGTCATCAAAAGAGCTTCTACTCCATGCTTTCGTTTGTAAAACTCAAAAGAACTTGGTCAGTCGCCTAAACATTTTCAGACATCAATATAGTCACAATCCCACCATGATAAGCGATCATGCAAGTATAATCAGCTTCTTCATGCATTTACTTATTTACTTACTTGTGTTTCCCAGTCGCTGGTCAAGCAATATCCCGAGCTAATTTTCGCACACAATCCAGTCCTCCCAATCGATGGAAAGCAATCACTTCCGTCGTCTACGCCGTTATGGGTAATGTATCCAGAGAACAACGATGGTGGCCCAAGGAGGGGGTTGGCGGCGATTGTTGCCCCCTTTGATCGCCCGATGTTCCCAAAATTAAGCATTGCAAAGGCCCTTTTATTTTGTATCCCTAAGTACGACTTTTGCAGTCCGCCACCCTACACAAGAAATTACTTTCTTATGGTCTAATCTTTAAAGATAAATACCAGATAGCCATCGAACACGAGACCTCACGTTTCCTCAGAGGCTACAAAGGGCCAACCCTTTTGATTATCCTACCACCCCCCCCCCCCTTTTTTTCCAACGCATTGGATTCTCCATGCATTATTGCAAAGAGCTTGGTCCAAGGGCTCGAGAAGGAGTAGAGAGAGGGAGGGAGGGAAGGGAGGGGGCATGGGTTTGGCTTATGTCTTTGACTATTGGGAAAAGATTCCCGTACACGAAAAAGGACTGGACACTGCCTTGAAAGCCACCTCTCGTGTGGAGTTGGAGGAGAAACAACGACGGGACTACCAAAATAATAGGGGAGAGGTTCGTAGACAGCGAATCCATATATCTCGCTTGGCAGCACTTGTAGCTTCTATCCGTAATGCTCGATGCCATATCTGGTGCTGTGTTATGACCTAGCTATGGCTATATAGGGTATGAGATAATACAATTTTTTTTTCCTGATAGCTTCCAAAACTATTTGGAAAAGGAGATATAAGAAAAAATGGGGATATTTTTGTTCTCTATAAAATTGGAGGTCGTAAAAGTTCTCATGCTCCTAACTCCCGGAATCAATAACGAGGCTGTCCCTTTGGAACTGAATTGTGAATACCAAGCACCTTACACAAACTTGGGTTAACTTCTCTTTTCGCACGTTTCGCATCTCTCGCCGTTCAGATAAGCATCAAGTTACTTGCTACAAGTGAAACTCCTGTTTTCAAAGGCGGTAGGCATGGGACGTGTATTAAAAGGGTTGCGCAGCCTGTGGTCCTAATATTTATTCAGGCCCAACTCAAAAATTTAAGCTTATAGGTGAAGGGGACCTCATATATACACAGAGTATATAGATCATGTGCGAGTTGGATTAGGGATGACAAATGTGGAATTGGACAAATAGGGACCTTGCGCATAGGAAAATAACTAGGGTGACTCCAATAATGATAGACCTATCAAACAGGTGAGTCGGGTCGAGTCATAGATGATCTGATCTAAATAGACTCATTTTCACACAATGCAAATCTAGTGACAAGTACCTAACTCATACTTGACCCGATCCATCCCATATTGCTAAAACGCTTCCATTCTTATCCCAATCTACTACAACTCATAGCTAAATTAAGATGAGAGTGCGGAGTGTAATGAGAGTAAAGGCAAGAGAGATTAAAGAGAAAGTCATAGAAATGAGTTTGGTCTAAATAGATTGTAAACCCGTTTATGACCCATGTAACGCTCATATTATGTTTAAACCCATTTATGACCCATTTACTCAATATAATTAACTCATTTATAACCCATTAAACATTTATATGGGTTTATGTATGGGTTTATGACCCATTTTGACATATCTAAATAACCGGTTAGAAACTAAAAACTCAGAGGTACATATAAAGGAAGACTACATGTATATAAATAGTGTAAAATTCCTCGAGACAAGGGATGTTGGGCACTTTAATAAAATTTATGTCGGTATTGTTGCGAAACTAAGGTAAATAGGGGAGAGTCCATGTCGATGGAAGTTGACATGAACTTGGGAATGATGGAGGAGTAGCCGAGTAGGCAAAAGAGGGAAAGTGGGAGAGACAAAGGGAGGATGGGGCATTAAAGTTAGGGCCATGACGGCATAACGCTAGCTAGGTAGTATTGTTGAGTGAATGCGTTTCGTTAGTAATTCACGAGAAAAATCTTTGCCGACGCATAATAATAACACAACGAGAGATACGGATGTGTCGCACGTGTGGAGCTCGTTTCGTTTGCCCAGTAGGCGACATGGACCACCACCCCTCTTTTATAATCTTGGTTTTCCTGTTTCTACTCTACATGGGTCGATCATTAATACGAATTTTCTCATCGGTACCAAACCGTGTCATATACTTTCGGGGTAAAAAATTGTGTGGATTTGAAGTAAGAGAAGATCCACTAGACAACAATGGTTAGGTGCTTGATTTGAATATGCTGGATCTTGTGTTTGAATCGCTTGATTTGAATATGCTGGATCTTGTGTTTAAATATGAAAGTTTCTTATTAGAATAACCTCGAGGGCCACATCTGTTGTCATTTTGGTGGAGGTTCGATGGATGTGAATGGGACGCTGCATGTGTCCATAGAGATCGGTCAAGCGGCCAAATATCCATACAGAACATGTAGTTAGTTCCTTTTACTCCCAATCGAGTCTTGCCATCTTGATATTTGATTGGTCTATCGGACGAATGTTGGCAGTAGTTTCTTGAACAGCCGAATTGCAGTGAGACTTAATGCAGTGTCAATGGGAAACATGGGAAGAACAGGCAATTTTCTTGCATTGTCAGAGTCTCGCTGTCTTCATACATTTTATGAGCATGATCCTGCAGAAGGAATGCAGATCATAATTTCTCGTATGGTGCCAGTGCGCATCAATGCAATTAAGATCGACTTCCAGTGCTTTAATGACTGCTGCCACAGATAAGAGATGATAAAATGATTTGTAATGTCTAGTCTTTTTATATTGTGTTTTGATCTTTACCTGTATAATATACAGATATGTTACGTTTATTTTGGACATTAGTAAATGTATTGTGTCAGAAAATGGGAAGTGTCACACACAAAACTTGCCCTTTTTTTTAATTAAGAAAACCCTAATATGGGGAAACTTGCAACATAATATCTCATGTAAGGTTATCGAAAAACTTTGACATTAATAACTACCTGTTATTTATTTTTAATAAAGAGAGAGTGAGTTGCACTTATATCAATGGCAACTAGGGTTTTTGCTGGGAGAGAATGAGCAAGAAAACCTTCTAAAAATTCAAAATATCAATGATTATCCGATATAGTGTAGGGTTTAATTATTTGATAAATTCGGATACTCAATTCACGTAGCTGAACATGTGTTTTTTTTGGCACAAAAGTCTTGACGTTGTCTAAAAAATTCCTAATTTACTCATTACACATCCTTATGTGCATATAGTGATTTCTAATTGAATAATCTATGGACATAACTATCCTTTTTTTTTCCTCTTTATGGAGACAAGCATCTAAGACGGGTGAATGTTGGTTGTTGCCATTCAAATTAAAGAGGCCTCTAGCATCATGACCAAAAGAGGGAAAAGTGAAAGATTCCTTTGAATAGACAAAGGCACATGGACCATTAGTTGTGGGTGCGCACGGAAAACCATAAGAAAATACCTTCTTTTCCCACGGCATTCCTACTCAACCTTCGATCTTAGAAAGTGGTTTTAACCCTTGTTTTAGTCGAATTCTTTAATTATGTGAATAGAGAAAGTTAAAGCGGATAATGATTGATCTGGTGTGGATATTCTTTTGCCTTGATATATGCTTTGTTCAGGGAGCACAAACTACATCTCTAACAAAATGGTGTGATGTGGTTTACTGATGATGTGGGACATTTTGAATAATTATATATGTGGAGGTTGTGACCACATAAAATGTCATTTTCGGTACCAACAACAGTTGCTCTAAGCACATTTATTGCCATTATTTATATGGTGTAGACCCCTAAAGAAATTAAAAAATGGTTAGTCTCGAATTCCTAGTGAATAAATAATACCAATAGATGCCTTCATCACTCTTGAAATTTCGTGCACCACACCATTTGTTTTATGTTCAGGGAGTAAGACAAGGTCAATGTCAAAATTAACATGCAATCCCACTCTGAGCTTGCTTGAAAATCTTATATGACATTTTTTTACATATTAAATCCTCCAACCTGACTTATCAGAAAAATGAATATCTCAAATATAATCAGGACAACGTAGTTTTGATACCAAATCTTATCCCAAGTTTAGGATTTGGAGCTAAATTAGGCTGCAATCCAAATCTTAACCCTTAATTTGTGGTGTAAACCAAAAAGTTGCTGGTCACTCATTCACAATCCTCATCACGCCTCACCTTGTCCTTGTCGCCGTCCTTCTTCGAACATTGTCAAATTTTTACCTCTGCATATCAGATGTCCAACATGCAAGTCTAACTTTGTGCAAATTTTTATCTCAATCGGTGCGTCAAACATCAAATTGTATGCACTTGCAACCAAAATGCTTATGTCTCTACTTATGTTTGATGTTGTTTCACGATTTTTAATAGGATATGCTAAGTCAAACAATTTAATTGAGAAGATCTCGATTCGTGTTGTGCATATGTCATCGGAATTAGCAATCTGGCCTTTCCAGTATAGGCTGCAGCAATAGGCAAGGCTCCATACGGATTCGATATGGTGGAGTCAAATCATAATTTAAGATGAGACGGTAAGAGGGTGGAAAAAGAAAAGAAAAACACTTTTCCTCCATGCCACTTATACAACCCTCGGAAGCTACGAAGTTTAAAGAAAATAGAAAAGAAAAATAATTAGCCAACAACTGGTCTCGAGATAATGGTGACCACTGACCAGTAGTATCTTTCTCTGAGATGTGACTCTTGAAATCTACTCTTAATCCAAGGATTAAATTAGGATAATTCTCCCCCTTATCTAAACCAATCACTATATTCAGATAAACACATTTTCACGTTAAAAAAAAAACATAAACCAATGAATTATGAACTAATTCAAATATTTAGCCGCCCTCACCTTACACTACAATTCAATGTAAGATTTATTTGGCCTAATATTCTTGGACGCACATCTCAGCAAGTGCAAAGGTAACTTTCACAACACTCAAACGTTAACACATAAAGCCATATATAATATTTTTATTTTTATTTTACCAGGAAACATCTTTGCCCTTGCAAATAATGGTCTTTAGAGTTTTATTTTATTTTATTTTATTTTTCAAGGTCTTTAGAGTTTTATTTGAAAAGTGAAAGAAAATGGCTCTAATTTGCCATCGCAACTCAGTACTTTCTCGGCGGCTCCCCGGTAATACATGAAAAATAAAAAGTGAACTGTACGCTCTTGTCATGGTCGAACATCGTTGACCAAATTGGGTCTACTAGAAGCTACCATCAATTATTCTAATCACCAGCTTGATGACAACCTCGTCAAGAAAATGACTACTCAGCATCAGACGCACGAATTCTTAGATACGTGGGGTATTTAGATATATGGTTGATAATCAACTCATATAGAAAAGCAATAATTACTTAATAATGCAACGCTGTATCCTCCTCATCCCTACTCCTATAAGTTCCCATTTAAGATGACCTTTAGATATACAAAGTCATGTGTAGCCCTAATTCAACTAACGGCTTAGGCATCTCATGAACATGTTTTAATCTCTACATGTTGAGGATACATGCGGGTTGTTGATATTCGAACAAGATAAGGTATCCCAATACTCAACCCTAATGTCTGTTGATACGCCGAAGACCGAAATCAAGGGCTTAAAACAAGAAATCTCCGAGAAATATTTGTCCTCTTGCGCTCTATATACCTATTGAAATGCATGCTGTCCATGTGAGAGGAGATGCATGTACTATCAAGCTAATGTCCAAATTACAAAAATAGAGGGTTGGTGGACCTTATCGTGAATGTGAAAAGGAGATCCACCAAACTCTAATTATTGTCCTTCGCACTTCGAGCTAAAACGGAAAAGTGTGGATCAGCCTTTAAGTTGGTCGTGGCTTTATGATACTGCACAGTTTGGGACGACTGTACATTCAGGGACCTTGCTACATTGATAAAAGAGAAGAAAGTCAGAATAGTCATAAAGGGGAAAGCAAAGCATGGAATCTCAAGATTTGAGAAGCGCCCTAGAATCGATTCGGCAATCAATTTTGTCGAACTAATTGGTACTGTTTTTTCTCCCTCTTTCCATGTTTGCATTGTCAAGCTATGTGTTCCACAAACACATTTAGTATTGAAGTTAACATTTTTTACTACTACAGCTCAGCTTATAGATTTTAGTAAAATATCTCCTGATCTGTTGAGTAAGAAAGATGTTACTTAATTGGTTCCATGAAAATTTTTTATTGGAAAATAGAATCTTAGCATTGATGTTGTGAAAATTGAGAAAATTTGTACTAGAAGTTCCAAACCTTATGTATGAAATGCAATCAAGTCATAAACTTTTGAATTGGTTCTATTAACTTTTAAACCTTTTTTTCCTTAAAAAGTAAAATGAAATCTTTTCAATAACTAATACTTACAATTACTTACGTAGTACTCAAAAGTTACTGATGTGACATCACTTGTCAAGATAATATTAAGCCTAAATTATACTTTTTAGTTTAAATTTAGAAATTCATTGAACCAATTTAAAAGTTTGGAACTCAATTGCTCATTTTGGTAGAGGTGATTAATGGGAGGCCTAGGTCGGGCTGGGCCCTTAATCGGGACTTCGGGACTAAGATATTACTGGGGCCGCTCATCTCTAAAAAGTACATTACAACAATAAGATTGGGTGAGCCTAGCTTGAGCGTCATAACTATAGGTCCTTGTCTAAAGGTGGGTTTGGTTTAACTTTAGAAATGGCTTTGGATGTAATGCAAATGCTTAAAGCCAAAGCTCTTTTAAGAAAATGCAAATTGTGTTTGGTAAAAACTTTTTGCAAAGAGATTTTAGGTTTAAGTAATGTTTGGCAAAAACACTTTCGTAATGGACTTGAACTGCAATTTTAATATATTTTTTATTAAAAAAATTGAAACTCTTCGCTAGAGCCGGTGAAGAGCTTAGGCTACCGATGGGCTAGATTTGGTGTTGGCGGCGTCAACTGAGATTGCCCGAGGTCAAGCGACTGCCGCCAAAGGTTGCATGACCTTGGGCAAACACAACTTTGGTCTCCTAGCCTCAGGCAGCCCTCATTGGCCATTCTTGCACAAAGAGATGTACAACAACAAAAAGAAGCAAAACTAGAAAACTAAAGAATTGATGAAGGTAGTTTTGAAAGAAAAAAATTTTTAATCCTAGTTTCAACGTTACACAAATTGCTACTTCGAAAAGCTAGTTCCTACTTACTTTTGACTTTTAGTATTTCCAACATTTGGTCGAATGCTACTTCAAAATGTTTATAATAAACTCCAGCATTTCGTCGTGGGAAAGCTAAACCAAACCCACCCTAGATCTTCCTTCAAGCCCTTATTGTGCAAGCTAGATCTTGGGGCCCAAGACTAAGTATATTTCTCAATGAAGGTTTAGGACTTAATTGCACCAATTATAAGGTTAGGATCCAATTGCATTTCATTCAAAACGTTTAGGCCTTCCAATACAATTTTCTCTTATTTACTCAATTATCATTTATTATCGAGGGCATCATTCTAACGAGTGCCCCTAAGATACTTGTTAAGTAAAAAATGAAGCAGTTTCGTATTCAAAAGACTAGTTATACTGAATATTTGAAAGGTTGGTACAATTTCCTTATATGGTAAGTTCGGCATTTTCTATCCGAAGACTTTTTGACAACATCATTACAAAAGGACCTTCTAGTAATATCCAATTATAGTGCTCAAATTTGTCAAGCTTCATTTACAGGTCATTGCGAATCATCTTAGTATAAAGACGCATATTCTTCCTAATTGAATGAGTTCCAAGAACATTCTCAAAATCCTCCATGGTTTCTCTCTTGTTTGGTACAAAAATGCTATGGTACTCATTAAAAGATGAATATCCAAAAAAATACCTGTTTGAGCATTGAAGGAAGTCAAAATTCTATCTTTGCCCTCTCTACATGTTTTCTTGAAAGTTGTATGCAATGCCATGTTCCGCGGAATGCATTAATGTAAAGCACAATTTGCACCGAGCCTTTTTTTCTACTTTAATGAGTAAAAGAAGAGTAACTTGTCATTACCCATTGCAGCAAAAGAAATGAAGTGGGGGAAGAAGTCCTAGGGATTGGAAAAGGGAGATAACAAAAAACACATTGAATATTCCTCATCGCTTTGAAACTTGCCCTCTCTTTATGACACTCAACCGTGAGAAAAGATGTGAATTCAAAACTTGCTAAAAGGAATTGGGAAAGAAAGGGAGAAAAGAGAGTGGAAAAAAGCAAAAAATGAAAGAACGAGAAAGTAGGAATCTTAGAGAGCAAGAGATAAAGATTGGTCCACCCCCAAATTGAAATTTAAACGATTCTAAAATTTTCTCCCCTCCTCACTTTTCCTTTTTTGCATGTCGAAAACATGTTTTCTTTCGTGGTGCAGACATGGTCCTCTCAATTCCAAAAGCACTCCTTTCATCTTTCCAAAGTCGGGCCTCTCATCTCTCTCTCTCTCTCTCTCTCTCTCTCTCTCCGACATTTCTTTCTGGCCCCTCTCCTTTTAAAAGCAAGACCTTTTGCGGCTCCCGTCTTTTACTTCTAGTTGAAGTCATGGCCATTGAATTCTGGTGCTACCTCACTATAACTTGATCAGATTGAGAGAGGGAGAGAGAGAGAGAGAGAGAGGGAGAGCTCACTTCACTTCTGGATTATCTGGGGCTCGTCATTCTTGATCGAAGCATCAGCTCCTTGCCTCTGGGTCACCGCCACGTGTTGCCCGTGAGTGGGTAGATTAAGGTCAAAAACTGGTTGGTGGGAATGGTGGGGTTGGGTCATGTGGTGTACCTAAAGATTGTCATGAAGCTGTTTGGCGGGAGGGAAAATTGGCAAAAGAAGGCTATTTTGGGAATGGCTTATTGATCCAACGAAGAGAGAGTCGTGACCCTGGGGCACTTTATAATCCGTGTGGGGACAAGTTATCGACAATTCGATGGGATTGAATTGCCCCATTTCAAGTCGAGAATTCAGCTGAATTGCTTACTTGATGATATGTCACGGCATAGGCAATGTTTCAATAATCGGTCATCAATACTTCCTCGATCTCAAAGAGATTGAAAAATGCAACTAAATTATAACCACTTGAAAAGATCTTTTAATTTACAATTGTTCCTCTTCTATTATCGTCGGTGTTGTTGCCTATTGAACTAACAACTCCATTAACATTGGTACCAACGGCTGCCACAAACTAAAATAGAAGTCTGCGTCTACATTTGGCTAATAAGATTTAACAAGACTAATCTCCTCACTCTACCAAAGGTCCTCATCAATGTTGTCTATCTCACTCTTGATTTACAATGTCCCTAAAAAATTATCTCTTGGTCATCACATATCTCAAATTAGAGGTCGTTAGCCTTGAAAGGCATTTAGTCTGATAAGGCAAACAATTCAATAACCTTAGGCAGTTAGTCACTAGAGACAAGGGGTCAAGTGTAGTGGTTTAGAGGAAGTTGTGACATCTCAAATCCCACATTGAAGGTGAGAGATCCACCTCTAATGGTCACCACATTGTGTGGTTGCTCAAAGTATACTTTATAGGGTTTGGTCCATGTGCCACCAGAGCAAGACCCTATCGACTAGATGTTTGGTTTGTGGACGGACTAGGCTCATACACAATTTGATAAGGGCAAGGAGTGACTGTTGAGGCGAGAAAGCTTGCTGAAAGCAAGCCTCCTGATAGACTTTTAGGATGGTGGAGGGTACAGAAATAAATCAAACCACACATTGAATAGGCAAAATATTGATGGTGATACGGGCTCACACTGTCGAGGATGTTGATTTTAAGTGGGAGAGTTTATAACATCTTAAATTCACATCAGATGGGAAAGATCTTGTTGAATGATATATAAGCTTATCATGTTTAGTGATATATAAACTCACACCCACCTTATTTGATCAGCACCTTGCATGATTACTCAGAATATTTCTTTTGGGGCTAAGCCCACTGAAATGGACTGGATCATTATAGAGAGATCCAATTATAAGAAATTATAGGTTTCTTGATGGAGAGAGATCATTAATCATTTGTGAATTGGACCTTTCGTGGTTACTAGATGAGATAAAAATGGACCCTTAGTTTGGCTTGGGTTGATGTGACATCTTCTAAGGCGCATCAATTGTAAATCCATGAACTTCAAATGCACATCTACAGTATTAGTGAACTTACTCTAGAAAGTAATAAATATTTTTAACTTTGATATGCACATGAAAGCCCAAATTTGCCACCCACCCTATTGGTGGGGACGAGATGGTGGAGTTTGCACGCCATACAAGGACCCGCAAAGTTTGAGAGTGAGAGTTAGCAAACTCCCCACCTCGTCAAAAAGAACTTACTCTAGAAAGTAATAACAATTTTAACTTTGATATGCAGATGAAAGGCAGCCCAAATTTGCCTTTCATTTGGTATTTATTTTAATGCATCTAAGAATGCATGTCGCTCACTTAACAAAGGGTGCTTACAAGAGCATGCTAATGATAAAAACTGACAGATGAAAATCATCTAACTCAATTAAACCAAGTAAGTGCCACAACTAAATCATAGAGATGCAAGCATAAATGCCACGACTTAACTCTTATGCAACTTGATAACTATTACCTTTCTTAAAAGTAAAAGGGAACGTTAAATTCGAAATGTCCAATATAACTAACCTGAAAATCATAATTGATCCACTCGCGTGCTATCAAATTCGAGAATGAATGAAGAAATGTCCAACAAGGGACACGGAGCAGGCTCAATGATGATTAAGAACTCGACTTTCTTCTACTCGGGCTCCATTTTGATATTCTCGTCATCATCGTTCTCCAACATGGACAACATGACAACACTATTAGAATATTTAAATTTTGAATTGTGCTTTTATATAAAAATTTAAATTTTTAGAACAATTAGCAGATGTCTTACAAAATCTTACAACATGATGTCAAAGTAGGAGGTCTAGAATTCAAATCTTTCCGGCATTGGCTTAGGCCAAAGTCTATCCTTAACCAACCATTTATTTAACAATTCAAACTTTTGGGTTAGACTTCCTAACATGGCATCAAAGCTAGTAATATCCTTTCACAAATACCTGACATTTCCTTGGCCATGGAATAGCTCGTATGATGTCTAATGAGCCAAGAACATCGGACCACCTTCCCTCTTAAGATAGTTTCTAACAATATAATGGTGAATCGTATCCTCACACTAGAAAGTACCATACCTAGTTTAAGTTGGGCATCTAATGCCTTATATACATAACACTTCAATACAATAACCAGTTTATGCCTTCCATGGCTTCATCAAGAAAGTAGCATTGGCTCTCAACTAATTTATACACGGGAGGCCAACTCCACCTTCAAAGATCCTATAAAATGATTTTCATTCCACTCTAGGGTTCCTAGCATAAATGACATGATGCCACTCTCACAACCTAGTTGTATTATCTCTTCTGCAAAACTTACTCTTCATTTTGATACCATAAAGCCCTTACTTTTCAAGTCACAAGGGGTGAGCATGATCCAAGTTGGGTCGGTCCGCCTCCTAACCCTAGGACCAATCCGCACAGTGTCGGTCCTCAATTTTGGGACCGAGGATCGAACCTATTGAGCTTGGGACCGAGGACCGACCCTATTGAGCTTGGGACCGAGAACCGAACTGACCCGATGGGTTCGGTCCAGTTCTAAGGTCAACCTAGTTGCAATTGATAATTTTTTATTTCATTTTTTGTACTCCTTAAAAAAGCGATTGAGGATCAAACTGACCCAATGGGTTCGTTACAATTTCAAGGTCAACCTAAGACCAACCAATAATTTTTTATTTCATTTTTTGTACTCCTTAAAAAAATGATTGAGGACCAAACTGACCCAATGAGTTCGGTTCGGTTTTAGGGTCAACCTAAGACTAATCGATAATTTTTATTTCGTTTTTTGTACTCCTTAAAAGGGCAACCGAGACCATACCAACCCATGGGTTTAATGATGAGCGAGGTCAGCTAAAAAAGACAAATGGTGAGGGTCAAGTGGGGTGAGCATCGAACAGAATGAGCATTGAATGTCGAGCGAGAAGTAACAAGCCAAGCGAACATCGAGCGGCGAGTAGCACGAGTGACCCAAAGTGAGCGAGGCGAATGTCAAGTGGTGAGTGGAGAAATTGTTTATTTTGATTTTGGCAAATTGAAGACTAAGATGACAAATAAGACAGAAGAGAATGAATACTAGAGAATAATGCCATAAGGAGTTGTTTATGCCTTTTTGAACGCCGTGAGGACTTCTCACAAAAACATTTTCTCCCTTCCTAAATTATGATTATTAAAAATCTAAGTTAATATAGAACAATGTAACATTACTTGAACTCATCATAAAAGAGCTGTTTAATATTGTTGACATCGTTTATTTTAAGGTTTTCTTTATATAAAAAAAAATTATAAGTAATATTATATATAATCGGGGTTGATCCGAGTTGGACCGACTGGAACTTTTCATGACCGAGAACCAACCCGCACAAAGGTTGGTCAAAGAATTCTAGGACCAAGGACCGACTCAATCTCCTTGGGAACTGGACCAGGACCGGCGGGGTTGGGCCGGTCTAGGGTCAGTTCAAGGTTGACCTTGGACCGATGCTCACCCCTACTCACAAGTGTATGGGAGAATTCGGTTCATGACACGTGGCCTTTGTTGGTCATCCCCTATGGTTGGTGACCGGTAGAGGGAATAGGTAAAAAAGAAAAAAGAAAAAGAAAGATAAGAAAATGAAAAAAAAAAAAAAAAAAAAATCAGAATATTTTTTAAAAAATTGCAAAATCATTCACAACGGCGGCAACCATGTGAGAGAAATTTTTTTGCCTATGAAGTTCGTGGATTGACATAATTTCTCTTGTCGCAAAGTACTTTTCATCACCTTAGGCCGTTTTTCTAGTATCGAATCCATTCTACATTCCCCTAGATGCATTTTGACTACTCAGTGCGAGCTCAACCTCAAGATATACGTCCGTCTTGAAATCTAGTTCATTTAGATGTAACGATTTATAGCGGAGCTCGAAAGGTTTGAAAATGAAAATCTGAGTTCGAGCAGATAAGTTATGCTCCTGCCCTCTTTATTAATGAACACCTAATTCGAACTTCTCCAACAGTTCACGCACGCCCCATTTCACATCGTGTCAGAGAGTCATCGCGTCCTTTCGCGCGCGCTGCTGGAAGACCCGAGGGACCATTTCTTTCGCAATCATGAGGCACGCATCGAAGTATATTTCTGCGCGCGAAATAGAAGTCCATCTCAAAAGCAGCAGCTATCCTCCAGCCTACTACCGATAAAAAGGCAATATAAAAACCACCAAAGCGAACGAGAAAAAGGAAACCCTATCCACTCCCGCCTGACCATCTCCCTCCTCAGCAGGAGCCCGGCAGATGCAGCATTAAAGTAAATAGAAAATGCCTAACCCGCCATTCAAAAACTCAGCTTGCAGGAAACCCTAAAAGGAGAGGAGGCAGAGGCACCTGCACAGGTGGGAAGATATCATGTATGATTCCGAGCTCTCATCTCGGCGGATCGCGCACATGCACGCACCAGCGCCGAGAGAGAGGCAAATAGAGAGAGAGAGAGAGGATCGTGATGGGCAGGCATCAAAAGCATACAAACGGCTCGCATCTGGGGAATTTTGTCAAACGGGGATGGCGACAAAAGATGGAACCCCGCCCGCCTGGGAACTCGTCATAATTGCGGAAAGAAGCCAAGCCACCCCCTCTGGCTCTGGACCATTTGCTGCATGTGTTTGCGCAACGTGCATGCCAAGGAAAGGAAAGAGATCGTACGTTGCCTGAAGGGTTGGTGCACTCGAGAGAGAGAGAGAGAGAGAGAAACGTGGTCCATTTTGGAGGCTTTGATTACCTTCTCTTGGGGGAGAGGGAGGCGGGGTGGGTGTCTTCGTCCTCTAGCCCAATCAGCCCTCAGCATCAGTTTTCTCCCTTTGGAGTCCGTGCCAAAGCCATTTAATTGCTTTACTCCCCCACCTTTTAAACAAAACAGAAATTATTAGATTTCATAAATTTGGAGTGAAAGTGAATGATAAATTATCGGTTACCCGTGTTGTAAGAAAAGTTTGCTCATTATAACCTTGCAATAACGCATAAGGGTATCGATTGATTAATTTTCATGCATAGGAATTGATAAATTTATAGAAGACTAGTCATCTATAAAATATCATTGATCAATTACCTATCGAATCACGTTGCGTCTGAAATTAGTATAACCATATTAAGATAGTACATCAAGTACCACATTGGCCAAGTTGTATAAGGCTTATTGGCCAAAAAGAGAAAAAAAAAAAAAGTGGTTCATCTCACGAGGCTTATTTTTTCTGATTGATTTAGAGAAGTCTTGGTGTTAGGTTTCATTCTTTGTCATTGCTCCTCGATCTTAGAAAATCTTGATTAATTTGTTGTACTTTGGTCAAGGCGAGCATCTGGCTTTGTACGTACTTGCACTGTGACAGGATTGGGGTGACGAAACTCTCAAGGCAATCCTTCAGCTTTTAATTTGTTTGCGAAGACTAAGAGCATTAAACTAGTAAGATTCTCGTTCAAGAAAAGGAATGAAAATCAGTGCCATTTCTCATTAGTGATTATTCTGCTTACTCTAATGTGTGACTCATGAAAGAGTTTGAATCAAGTACCATGTGCACTTCGACCAACAAAAAGTACCACGTGCACTGACTTTCCTTTTTTATGCTTGAATATTCTACTTCCTTTTCTTACTCTCCCTGTCCAGCTGGCTTCTATGATAAAGCTTGTTTCCCTTTATTTCTCTTCTTTGATTTGCAATAATTATTATAAGCCGCGGATCTCCATAACTAGAACACATATAGCGGGTAAAGAGATTAACATACCTATTTTTGAATCCATCGTTTTTTATCCGGAATCGTGACTATTCAAATCTTAAGTGCTTCTTTTCTATTGTTCACTGACTTAATAAAATGCCATCCATTCTTAGCGTTTAGTAAATACTCTTTATGTAAGGATAACTATGTATGTTAGGGTTAGAGCAAAGATTTTAGTATTATTTATAGAATTTTCAATCAGACCCTCATTATATACTTAGGTTTAACTTGGCTCACACTAGTCAACCATAATTAGACTAATTAAAAAAAATTATATATCATCTTATTAGATCAATACTGTAAAATAGTAAATTACAATATTAATTATATAATCAACATTAGAAAAATTCTTATAATTATAACTCAAATCGAACATTTTATAGTAAATGTGAAACATGCGGTGACTAAAGAGAGGTTGCTAACATTGAATACTTTTTCCCATCTTTTTTTTTCTTTTCCCCATAGAACAAGACATCTTGTTTTAGAACGACCTAAGATGAGAAGAAGCCATTCGATTATCTTGCCGAGATTACCTCACTAAACTAAAACAAATTCTAGCTCCTACAATCATAATCAAGATCACTTAAGCCATCAAAGATCTTCAATTTTGAGAATCTTCCAAAATTTTCCCAAAAAAAATGTTACTTTTCCAATTTCATCAACTTTCGTTTTCAATCATCGGTCCTCTTGCAATGATTTCTTACCTTTTTCCCATCAAGTGCACCAAAACTTCCATAAGAAATGTTTGAGTTTCCGAAATTCAATACAGCCAAACAGGCAATTTGACTTAGTACTATGTACGCACTACATCCAAAATCACCATTCCACGAACGTGCATGGAGGGAACAAAAAGATATTTTGAGGACAATCTTTCCATACTTGATTGAACAAGAGAATTGTTCCATTCAAAGTACAATATGGAGGTGTATGCGAAGGATCTTGCTCCATTAACCCTCATCAAGTTGAGAGAGTTTAGTTTTTTCGGCATTGTTTTTTCAGCTTAGGAACCAGAAGTAACTCACTCAAATTCCACCAACCACGTGGAAACTCTTTTGGGTTAGGGCCATCTACAAAGGCTAAAAGTCTAGATTTATCAGCTCATGAGACTTGCAAGATGTTTTATGGCCTTCTTGTAGCTTGCTCTCCGTGACCGTACTCTTAAATTGTAAATAAAATGATTTAGCTTTTTCGAGTCGATGAACTTTCTGTTGGCACTAGATGCACGTGAAGCGCTAAATCATCCATCCAGAAAATAATGTGCAAATTATATGAATACTGATTAACCTAGTTGAATCCTATCAGATATAGTTTCGATGGCATTCACCACTGAAAAAGTAGGCTTACAGCTCCCAAAAAGCTCCAAAATGAGAGGAAAACACTCGCAATTTTTATTTCACCTCGCAAAAACCCTAAATTTTCCTCACATTTTCTGCTCCAAGTTTAATCACTCCCCATCTCCGAAGCATAGTATGAAGACGGTTTAAAAAGAGTGCCAGAGTGGCTAGTCAAATCGAATTTTGGTGATATAATGTAAGGGATGGCACGAGGAAGGCGGGTCCTATTCTTGCCCCACTATTTTTAGAGATGACTTATCCCCGTCCTGTGCCTAGTAGTAGGGCATATTTATGTACCCCATCCCCAACCCTAGTAGGTACATACAGATTTCCACATCACACTTGCCCCCTCCTCAATAACTTTAAGCTTTAGAGCTTTGAATTTATTTATTCAACAACAATAATTTTCTGATGTCTTAAATTTATTATCATGAAGTTTAGTAAGGAAAATTTTCATTATATAGATTACGAGAAAAGGAAATAAATCGGTGGAAGTATTCATGGTAGTATTGGAATTTATGCAGAAAATAAGAAACTTCCATTGCCAAAATAACAGAACCTATACATAAAGAACTATGTTGGTACTAGAAATTTTCAAAATTTAAACATAGGAACGCGGGTCGGGGCGAGCTGGCGGATTCGAAGGATGGGCCTGACCATATCCATCCCCGGCCCGCCCTACATGCTAGGCTGGGAAAATTCACCCCATCCCCAAACCCAATGGTTGCAGGTTTATCGGCTTCGTTTTGGATGAGGTAGAACGTATATTTATCCGGATGGTTAAATTTGTCGTCCCCACGTAATGTGCTTGCTTAGGTACAGGTGCACCAGCAGCATTTGCTAGCCACACAATAACAAGCCTATATGGTTTGGAGCACCTATCTATTGAATGTGGCCATTGTGATGGTCTCTTTTTGGAAAAATTGTATTTTTCTTCTCAGTACTTTCACGCTTTTTCCAATTAGATGTCTGTACTTTGAACTTTTCAAATCCATTTTTTTTCTATTTACACAAATAGTCCAATCAAGTCCCTTTAACACTATATTTGAATAGATCCAACTAACGTGGTTGTTGAATGACAAAGGAATGCGACGTGGGTAACATTTTGCTAATGTTGATGCCACATGAATGGTGCCATGTGAAATAAATAAAATGAAGAAAAAGACTTTTTTTTTTAATTTTTCACAGTACCGTCCATATCATGAAAATGTTATCTATATCACACTCTGCCATTGTTCAATGATTATGTCTACTGAATTTTACCAAATTAAGTGCCGAAGGGTCTTGATTAGACTATTTGTATGAATAACTTGATTTGAAAAATCAAAGTGTGGGACTTAGATTAAAGGAAAAAAGGATGAAGTATGACTTTTCCATCCTTTTGTTCTATCCTAAATATGCAGTTTTTTGTGAGAATTGAGTGCTAATGTGGCAATTGCAATGGCGATATGCAGTGGCAGTGTGAGGGTTCTTGTTCTTTGGGCTTCTGCCACTCGTTGTTACCTGTTCTTTTCTTAACACAATCTTCTGGGTCAAGCAACAAAAAAGTGTCTCTTGTTTCGTAAATTGCTACTTACGAGCGATGGAGCTTGAATCACCTGATGCCACGGCTTCTACCTGAATGCGCCTGAACCTTGAATCAGGAAATTGGGACCTGGATCGACGTGCTGGGGTCCCTAGTTCGGTTGTTGAGGTCTCAGGCCTCTCCAACAGGGCCAGGGTCTCGTGTACGAGCTCATTGATCAGGACACCATGGTTTTCGAGTACCGGTGCTAGGGCCCGACCTCGAGGTACCGAAAGGTACTGAGTACAGGCGTCGGGATCGGGTTTGGGAGCCCGGTTACAGCACCCTGAATCGTGAAAAGGTTGTACTAGGGATCGCAATTCAAGGTTGTACTAGGGATCACAATTCAATGGTTTGGGACACCATTAGGTATGAAGGTTCAAGTGTCAAGGTCCCAAGTGCAACCGCGAGGGACAGAGCTTGTGCCACTTGGGGATCGAGGTCATACTAGGGATCGCAATTCAAGCATGGGGACCGAGATCCAAGATGAGGTTTCAAGTCTATGTCCCAAGTGGACGTCTAGGTAGGTGCTGGGTCGAACTTTTTAAAGATCCAATTTATTAGTGTCGGCTTCTGTTGTTGTGATTTTCTTACGCTGGTATGTGATTAATAGCCGATGCACTTCATTTACCTACAACGAAGATGGTTTACAATTCTCAACCTATGTATGACCCATTAAGGCTCCCTTATTTTCACGATATACTTAAAATGAGTTGATGAAACTAGGTGTCTTACAATGTCCAATTATCGTTTCATTCTCAATTACAGTCCGACTTTCAAGCTATCAAAAGGGCTTAATGCGATACAGACGATAACCCGGGGTCCGCCTCCCGATGGAATCAAGCACTTGTTCAAGCGAAGCCGTACCTCGTGCAAGACCTTTGCAAAATATTCAACCACGTTCTTTCCGGAACAACTTGCGCACAAAAGTTTTAATGCTTCAGACAACTTTCATTATTCAGACCAAGACATCTTGACGTTGTCTAGCTCTCGCGGCGCGACAAGTGGAGGTGTAGCGGAGCCAATTTTTTCTCCATCGGCTAGCGTTTAATGGCAGCCGGAGGCGCGGTGGGCCCATGGGCCCCGCTAATGGGCCTTGGGCTGGGGACCGCCGGGAGGACGGACGAGGAGGGGCCGTCTTTTTAGCTCGGCATTGGATTCCCAATTCTTGTCCCCTTCCCCACTCGAATCCGAAGCCTCAGCCGAAAATGACGTCTCACGTCGTTTTAAAAGGGGCCACGCCTTCTATTCACCTATAAAAAAGTTTCAAATCTTCTTGGGAGAAAATTGAGGGTCGTTTGTTATCACGAACAGCGTGATAATTGACTCGGTGGGACTATAGTACCGTTCTTGGAGATGGTGCGCACCTAAAGATTTCTACTTGTTAGAGGGACTATCGGAGCATGATGATCCAAATCGATGGAGTTTGCGGCATTCTAATCGGATTCAAATTCGATTGTCGGTTCAGTCTATAATGCTCGTAATTCGATTTTCCCCTTGCTTTGAAGTTCTTGACTTTTTCGCTTTTGCACAAAATCCTCTCTCCGGACGGAGTGGTTTTGGCTTTGCGAGGTCCCGTGAAGCGCCTTTGATGCAAAATGTTTGACCGATAAGAACTCCATATCACCTTTTGATAGTCGTTTGATAAGGTTTTTGTTGCTTTATAGAGTCGAACAAACTCCCACCATCACAAAATAATTGGTGCGGGACGATGTGAAGGGGGATGCATCCTACATTCAATGCAATGAGGATGCATCCTACATTCAATGCAATGATGATGCATCTTATTAAAGCAGATAATTCAGGTTGGCGTGTCCTAAACGCGTTAGCATAAAAACATCAAAATTTTGATTTCTTTTTTGGGAAAAGGATCACCAAAAATCCCAAACTTTGCCCAAAGTGACAAATTTAACCCAATTTATTTTTTGCGACATGAAAAATTCCAAACTTTACAAATTGTGACATATTTACTCCCACCAAGAGATTTTTTTTTTTTTTTAGGGAGTGAGAACCACTTAAAATACGTTTAAAAATACCACCCCGACGCCACGCTTAAGTCACCACACAACGCTTAACCTCCCTCGTGAGGAGGAAAAGCAAAGGATCTACCCTCTATGCTGAACGGTTAGGTGGTCCCACCAAGAGAATTTTCGTCTTATTTTTTTTTTCGTTTTTTTTCTTCTTCTTCTTCTTCTCTTCCCTCCACCGACCATGGCAAAGTCGACAGAGGGAAAACTGCCCTCGCCTTATCACATTTTGATAGTCGTTTGATAAGGTTTGCTAGCTTCCTTTATAACTCTACCATGGCCTGACGATGCGAAGGGGGATGCATCCTACATTCAATGCAATGACAATGCATCTTATTAAAGCTAATATTTCAGGTTGGCGTGTCCTAAACGCGTTAGCATAAAAACATCACAATTTTGATTTCTTTTTTTTGTTATTATCTCAAATGATTGAATCACAATAAAAACACATTGCCATGTCTTGATTTGTGTCAACATAGAGGATCCAGCATAGCATTTCCTCCTCCTTAATTCGTGTCTCGCATCATCTCATTACAATGGGTTGTAATCAATATTGCCAGCCCCACATTTTCGCATACCTCTGCCATTCAATTATCTATAGACCAAATAAATGGGACATAGTGTCTAGGGCAAAAAATAAAAAATAAAAATAAAAATCAAAGTCCAGAGAAATTCGTTGAGCAATCTTAGCTTGCGGAGAAACATTGCTAAATGCGGAACTTTTCTAGCGCATAATCTTGCTGAGTTCATGTTGCTTACAAGAACCTAGACAAGGAGAATTTACTTAAGGCCTAGTTCGTGTTAGCTTCCAAGAACTTAGATAAAAGAATTGAAAAATGCTCATGTCTCTAAACTTATGGGCCTCCACTCCCAACATTCTGGCCTCATTTATATTTTAGAATGATGAGGTCTGAAAAGTCTTTGGGCCTCCAGGGAAAAAACAATTTTGAAGCCCAACTGATTTTTTTAGGATGGTTGCTACGATAACATGCGCAGTGTAGCAGCGACCCAACTGTAATCGTCCTGTGACATGCTATCGTTTTAATGTTTGAGTGTGGCAACGAAATATGATGTTACTTTTAGTTTGTGTAATTTGGCTGATCCAACGAGTTTCGATTAGTGTGTTCAATTTCGAGCAGTTCTATTTTAACTCATTTACTTTCGATAAGTTTTGTGAATCTAATATTAGACTTTTATTTAATCAAGAAATACCTTAAACTTTTTGAATAGCGTAAATTTCAACATGTAAAATTATATATAATTGTAATGATGGTATATGACAATTTAGTTAGACAATAGTAATTGTTATCATAACTATATTTAGTTGTGCCTACTTTCATCAAAAGCCGTGGAGTCATGAGGCGCGTAGAATTTATTAAACCTCAACGCCCTGTCAAGTCTCCTACAAGAATTATTGCCCAACACTTTTCCATTTATGTAACAGTTAGGATTTGAACTTGATAAAATTGTTTGCTTGAGGATTTGAAGTAGATATATAGACCTGGGCCAAATTCAATTCCAAGTTGCATGTCGAAAGAATTAACTTATCTCAATTTACTGAATCGAAAAAAAAATGAAAACCCTCGACCTAATTTTGATGTGATAGAAAAACTACTAGAGCAATTTCCAGTTCATCGGCTTGGTCAATTTACACCTCCCTAGAATTAGTGATTACCCTTTTTTCTAGAGCTTTAGATTCCATTGTTCAATCAGTTGAATGACGATCTTTAGTTCATAATCAATTCATTTGAGTGAAACGAATCTCTACTATAGAGTCTCATTCACAACAACAAAAGAAGAGGGTTGGATGTACGAAGGACGGAGAAGCTTGTTGGCTTATGCTTCATGTTGTTAAGTACACATATGATCAAGAAGGAGTGATCAAGACCAGAGAAATTGAAGAAATTGTTCTCTCTATTTTCGAGCCCTGATTGAAGAATGCTTCTAATTTGCCCCATTCTTGGAGCAAGAAGCGTCTCCATCTTTTAGAGTTCTTCGCAAATCAGCTTCCCAAGGTGGATTCGTTGTTGAGATGGAAAAGCCATGTTAATAATTGATGGCATTTTTACTTAGAGGACTAATGAGGTAGACATGAAATTAGAGCAAAGGCTACCGATCTTTTTCTATAAAAAAAACGTTCCGGACAAGACTGAGATCGACCGGACCTATTTTTAGAAATTAAATTAGAGACTGTTTTTCAGTAAATTAAATTAGGCCCTTTTGGAATATCAGTAGAAATTCCTTACTTTGCAAATCCGACAGCTGACGAGGAGCCATTTCCGACCGGTTCTCCCCGGGACAACAAGAAAGACGGCGGTAATCCACATCGACACCCCACCCCGTATCGCGACACGTGGCACCTATATAACCTCCCATCTCTGGCCTCATTTCGCCGCCTTTCCTGTTCCCCTCTCTCTCTCTCTCTCCCCACGATCATTTTCCTTCTCCCATGGAGAAAGAAAGAAGAAGATTCCCGACGCCGCTTCGGTTTTCCCTCGCTTTCCCGGATTCCAACCACCTTTCCCGAGAAAATTAATTAGGGCGAGAAAAAGCCGCCGCGATTCCGCCTCGCCCGATCATGGACGACGACTCGGTCGTCCCCGTCAATTGGGAGTCCCTCGACGCGCTGGTCATGGACTTTGCGCAATCCGAGAACCTGCTCGTCGCCGAGGAGGCCGGCGCCGGCGGCGCCCCCCTCCCCCCCGCCGCGTCGCCTCCCTTGTCGTCGCCGTCGTCGCCGTCGTCGCCGTCGTCGTCGTCGTCCTCCTCCTCCTCCTCGTACGTCGCGCGGCTGGCCAACCGGCAGATCCGGCGGGCGCTGGAGGCCGGCGACATCGACGCCGCCATCGAGCTCCTCAGGTCCCACGCGCCCTCCGTGCTCGATGATCACCGGATCCTCTTCCGGCTGCAGAAACAGGTGAGGCCCCCGGTTCTCGAGTCTCTTCTCCGTTTCGGGCGGCGGTGGTTTTCGTTGACCCTTTGGTCGGGATGAAGCTGATGGTCGATTTGGTCGGTAGCTAGGCGCGTCGGAATTTTGATTGAGCTCTTGTTCTGGTGCAGAAATTCATTGAATTGTTGAGGAAGGGGACGGCGGAAGATCGCAATGCCGCCATTGAGTGCTTGAGAACGTCTCTTGCACCCTGTGCTCTGGATGCTTACCCGGTACGTAATTCCTTTCTTCCTCAAATGATTTGCAAGCATGTAGGTGCTTAATGATTATTGATGTGGCTGGGGCAGGATGCCCATGGACGTCGGTATAGGCAGTTGCAAACTTTAGCTTGGTCGAAATGACGAGGAGATTGAATTTAATTGACTTCGTTTTGATGAGTAGTCTGGGTATAGTCTGATGCCTTTGCTTTTCTTGCTTAAGGAAGCGTATGAGGAGTTCAAGCACGTTCTTCTTGCCTTTATATATGACAAGGATGATCAGTCTTCTCCTGTGGCAGATGAGGTGGGCTGCTCTAACTACTGTATTTGTCTTCAGTATCATTGGGTCTTGTGGAAGACTATAATCTTTTGTATTTTTATCTTTTGTATCTTTATCGTGGGAGGGTGTAAATTCTTAGCTCTTTTGTTCTCCGAGAATAGGTAAATTGATGGAAGTTGGTGCTTATTGTTAGGGGATTTCAAATGGATTATTTGCCCCGAACTTGTTATCCCCAGAATAGATACTAGCCAATTGTGCCAAGCCATTTCTTTTCTTGTTATACACATGAGACAATAAAAAGCTAACAATGTGGCATTTTCATGCTGTCAATATGCTAAAGCAATTAGTGTGGTGCTTAGAATTTTCCTGCTCCCTTATGAGGCTAATGGTTTTGACAAGATCTTAAAAGAATTTATCAGTTACTTATCTTCTTCCCATCTGTCTTTTGATAGTTGGGTTCAGCACATTTCCATTCTTTGATGTTTTGGGTGGTGGAGCAGAGTCACATATTGTATGAACACCAGGATAATTTAATAATCAGGCTTGATGGGTAGTGGCCCATTACTGTCAAGGAACTTTGGTGAAAGGATTAAGAAAAAGGACTGGAGCACTTTTGTGATAGGCTCATCATATTTCCTGCTGTGCATATGCAGACCACCGAAGCTAATCTTGGACTTAATTCTCTTCCACCGTGTTAATATAAGGAATGGTGCGTTTGGTTAAACTTTTGGGGAAAGCCATTGGGAAATAAGTTAAAGGAGTTTTCTAAAATGCAAATTGCGTTTGGTAAATTGTAATCCAAAAGTGTATTGTAAAATATCTTTGAGCAAAATAGTATTAGGAGAAATTTACATTTATAGAGGACTTTTGTGATAAAAAAAGGAAAAAAATAGTTGGTTGGCGAAGGGCAGGCGGCCGCTGGCATCGCCACGGCTGACATCTCAAGTAGCATGACCTTAGGTGGCCGCTAGAGACTATCGGTGAGCGCTGCCTGGGGTTGGGTGACCCCTAGTGACCACCGGCGAGGGCCGCTTGGTCGCACGACCTCAGAAGGCCCTTCATGGAGGTCGTGGCGACCCAGATGATCTAGGTCGAGGTCGCGCGACCTCCGCAAGGGCCGCGTGGTCGCACAACCTTGGGGGCCCTTTGCGGAGGTTGCGCCACCTAGGGTTGCGGTGACACGAGGAGGTCGTGCGACTGGCTGGCGACGGATATTGGGGTAGCCGCAACCACGCCGGCCTCTCTCCAGCCCATCGCCGACCCATTGCAACCATGCCGATCGACATAGATGACAGTAAATCACAGGGGCCTTCCGAAAATGTTGAAAGTCTAAGGCAGCCTAGGATCTGCCTTGGGCTTTCAATCTTTGAAAGGCCAGTATTCCCTCGAGGTGAGTCTCAAAATTTTTCCTAAACACCCAATATTTTGCCAAATGGGCTTTGGACACCCAAAGCTCCTTCCAAATGCTAGTCCCAAATGCAGCCTAAGTGGGCAAGATGCTCTGTTTGTGGCAAAGCAATAAGAATGTTTGCATCATCCTCATCCTTCCTGGTTTGAGGTTAAAATCTGTATCTCCTTTTCGTACAAGTGATTAGTAGCTGGCATGGTATTGTTAAGAGTGGGGTTATACAGTGCTCCCATAAGCCCTTATAAGTTTGTGCTGACATCGTAAGTACTAGGAATTAAGTAATTATAGAATTGATAGCTCCTTTCCATACAAGTGATTAGTAGCTGTCGTGGTATTGTTAAGAGTGGGGTTATACAGTGCTCCCCTAAGCCCTTATAGGTTCATGCTGAGTCGTAAGTACTAGGAATTAAGTAATTATAGAATTGATAAAGGGGAGAATGTTCACAGCTTTAAGTTGTGATGGTTAGTTGATGGGTGTATCTGGAATTTTATCTCCTACTCAGCTTAGTCAGGCATAATTGGCTAAGAGAAAAATATTTGGCTAGACACTTCATCTTCATCTGAACTCTGTGTAAAGCTTTTCAGAATTAGGGATGACCTCGCTCTTTGCTTTTGGAAATTTGCAACTGTTTGATGTATGTGATTATTAATGCACTACTTTGGAGGCCTCATGTCATGTTATGGATTATACTGATGGATAATATCACCTCTCTTCATCATGCAGTAAGTTGAGAATCCTGAATTAATAAAATTTGGCTACTCATTTGACAATCCTCTCAAATAGCATGCCCCCAAAATCCTATGCTACCTTCATTCATCTTTTGCTTTGTAGTGGAGCATTTCTATTATTTTATGGTTCTCACCATAGATTTTTAATGCAGCTGATTTACTTTTGCATTACAATTTATACACGCCAATTAAGCCAACTTCACTCATCTTGAGATTAAAATCTGTTTACCCTTTGTTTTCAAACTGATATAATGGATCAAGGTAATCCTAGGATAAGATCTCCTGTGTCGAATTGTGTCTTCTAGACTTAAGCTTCTAACCGATAGAGCATTAATTTCTCAAGAGTACTAAGTTCTTGTCCTATTCTATGATAGTTTTGCATGGTTCTGAACTATTTACTAATTAATTGTTGACATTTGACAGTGGTCTGAAAAGAAGAGGTTTGATATAGCTGGCTTGATGTCATCAGTATTAAGGGCTCATTTACATGCATACGATCCACTCTTTTCGATGACACTGAGATATTTGATAAGGTAACTTTTTTAAAACCCTACAGTCCAAAGAATAAAATTTTTGACCCTTGGCTGATGCTTTATGTCCTCCCACCTCACTCACTCTCTTGGTGAGAAGGGGGAAAGGAGCAAAAGATGGGGAATAGTAAATTAGGCACCCTATTGTTTTGGTTTTTCCATCCTATCTGTTTCCCTTTGATTAGTCATCCTACTTGTGTGGTGCAGCATACATAGGGAATTTTGCTTACGCCAGGGAATATCTTCACCAATTTCAGACCTCACCGAAAAATTGCTCCGTAAGGAGTGTGATCCTCCCACAACTGTCGAAGAAAGCTTGTATGAAGTTCCCGCATTTGACGAGGTAAAATCACTAACTTATATGCAAATTGACTTTAGATGTTAGTTGGGGCTTAGGTTTATGGCTTGAGAGACCATAGAACCTTAGCAGAGGTGCTTGCAGATAAAGGAACTAAATTTACAGATCAAATATATTTTTTGAATAGATAAGTCTGTCATTGGAGTCAGTTGCCTCATGGTCTTTAGGTCTCTTCATTGCGCAGGTTGACATCCAATCTCTTGCGCATGCTGTTATGCTCAGTAGACAAGGTGCCGTTGACAGCTTGAGATTTGCGAAGGGAGATTTGTTTCTGGCTTTTCAGGTGATTTGTTTCATATTCAGGCCTTGGCAATGAGACATCTTCTCAGACCAGACAAGCTTGACTGATTTTGCTAGTATTGAGTCTAATTTTCTTTATAATGCAGAATGAACTATGTCGAATGAAATTGGATATACCGATGCTTGATGAGCTCGTCCGCGAGTATTGTCTTTACAGGGGTATTATCGATGCCAGTCTTCCATTTCCTTCGGGTAAATCTGAGGCTGCTTATCTGTTATTTAAGTGTGGCTTTCTAGTAAATTGAAATGCTGATGGTTTGTTGTTTGACCTTTATTATCCTTCAGAGATCGAAATGGGAAAGATCTCCAAAGATCCAAAAGTTGGTCAACCAGGGTACGATTTATCGGGAAATTGTTTGCTTGAGTTGGATGAATCTCAGGCTGGTAAACAGTCTGATGGTGAAGTCCTTAGCAACAGCTGCATAGATGGTTGTTCAGACAATAACAGTGAAGTAATAACAAGGGAAGGTACTGATATTGAACTACGTTATGCTAGTGAGCCAACAAGTAACCATGAAATTTGTAGCACGAGCAGTTCCCAGCGGTTCAACCATTCAAAATTGCTTCAAAGAAACAGAAACCGTGGAACTGGTGAGAGGAGGAAACGTAAGCGATGGAGAGGAAGGCATGATGACTTGATTTTCGTGCCTGATACGTCATTTGTTAGAAGTATCAAACAGGGGGTCCAGGTTGCTGCTTCAGTGTCTTGTGCAAATACATCGAGAGAACGAGAGGTATTGATTATCGTGGTATAATCATGTAGTATTTCATAGATCAATCTCCTGATGGAATGTGGTTCTGTAGGGTTCAGACGCAAGATTTACTTTTGAGAACCAAACTGGGGAGGAAAAATACGAATTCCTTTTAGAGATGAAAGAACTAGCCAGCAAGGGAATGGCAGCTGAAGTTGTTGAAGAAATTAACACTATGGATCCCAATTTCTTTGTGCAGAATCCTGTTTTGCTGTTCCAACTCAAGCAGGTAAGTTGATTTCGTGCCGTTAACCAGGCTCAGACCATTGACTCTGGATATGTTGATAGGTCCTGCATTATAAATTGATTCACTTTTGCTTATGTCAGGTTGAATTTCTTAAGTTGGTCACTTCAGGCGATCATTCTAGTGCTCTTAAGGTTGCCTGCAGCCACTTAGGTCCTTTAGCTGCTAAAGATCCAGCATTATTAAAGCCCTTGAAGGAGACTTTGTTGGCATTACTCCGTCCTGAGGATATTTCAATTGGAAAATGCTTGCCTTTGGATGCTCTTGCAACTTCACTCCAGGTATTCCATCACCAGAAGACATACTTTGTGCGAATTCATTTAGTGATTACTATTCAAACATAATGTTGATGCAAAAGAGAGATGGTGCACGAAAAAAATCTCAATTTATGCGAGGAAACCAGATAGTCTAACTTGGAATTTTTGCAAGCAAGAAATCGAAAGATAGTGGAGACAATAGGAAGAAATGGGTGTTGTCCATAATATGTGAATTTGGATCTGTTCTACTACTGTTCCTGAGTTATCAAGCATTCTGACAGATCTATATTGCTTTTGAGATTCAAAGCTCTATCTCTGTCTTCTTTTTATTGAAATCATTAGCATACTTTGTTTAACTAATTTTACATTTGGGATTCTCCTCCAATGTCTGATAGGTTGCAATTGGTAGAAGCCTCGGGATTGAAGAACCTCAGCTCATGAAAATAATGAGAGCAACCCTTCACACACACACTGAGTGGTTCAAACTTCAAATGTGTAAAGATCGCTTTGAGAGTCTTTTGAGGATTGATTCCTTGAAGGATGTTAGCAGCCCCATGGTTGGAGTAGCTGCTTTATCGAAATCAAATACTGATAGTGCTCAGGGTTCCTCAGTGGTCACGACCTCGTCGAGTCCTAGGATGGCTGATGATGGAAGCAGTCCTACTCAAGTTTCTTCTAGTGATGGCATATGTGATGAAAGTGCAATTCTTAAAGTCATGGTGAGTTCATGAATGCCTGTGCCATTTTTTCTTCTAGTGCACTGTGATGTGAACTGTAGTGTATCAGCCCTTTTGTTCAATTTTTAAAGTTTCCTAGAACCTGTCAATTTTGGTTCTTGAATGGAATATCAAAGGAACCAGAAGAAACGTGAGGAAAAAGTTGGATGCACTAGAGCTGAAGTTGATCTCATGTTAGTTTTAAGAGAATTGAAGGTATGCCTCAAGACAGGCTAAAATTCTTAAATTCTTAGTTGCTTAAGGTAGTTGATTTCCTTATCACGACATGCACTTCAGAATATGGAAATAGTAAGAGGCCTTTTCTAGTTCAATGGATCAGCCACAGATGAGGCTTTTGGAGGATTGATATTATTATCAATTCTCTCCTTTCTGTTACGCTTTTTTGGTGTATCATGAAGCATATCACGGGATGCTTGCTGAGGCTCTTGACTGATCTAAATACGTATTCTCCATGTGGCTGCTCTCTGTAGCTCTACATCATCAATTGACATACATGTTGGGGTTGGCCAAGTGTTCCCAGTCTGTAGGGTTAGGGTAAAATGTATTTTACTTTTATTGTCATGTCAGCTCGATGTTTAGAAATGCCAACTAGTCAAGCCCAAGTGTCCATTCACTGCCAGAAGGGAGTTGCCCCAGTGGTATATTCTTATGTTAATGATCAAAGAGTTATGTTCAGTTGACAATGCCATGAATGTGAACTAATCTGCTAATATTCCAACTCAAGGGATTGTAAGATGCTTCCATTTGTTTAAATAAATCTCTATTGTTGTAGTGCTACTTCTAATTAAGTCCTGTAGTAGGAGATTTGTGACAAATTGAAGGGTGTGATAATTGCAGAGGATGGTTTGGCATTGCTACCGACCTTCTGGGTCGGGAGCATTTGCATTCGGGCTAATTCATGAAGAAAAATCTTGCTCTAGCATATTATTCATTCTTTTGACTGGTCACCTACTCTTTGGTTTGATGCAGGAATTTCTTGCTTTGCCTAGGGCCGATGCCATCCATTTGCTTGGCCAGTACAATGGTAATGCCGAAACGGTCATCCAGCAATTATTTGCTTAGTCTGAGACCTAATGTCTGTATGTGCTCGGGGACATTTATTTATTCTTTCACACATATTCATTCACGGTGTACCATAGCTTTGTTAGGTGAAACGTCGGAATGTGCGAGTTTTTGCACGTCTTGGTATCATCTCTTCTCCACCAGTGTAATTGATGAGGATGAGTGCCCTAAAACTCTTAAAAGATGCAGGGTGTGGTGGAATGTACAAAAATACAATAACTTGAAGCAATGCTTTTGTTGTAATAGACTCTCTGGCAAGCAAGCAAGCAAGCTTGTTGAAGCTACTGCTGTCAAAGTTCTCATTCGAATATAAGTGCTTTGAACGCCAGAAGTAGTTGAGGGCCTGTATGGGAGGAGAACATCATGAGTGAAAAATAATTAAAAAAAAGTAAAGGAAAAAGGAAGAAGAACTAGTGAATACCAAGTGGTGTTAGGTGGCTTCCTGGATTAATGCGTCGATCCATTAAGCCCTCTATACATCATTTAAAGTCATAGTTTCCTTTCAATCTGCACTTATTCATTGTGTTGTGAATTATGATAATATTACACTTTTATTCATTGTCGATGTCTTGGAAATTCAGTTTTTTCCTTAGTTTACTATTAACGATGATGTTTTATAACGATAATAATGGGATCTAATTGTCAAGTTTGAATTTCAGTGGCATTACCCTTGGGAAAATGAGCCATGGGGAAATGCAAATGCCTTCCTAAAACTCTTAAATCTCTTTGGGAAATGTAAATTATGTTTGGTAAAAAATCCTTTGTAAAGCTACTTTGCTTTAAATAGCGTCTAGCAAATATTTTTTTTGCAAAAGGCTTTTGGGTCTAATTTTTCTTTTAATTTTTTTAAAAAAATAAAACCCTTATGCAAAGGGTTAAGGCTATCGGTGAGCCGGATTTATCGTTGGCAACTATTGACCAAGGTTGCGCAACCCTGACAAGGGTCGTGTGATCCTAGGCACTACGACCCAGGCAGTCGTCGTCGGGGTCACATGACCTCAGTGCCTAGCACAACCACCTCAATTGTGACACCTGAGGTCATGTGACCCTCATCGGTCCAATCTAGCCTCACTAGCCACCGTTGTCGATTGTCTACTCTTAGAAAAGATAAATAGTAAAAGGGGCAACTTTGAAAAATTAGAAAAATAGTAACAAGGGGCAAATTTGAAAAATTAAAGAATGAGTGAAGGTAGTTTTGGAAGAAGAGAGCTAGTTTCATTGGTTAAATGTTGAAAGTTGAATGTTAGTTTTTACCAGCATTGGGCTTTTAGCTTTTTTCAAGCCAGATGCTCATTAGAAAAACTTGCCAAATACCATAACATTTTCTGAAGAGGTTTTGAAGGTCAAAAACCTCTTAAGAAAGCTGAACTAAATGCACCCACGAGATTATCATTTACCCAGGGGGAAAAAACGAGGTGTCGGCGTATCTTAGCTCTGACAATTCTTCACTGTCTTCGTATTATCATTCAGCTAGTGCCAGGAAACATCAGTTCTCTTTGAAGAATTAGAGCCTACGGTCTAAATTGGCATCCCGCGAGCTGGTCGGGTAGCTATCTGGTCGTTGATACCGATAGTCAGAAGTGGAAGGGGCTTCAGAGGTCATACCAAGCCATTGACAATTAATCCTTTGCATCGATTTCTCCGCACGATTGCGGCCCGGAAAGGCATAGTTTCGCATGAGTTCGAGAGGATCGATAGCCCGCAAGTCCATGGCCTCTCGATCAGAAGTTCGGTTACATCTAGTGGTGAGGAAATTAAACTCCCATCACAAGTTTGTTTCTTAATCAAGCCGACACCTCGAGGCGGAATCAGGAAAGAAAATTGTATCCGTACTTTGATTTCTCCAAGTCGTACCTGAAAAAGGAAAAAGCAATTTTTGTTGGGCCGTGGCTCAACTATCTTTGGCCGTTAAAAAGTGCTGAAATTCATGATAGACTAGTCGTGAAGTGGGTAAGTCTACAGCATATTCGTGAATCGTTTGTAACGTGTTGCGAGATGAGAAAAGGGATGGGACTTCTTTAAAAGTAATATCTATAGTTTTCCTGAAAAAATATCAGAATCAAAGGAGGTCTGAAATTAGTAGGAGACAGAAAAGATGCTTTCAACCAATTCAAATTCTACAGTTTTAAAAGTAGGAGACAGAAAAGAGACTTATTTAAAAGTAATATTTATAGTTTTCCCAAAAAAATCAGAATCAAAGGAGATCAAAAACTAGTAGCAGACAAATTAGATGCTTTGAACCAATTAAAATTCACATGAATAATCCCTTTGATTCTTTGGTCTAGCTTGTGACAGATTACTGTGATCTTGATGACTTATCCGGTCTCGAATCATTTGTTCATGTCTTTACGGATAGAGGAGTCTCCTATTTGTAGAGACGAGGGGAGGAGTCTCTGATTCTCGTGATCGCTTATGATTAGTCAGATTAAGATTATTTACCTGCAATTTGAATTTTGGGCAACGTGCACTTCGATTGAAACAAAAACATAAGATGGATAAATGTATATTTAAATAGCACTCTGTTTTAAAATCCTTCCCCTCCTAAAGTCGTGCCAAATTCCTAGTTGGTGCACCATCCACGTCTGGAAAGGCCTAATCACGGGCCCCTCTAAGATGCTTACTCCCCGACTTTTTCTTATGCAGAATATTATTCGGAAAAGCATAAGAAAACATTTATTTTCACATCGACGCATCCAGCCATTATGTGAAATCATCACATCTCAACATTTAGATCTCGTTGCTCATTCCTTTTACTTCATTCTGATTCCCATCGCGACGAGCGTGACGGGGTCCATGTCATGAACTAGCCCAATTAAGTGGAGTTAATCAAATTATGTGTAGTCGATTCTCATGTGGCGATTAATCGATATGTATGAAGCATGCTTTTGTATATGAAAATAAAACTGAGAATATCATGAGAAAGGCGGAAATGTAAGATTCTTTTACTTTAGAAAATAAGATTCTAACTATTACAGGCTGAGAAAGATTTCGATTTGAAAGGAAGTTCAGTCTCCTGTGTTCTTAGGCTAACATTCAGAATATGAGAGAGCAGAGGCTTTCGTCTCTTCCAGCTTGAGAGAATCAGCAGTAAGAGGTGCTGTTTCAAATGCAATGCCTGTGCCCTTCACTAGAGATAGGTGAAAAGAAGGGTTTTTATCTTTATTTTTAAGGAGATGTTTTCTTTCTTGACTTTTCTAACCCTCGTCTTGAAGTTAAGGGGTTAGTTTAGAAGGTAAGTGTGTTTGTCCTCTTTACTCAAGGTCTGAATCCGAATCACCGTATTTGTACATTCTCTTGGAACAAACCTAGGAGCATAGACCCATGTAAGTCCAGTAAATCTCAAAAGATTTATAGATTTTATGCAACTTAATTTTGAATTACAGCATTTGTCCATTATCTTAAAACTAATGCTAAGTTTTTTTTTTTTTTTTGAAAATTTTATAGGACCATTGCTAACTGAAAATGATATTCAAGTAAGAGGTTTCGAATTTAAATATTTCCAAGTTTTGTATTAAAATATTTAAATAATAAATCACGTCTTTATCATTATCATTGACAATGGTTCTGCAAATTTTTTTACTTTTTCTTGTCGATGGACGTGATATCACGTAGCAGGGTCAAATATTCAAACGGTAACTCGGCATCGAAAGTCGTATTCTTCGTGTTTTATTTCAGCTTTCCCTTTCGACGCCCGTTCCTATCCCTTTGATTAGTCTGGAGGAAGCAGTAAACCCCTACCGCTCTTTCTGGTTGGCATGCTAAAATGCCAACGTCACATCCCACAGTCGGTCAAGATAATTCTATAATATCTCTCCCGGTGCTTTGCCATCATGTAGTTGCATAAACGTGCCGATCTTGCTCGTTCATGTCATACGTATCGCGTCATTGCAGCCATTTGTTTATTTTTTTTGTAATTGATGAAATGGCATAGATGGTAGTAATTAGATCGTTTGAGAGAAACGATGAAGTGTTAATTAGAATCGTTTTCGTTTTACTAGCGAAAAGGGCACAAGCAGAAAAAAAGAGCAAGGTTCAACTTTGGTTTGTGGAGAGATAAAAATTTATGGAAATGAAAATTTATCTATGAAAGAAATTCAAGTGATTGTAAGAGGAGAGGGATTTGCATTAAGTTACAGAGAGGGGGATATTTATGGGATACATTGGGAAATTATTTCGGCTATTTAAATTATGATGTCGTCCATTTTTGGTATTCCATATTGCTATAATATATCTTTGCAAAAGGTTACGGACACTTAATGGAATTTTAAGATAAAAAGCAAAATACATTTATGGGACAAGTCTATCTTTTTTTCTAGAGAGTTTAAGTCAAACTTTTCTTTTGTGACAAGTACATTTTATCTAACAGGTTTGATTTATCCTTACTTGAATAGAATAAGAAGCTCTTTGTAGAATTTACGTCAAATCAAATTCTCACATATTTTAAAATAACGCGGGATTTCACTTCAAAAAGACGATGTATAATTAGATTTGGAAGGACTTGATTTTGCCCGCCATTCATTTTATGTACATCTTTAATCTCTACATTATAAGACGATCTCAATATAACTTCCAACCTCTCTTAGCCTAAAAAAATTCGTGAAAATCTGTGCATTAGCTATTAGAAAATAGATATATAAGGTAGATTAAAGATTATCAACAAACTTGTCATGTTTTTTGACGAGTCTTTCTTGAATTTAAAATTTGGAAAAGGATTGAGAGTCATGCCAAGTTATTGATGACTAATCTCCTGTTGATTTCTCCACACAGCATGAAAAATGAATGATTTTTGAAAATCCTTAAAATGATTGCTTTTATCATTTGAAATACTTTGTCGATACAAAAAGTTTTTATCATCGACAACAATTTATATTTAAATATTTTTATGGATAATGAAAATATTTTTTGTCAATTCATTTTTATAAAAGATGTTTTCTAAATCATTTATTTTTCATTAAATAAATGAAGTTTGAAAATATCGTTAATACGAAAGTCAAAGTCTATGACGGCTCACATAAAGAGTGAGTAACATTTGGTGTTGAAGAAATTGAACTCTATGCAAGTTTATTTCTTAGTCAAGCTAACCCTTTGAGGCGAAATTAGGAATTCACGCTTCAATTTCTCATAGTCATTCCTAAGAAAAACAATTTTTTTTTCAACTTTCTTAGGTCCTCAAAAAGGTGCTGCGTTTCAATTAAAACAAGTCATGAAGCGTGGGTAAGTTTCATGCGTGTTTTTGACTCGTTGGTATGATTAATAATGTGCAATGTGAGATAAGAGAAGAGTATAGACTTATTTAATGATAATGTTTGCGATTTTCGAAAGTAAATTATAATTAAAGGGGGTCTCAATTCATACAAAGCAGATAACACGATCGTAAATGAATTTACATTATTGAATTAGAACACATCAGGTTGGCATTAATTTAGAAACGGGTAATCTCTCCTCGGACCGTCCTTGTCAAAATGGATTAAAAAAGGCCTCCTATTTATAGAGAGAATGTGAGGAGTCCTAGATTTATGTGATTGCTCATGAATGGTCAAATTAAGATAGCTTATCAGCAATACAAATTTTGGCCAATATTCACTTTGATTTAAATAAATATTCAAACAAAAATGGATGTAATCTGGGTAAATGTTTATTTGATTTAGTTTATCCTTTGATCAATATGTTAATTAGTTGATCTTAGATGCTGATGAATCGATATATTAATTTAATTTAATAAATGGGGTATTGCCATGGGAAAAAAAGTTTGATGGGCTTGAAAATGCTTGTGTTGCATTCTGTAATTGGCAAAATTAGTCAAATCAAAATAAGTTACGATAAAAAGGAATTAAAACTCACGAGCTTTGTCCTTATTTATAATTTTGAAAAACTAAATCAAACAAACATTTTTGTTCATTGTAATTTGTGTGATGCATTAAATTCAATTGCTTGAATAATTAAGTGGTAATTTAAGTTAAGAACAGTTATGGTTATTAGAAACATATGTTTTAACTCGTCCACTTTGTTTAGGTTTTATTGGGCAGTTTTCTATATTTTAAGTCTAATTCTAATTTGATTTAGCTTAATTTTTTCTCAGCTAAAGAAATTTTGTTTGAATTGAAAATTATATAAGTTAAATCGAAATTACAACATCGAGGAACATATTCAAGAAATTATATCCAAAATAAGTTACATCAAAGTATATTTAAAGATACTTTCCTAATTTATCAATTGTAGTTTAAACTCAACTAGAGATAAAATTTGGGTACGCTCTCTCTCGAACTTAATTAAAAATAAATAAAAATTAAGAGATGGAAAATGAATACGCCAAGAACTAACCGGTCAATTTAGACTCAATAAAACAACAAAACATAGAAGTTCAGAGTTGGCAAGTGAATAAGTCAAGACCTTATTGGGGTGATCACGGGTCACGGGGCAAAACCATGCTAACTGGTCTTCCCGCGTGACGGACGACAATGGCAGAGGCGACATGAAGTTCCACGTGGCGAATGCGAAAGGACAGCCTCACGATTTCAGGCTTTAACCATAGACAGCAGATAAGATGCAATCGTCCCAAAACGACAAGAAGGAAAAACCGACAAAGGAGCACGGGGGCCAGCCCCTCTCGAAGCGACTCCGAAGACGTCAATGATGGAGGCCGGCGGGATCCATAATTCAACGAGGTGTAAAGTTGGGGAGAGAGAGACAGGGAGATAGCCACAAATTCTTGGTGGTGGGGTCACGTACTGGCACCAGAAGAATGTCCTTTTTTGAATCTTTTTGATCAATGAATTCCCATTTTTCTATTGCAATGTTTGATTAGATAATGCTCTCTCCTGCTAATCGGTACAACCATACACGCCTGGAAAGGCCTGATCATGAGCCCTATTCCCCGGCTTTATCTTATCGGGAATATTCAATTTGGAAAAAGCGCCGGCAAAGCTAACTTAATTTTCACCGTCGCGGCTTGATTTGTGCTCGTTGAATCATCATCGCGTATCGCCCCCCGCTGCGCGTCGATCTTTCAGTGATGGATTATGATCCCGCACGCCGTACATCCGGCGTCATCTGGCCTTTACAAATGGAGGGGAATTGGTAACTTCACTAAAAAGCGAAGCTGAAAATATGATGAAAAAGTATTTTTTGCTGTTGAGATTAAGTTGTGCAATTAAGGCTTTATTTGTTTCGCGAAAAAATGAATACTTTGAAAAATAATTTCCTAAAAAAGATTGCTTTTATCATATGAAATTATTTGTTAATGGAAATTATTTTCATTATCGACATTAATTCTTATTTAAATATTTTTATGAACAATAAAAATATATTTCATTTATTCAATTTTATAAATAATACATGTGATTATTTTTTAGGAAAATATATTTTAAATCATTCATATTTTATGAAAGAGACGGAGCTTAAAAAGATTAATATGAATCAAGTACAACCCCAACCTCCTCCTTCCAAGAACTCCCCCTTTCATCTCTCTCTGTCCCTTTCTCAGTCCACCCGTTTCGTTTTCCAGAAAAAAAAAAAAAAAGATTTGAAAATCATCTAACCAAAACTGAGTTTACTTTGAAATAAAAGCAAAGTAACTTATTTTCAAAAGGAAAAATCAAAATAAAAACAAACCTTCATCTCTCTTATTCAAATATTTAAAGAAAGCTTCTTCATTTGAAATATCGATGTTTAATAGGGAAGAACTAATCACAAGCACGATTGCTAGCAATAACTAAGTTTAGTCCACCTACGACAATATCAACAGCAATGCTTATTCAAATATTTAAAGAAAGCTCCCTTTCATTTGAAATATCGATGTTTAATAGGGAAGAACTAATCACAGGCACGATTGCTAGTGACAACTAAGTTTAGTCTACCTACGACAATATCAATGGCAACAACAATGATGGATCTGGTTCGATGGTAACGATAACAATCGCAAACGAAGTAATGGCACAAGTTATTTTCTTGATGATGCACCTAAACTTTATGTATGAAGATTGTCGCATAGCAGGGTCAATATTAAACGCGAATCTGGTGAGAAACGTCGCGTTCTTCGGGTATTATCTTAGCATTCGCTTTCGACAATTTCAACGCTTCTCCTGTGCCGTCCTGTGCCGTCTTAAAACAACGTATGAAAGAAAAACAAAAAGGAATTAGGTTAAGTCCACGAAATGAAGCAGAAAAGCCTGGCTTTTCTGGTCAGCACGCTAAATGCCGACGTCATAATCCTACGCTCGGTCAAGATACTTTTGTAACATATCTTCTGGAACTTTGCTATCATGAAGTCGTGTATTTGTCTTAAGATAAATAAGCATGTCGATCTTACTCGTTCATGACATACATACCGTGCCATTGCAATTATCGGTTTACTTTATAATTGATGAGATGCCGAAAAATGGTAGTGATTGGATTGTTTGATTCTGAGAATGATGAAGTTTTTCATTAGATTTTTTCTTCTTTTTATGCTAGCAAATAGAGCACGAGCAGATAGTTTTAAGTTTGTGTGGAGAGAGATAAATACTTGGAAATGAAAATTAATTAATTTAAGTGATTGTAAGATGAGAGGGGTTTAAATTAAATTACAGAGAATAAGATTTTTATGGGATACATGGACAATTAGTTTGACCATTTAAACTACGATTTTCTCCATTTTGGGTATACCGTGTTGATATAAACTTGGGTTAAATATTGCAAATTAAGAAGCAGTACAAGTAAAATAAGACAGATAAATTGATGGGATAAAGTGTATCTTTTTTTTTTAATGTGGGAAAATGATACAAAAACGGTTAAAAAACTTTTGCTCACCATGCAATGTCGTTCTTGAGTTTTTAAATTATTCGATGTGGTACTTGAAGTTTAATTCAATATATAATGTTGTCCCTGAATTTTTAATTTGTTCACTATAATCCTTAGTTTTTAGTATATGTTCAATTTAGTTCATAAAGTACATAATCTAGAGACTAGATTAAATCCAATGATAAAATAATCCATGGACTATATTGAATAATCTAAAAATTCATGGACAACATCGTATATTGATCAAAGTTTAGGCATTTCTTTTTAAGAAATTTATTTCCTTGCTCACTTAAAACAACGAGACCATATTGCATCCTTCTAGAAAAATTAAGTCAATTATTTTTCAAAAAAATGTCCAACTTTTTATCTAACAGGTCTCATTTGTCCTTATTTGAATAGAACAAGCAGCTCTATCTATAATTTACGGTTGATCGAATTTTCAAAGATTTTGAATAGCGATGGATTCACCTGAAGAACATATAATGTATATTTAGGTTTGCAATGACTTGGTTTGCTCCGCCATTCATTAATTTACATCTCTCTTCTTTACCTTATAAAACAAACTCAAGATAACTTTCTCCTTTTATTACACTGTAAAAATTTCACGAAAATCCGTGCATTAGCTATGTCAATTTAAAATTATCAGCAACTTTGTCATTTTATTTGATGGGTCTTTCTTGAATTTAAAATTCAAATTGAGGTTGCTTGTTTAGTGACAATCGAAATCCATTTTTACGTGAAGGTGGTCTCGGAGACTATTCGACTGCTAAATTGAAAAAAAAAATATTGGCCTTTAGATAGATTCATGTTTTGCTTTTTGCTTAATTTAAATATTGCGGCAAACACACCGAAAAGCTTTCGCATGATACCAGTTTTTATACCTTGATTCACATATGATTTTCTATAATTATTTTGAATTTCAATGAGAAAATAAAAAGTCATTTTTCACTTTTTGAAAAAAAAAAAACATAAACAAACGGCTCTTTAGATTTGATATTTTTTCTAGGGCGATCATGGAGTAAAACAAATGAAAGGAAAGGATTTAAAGAAAGAAAGAGAATGTGCTATTTAAATTCTTTTAGAAAG